>OX381708.1:43171764-43771764 GCA_947462335.1 Harmothoe impar
CAACATTCGCCTTCTACGCTCTTACTCTATGGGGTAAACTAGTCAGAGGTAGGCTTCCGCCCAAGGATAACGCAAGGGTAGTGAGATCCAGCTTTATTTGATGTTGTGGATGTTATAGTATATATAGAGCACCTTCACAGGTTTATATTATAATCACAGCCTTCCCTTCATATATATAGAGATATGTACATCATTTCTAGCATTTAGCTCCAGGGCTTGCATTGATAATTATACGCGACGGCCTTAGTCAAGGCAAAGTATACATATAAATATCCAGCAGGAATCCTTTATGGAATCCAGAATGTATAAGTCTCCACGCAGTCAACCAATAAATACTTTCAACCAGTCTTCCATTAGGTTATTATATGTCCATATCATAATCATCAACATGTCTCGAAGACGACCTCATACGCTTCTCTATGATACCGATGGATCTGATACCGGTTTACGAGAACACAGGTGCAATCTAAGGGTTACTCTCCGGTCACCACTATGGATCCGGGGTATACACATACTATCAGTTTCCAATTCATCAGGTCAGCCAGTCTATACAACTGACTCTCCAGTTCCATGCTTATAAAACCGGTATACTGTATCACTAACTCCATGGTTCTCTCCAGAATATAGGACTCCAGGTTAGCATGTGAATAGAACATTCAATATACAATTCCGGTGACAATATCGATATACCATATCTCCAATTGAAACGTTATACATAAATGCACAGATTCCAATGATCCATATTTCCAACGTTTAGATCACAAGACCGTTGTTAGTCACTGTTAAACCGATGTTAAACCTTTAGAACCACACACATACTCCTCAGGAGTTACACAGTGCCATCTGGTGCTCTCGATCGTACTCCCCAAACGCTCACTGATAACTGACTGCGCTTTCCTTTTCCCCCTAGGCTTATACTTGTTTCTTTTACTTTATTTCAGCTTCCCTTCATGACCGCACCCAGCACTTATTGATTGCCCGTCAGCGTCATCTCTCATCTCTCATCTCTATTGATTGGCCATTAGGCGGCCCTACTCAAGACCATCCCGGATAAATTAGGCATGGGATGGTCGCGGCCATGTCGTGCCCGGGGCCGGCCCTCAGCCTGTGTCGTCGCCTACCCCCTATGCTGCTCTCTAGGCCCTAGTGATCGCCTCCTTCACCAGCTACCCCACCTGCTGCCCTTGAGGCCCTGGTTAACCGCCTCCTTCGCTACCTACCCCACCTGCTGTTCTCGAAGACCCCGGCCACGGCCATCCTGGCTCCATGGATTCCAACCCCGACGCATAGCCCCATTTGCCTGTACTACTTGCCCCCATCGCCGAGGCCGCGTTCCCCATTCGCCGTTCGTCTTCCCGATCTTAGCTTATCTCCTGACCTGGATTTTATACCGTTGTTATCTTTCCCACCAGCTGTGTCAGCCCGGATCCTAGTTTATTTGTTGCTTTCCTGCTCGGGCTCTAGGCCCTGGCCACAGAGCTGCATATATTTAGTCCATATAACTTTTGACTCTTATTGTGGCCAAGTCTACCATCATAGGACCTTATAACATTATATATACATGTTCCTTATATTCGTTATTTACCGCGTGGCCCGCGTACTGGGCTTGTCCGATTTACATGTGACTTAATGTATGCGACGACTTTCTTTTCTCTTATTATATAATCTCACTGTACTTGTGTCTTAAAGTGTACTGTTTCTCCCCGCTTATTCAATGTATATCTACTATACCCATACATATTCATACATATATATGCACAGTTCGCCCGTTCCCTTATGTTATATTATACATTATTTATCAATCAATAAATATATCCTCCAAACCTTTTTGCCCTTCTTTAGTTTTCCACTATAACCCAAGGTGTTTTAGTGTAAACATTTCATGATACTCGCTGGTGAGTGATAATAGTCAAACCTCAGACACTCGACTTACATACCGTTGAGTTTAAGGGCCCCAGTGCTTACAAATTGGAAGCTCCCATACCCTCAGTGCTTACATGAGGCCGGCACTTTTTTGAAGACTGACAAACGGTGGGCTATTCTGAGTGTCAAAAGTGATGCAGTGAGAAATTTGATGGGAGTTTGAGGAAAATTTTAGAAAATTTTGAAAATATTGACATAATTTGGTAAAATATAACACAGGCTGTTACCAAAATTCACGACATTTCAACGTACTAAATTCGCGACATTTTTAGGAATACCCCTAAAAAAAAAGGCCCCCCCCCTAAGAATAGGGTAAAAAAAAAAGGCCCCCCCCCTTTGAATACCCCTAAAAAAATTTGCCCCCCCCTCAAATGCTCATCCCCCCCCCTGCCATAAATAATGAACCCTCCCTTAGGCCTATATTCTACCAAATTAGGCCCATGTCAATATTTTCATTTTTTTTGGAAAATTTTCACAAACTCCCAAATTTGGTCAACAGGGGGGGGGGGGGGGGTCAGTGGATTTTCACGCGAGCGGGTCGACATTTTTTGGTCCCCCCCACGGGAGGGTTCGAAATATTTTAGTCCCCCCCTTTAAAGGCAAGTTGAAATTCAGCGCGGCCGACCCCTTTGAGCTATAGGCCTAATAACGCGCTGGCTTTTTCATTAAAAAGGGGTGCAATTTTTTGTCCACCCCTCAAGAGGGGTCCAAATTTGTTTGGTTCCCCCCCCCCCCCTTCAAGGGGTCCAAATTTTTTTGGTACCCCCCTGTTGTTAAAAAATGACCACTCCCTAAGTTAAAAAACAAACAGTGATCGAGTGTCTAAAGTAGGCCTATAGAGGGTTGACTATTATCACTCACCAGCAAGTATATTGAGACTTTTACACCTCTTACAAGGTAGTAAATTGTAGGTAAAAAAGTGCCCAGGATGATTAGTATACGCAATGTTGTTTTTGTAATAAAGTTAAAAACGATCTATAGGGGTGGGGGAGGAGGGAGCGCTTTTTCAGAGGCGTAGGAAGCAAATCTGCATTGGGGGGCCCAAGGGGGGCCTACTCCAACCAACTTAAAGTATCGGTTTTTGTACATGATGTATCATATACATCCTTATATGAGATTGTATGGAAAAGAAGTATTTGAGCCCCCTTTACGTCTGATTTAGGGCCGGGCCCCCTCTGCCCCACTTTTTTTCTATCCAGGAGGGTTAAGGATTAAAAATTGTGTGTATTATATTACAGGTCTTGACAAATTTTGGGGGGGGCCCAAACATATTCAGGCCCCCTGAATTATTTTGACGTATTCGATTTGCCAAACGCTCACCCCCACCCCTGCCATAAATAATGAATCCTCTTGATAACCTCAGGTATGATCATGCATGCAACCATCCATAGGGATCCTGGGACTGGACAGTGGATCATACACAGCAGATCTACTATAAACATCTATCTGTATGCCTATGGTCCCGGCCTATGATTCGAGTTGAAGCTAATCCTAATGTAGGCCTATTAAAAAATAATGGCTGGCAGGACAGAGGCAGGGGAGGGGAAGTGGCCGGAGAAGGGGTGGGTGCAGGCATGCATGCTGTCATCCCACCGTAGTCATCCAGGGAGGGAGGGAGCACAGATTTATTTGTGGAGGAAGGGACGGAAGAGGGAAGGGGAGGGGTAAAGATGGCAGATAGGGGAACTAGAAATTATATAGGCCTACCTAGAAAAGGGGTGGGAGGGAAGGAGAATTCCCGGGAAAAGGGGTGTGAGGATGGAAGAATAGAAAATGGGTGGGAGGGAGGGTGTATAGAATAGGGGAGGGAGAGAGGGGGATAAAACGGGGGAAGGCAAGGAGGAGAGGAAAGTTTCCCCCTAAGAACTGTGCTCTGATAATGATATCTCATGATAGATTGGTTCAAATTGGGTTTGTTAGGAGGATTAAAGACCTCATCCGGAGGTTTTGCACAAATATATGAAATTAAAGCATTCAACTGCAAACTTATTGTTGTAAATGCTTCTTTAATGAGGAATGCATGAGACCCTGATATGGTGACATTTATAATAAATGTTTAAATACTCCAAAATATCAAATATATTGATCTGTGTTTTCCCTGATTCTCAGAAGAGGGCACTAGAGTCAATGCTGGACGTTGCTAAGGAGGGAGGGTGGGAGAGGGTGAGGGTGGTAACCAGTTGATTCAGAGTTACCCTACCCAGTAGTCACAGTCCACTGGTCTGTTTGCCCACCGCACCTCACATATAAATAGAATAATCAAGTATATGAAACTTGACCTATAACAACACTCTGTGGCCAAAGATATACCTACGCCCTACCCACCCTGCATACACTGAGCTGTCCTGGTCCACTCCAGCCATAGGCTGACCACTGCAGAAGTGGGGGGGGGGGGGGAGAGGGGCACTCCCTCAGCATTAAATACCACTTGCAAACTCGTTCTTATGCCCTAGGTACGTACCCACTAGGAATTCTTGGTGAAAAGGGTGCTATTTTGTTGCTCTACCTCACATGATAAGGGTAGCAAAGCCAAAGGGGTGTAATTACAGAGTTTCTAGGGAAAAGATAGGGAGTGACCCCCCCCCCCCCCCAATGTGATGTCAGATTGGGTGGGAGAGACTGTAGTGTGTGTGCTTCTCTCTAGGAACAGCACCTGCAATAGCTTTTTGGCCCTGAGAATCAGTGAGAGGGGACCCCACTTAAGCAGATAATAAATCAATGAATATACCCCTCCAGGAGTTCATTTCAATTTTAAAAGTCACTAAGGATAGCAAGGTATCCATGTCTAATAGTGAAATAGACACTTAAGAACCCCTGGATGTGGTCTTATCACTGTGCTAGTTCCATTAATAGTATAGTGGGATAGCATATTCTGACCTACAAAGGTCATCGGCCAAAAGTCCCAGGGGAAAAACGTTTTTTTTTTGGGGTGGGGCAAAAGGGACCCTGGAAATTTCGTAATTTTGAATTATTATCTTTTTTCATAATTTTCTTGCTCCCCTCTCTTACCGGGTAGCTATTACTCAGTTCTTAAGATATCTCTTTCTTGTCATGCATGACCATTATCTAGGTCCCCCCCTATCTTATTTTGATTTTAATTGGTTTTTATGACCGTTGAATATCATGCATTTCAAGATTCCCCCAAATTCAGAAAAAAATCCCCCAACCCCCCAACCCCCCCCCCCCCCAAAAAAAAGAGAAATGGCTTGTAAGAAATACTTTTATATTCTGATAAGCATGTCTCATTATTCTAATCGTTTTTTAGCCCAAGCATGGTTATTTTTTTCATGTTTTAATCATTTCTATGGGGTTTCCCATAGGAATTATGATTGTGAGGGGGGGGGGGGGTCCGTTTTGTCCCAGCTTCATGGAAAAATGTGAAACAATGATCTTGACAAAATAAATAACTGTAGGGTATTTTTTAAATTCTCAGAAGCTTATGAGGCTGTCTCACGACTTTGTAACAATTGGATAGCCTTTAACCAGGTGATGGCTCAGTCTCATGAGGCTGTGTCTCACGAACTTGGGCCAATGTGTTTGTCTATGACCGGGTGCCGTCTATGACCGGGTGCCGTCTATGACCGGCTATCTAAAAAAGTTGTAAAAAGAAATTTAAAAAATGTTTTTTATTCCTCCAAACAACTTTTTTAGATAGCCGGTCATAGATGGCACCCGGTCATAGATGGCACCCGGTCATAGATGGCACCCGGTCATAGATGGCACCCGGTCATAGACGGCACCCGGTCATAGACAAACACATTGGCCCAAGTTCGTGAGACACAGCCATGAGTTTGTAACAATTGAAACGTCTTTGACCGGGTGTAGTCTTTGACCAGGTGTAGTCTTTGACCGGGTGTAGTCTTTGAACGGGTGTAGTCTTTGACCAGGCAGTATTAAAATGGCAAAAATGAGGCCTACCGTATTCGACGTAATAAGCCCACAGTGCACTTAAAAATTATTATGGACACCATTCAGTAGTTAAGAGTTTAATTGGGGTAAAAAAATGAGATATATTTGTGTTTTTTTGTAGTTTAAAAATCGGCCTAAAATGGGGGGGTGTGCGCTTATTAGGGGGTGTGCGCTTATTACGTCGAATACGGTATGTAGTAAGAAAAGTGAGGAAATAGTGTACCCATATATTGATACACTTTTATAGCAAACATAAGTCAATTTTGTTATATCTATATACTGAGCATTCTATGCATAGTAGAGCATTATGTTATTATTTCCCTCTGCCCGGTCAAAGACGTCACTTTATATATAACTTTGAGTTTAAATAGCTGCACTGTGCATAGTAAGCTCAGTATATAAATATATAAAATTTTACTTATTTTTTCAATACACATGTATTGACATAATATTGCAGTATTTCACCTTACTATACAGGCCTCATTTATTCCATCTTATCACTCCCCGGTCAAAGACTACACCCGGTCAAAGACTACACAGGTCAAAGACTACACCCGGTTAAAGACGTTTCAATTGTTACAAACTCGTGAGACTGAGCCTGATGTCTTTGACCGGGTGACGTTTTTGACCGGGTGACGTTTTTGACCGGGTGACGTTTTTGACCGGGTGACGTCTTTGACCGGGTGACGTCTTTGACCGGGTGACTTCTTTGACCGGGTGACTCTTTGACCGGGTGACGTCTTTGACCGGGTGACGTCTTTGACCCGGTGACATCTTTGACCCGTTGACGTCTTTGACTTGGTGACGTCTTTGACCCGGTGACGTCTTTAACTTTGGTTAGGTCTGTGTATACAGGTTATGTGATAGGTTAGGAATTGTGTGTATGGGTTTTTGCTGCCAACAGACAGTCTGTCAAAGTCATTTCACTATATACAAAATGTCTTCGAGTATTATACAGATGAGCAAATAAAGAAAACAAGTAAGGAACCCTTCCCCAACCCATTGTTCTCTATCTTGGTATCTTGGTTGCCACCTTAACAGGTGCATTGGAGATCATCTTAATGGTTTCGACCTTTAACTGAAAGGTTGAAACCCTGAAAGTTTCAGGTTTTATGCCTCTTAGGCTTGTACTCTGTTTGCTCCTCTTCTCACTCTTCTTGCCCTTCTGGCTGTGGCCATAGCGTTTTTCCGTTTCATGTACGTTCCATATAGTTTTTTTATTTTCCTTTTGGAGAGAAGCTTGCTATTAGCTGTTTGGATGACGTCTGTTTGTAGGTGAGCTTGTTTTCGTTCCTCCCTCTGCATCTTACATTTATAGGTGGGGACTTTCTTGTATTACTATATATTAGGGACATCAGTAGTTCTTTTCTCCTCGGGGCGAAGAGAGGAATTTCGCAAAGGTTATGAAGATCAGCTACCGAGTCCTCCCAGACCCTAACACTGAGTCCTCCCAGACCCTAACATCCTAAATGCATCTCAGCATTCTATTCTGAATAACTTGGAGTTTATTTGTATTTGTTACTGTACATGAGTCCGTCATGAAGGAACGATTATCAAAGTGGGGTAGTATTGCCTGCTGTAATAGTACTTTAGCATCAGCCATTGATAGCAAGTACCTCAGTCTCCCAAACTTAAAGGACAGGAAGTTACTGTTCCAGACTGTCTTGTTAACAAACAGTGTCATACTCAGGGTGCGATGTAGGTTGGCTCCAAGGTAGGTAAAGGTGTCTGTGTTCTGGATCCTGGTGCCATCGACAAACAAATGCCTGTTTGCACAATGAGCAAACTTGTGTTCTACACAGAACCACATCATCTTAGTCTTGTTGTGATTTATGGTGAGGCCAAGATTATCACATTTCTTACTTAGTATATGTAGTTCTGTTTGTAAGCTCCTCAGGGTGACTGCAGGATAAGCCGAAGTGGTATTTTATGGAATCCGGAATACCATAGGTAGCATCAAAATTTTCTTTTAAAACATGTTATTTCTATCAACTATATGGGCCAATTTGACAAAAATATGGAATCGAAAGCTGAGAACTGATTCAGGGGTTCCGGGGGTCCGTTTTGCCCCGGTCTCTCCTATGCCCCTTTTGCACACCCTATGCAGAAGATGGGGGAATACGGGACACCTAAAGGTTTTCATGCCATTTCTGCCTCACTTGTCAACATTAGCTAAAAAAAATTTACCTACTTTTCAAGCATTGCTCTTCCATATTTAATTGTGTTGAAGAAAAATATCCCCAAACTCCCTAAGGTACAATGGTTAGGCCTATAGTTAATAACTTCAAAGATCTATCTTTCAAGCATGAGTGGCATTCTTTGAATGAGAAGCATTTAAGGTACCTTAACAAAATATATGATGATTAAAACTGCCCCAAAACATATAGATACTTTGTTACCTATAGTCCATGCCACTAAGACATGACCTGGAAAACATAGTTTGCACCTATTGGTTTTGAGGAATCACCGATTATTTCACCACCACTGTACTCACAATTATGATCTACATATGACAATGAAGCTAAGATGAAGGGCTATCATACTTTATAATTATTATTTTGCATATTTAAGAAAATGAAGACTTGTTGCCATGGCAACCGTGATCAAATTTATCTGAAATGTTCGATTTTTTGCTACCTTTCATCACTCCAACTGCTATTAGAGGGAGCCACTTTATGTTTTTAATATGGAAAGTCAATAGAAATTATAAAACTAAATTCTGCTTACTCTGAGCCGTCATTGATGACTGCAACCCTTCAAGTTTCTGAGATATGATCCTCTAAAGAGCCAGCCAAAACGGCGAAAATCACCACTTTTTAGTAGACCATCTAGAAAGTCAGTTAAAGGTCAGGTAAAAGCCACTATTTGTGCCTCTTCAACAATTTGAACCGGAAATCAATGGGATAAGAGGTTGCCAAGCAATCACACTTTTAATCTTTGCTGAGGAGCCAAATAGTTGGACAGAATAATATGGTATATCACTGTTTCGGCCATCCCACTATGCTCAACTTAAGGGAATTTCACTATTTGGTCTGCCAAACAGGCTTTAGCTATTTAGATAATCACTTCAAAGAGTGCCAAAAGAGTTTCCCTCATGCTCACATTTTGTCCCATATATCAGCAGATAATCACTCTATTTCCAACTTCAATATGGTTTTGGAAAAAACAGGCAGACTGTCTTAGGGATAAATCAAAATCCCAAACTCTACGTTTAATGCAAAGGGTCTTAAGACTCCACTTGGGACATATATGATGCTTTAAAAGCTTGAAAATGTGCCATGACATTGGCCAACATAGGCCTAATTATCCCCTATTTTAAGCTCCTTCTGATATAATTAGCACTGTAGTTATGAAAATGCATCTCTATTTGCCATTGATTTTGCCTAAAAATGGTTTCCATACATTGTACTGTGTGATCAAAAAAGAAATGACTAGGTTCAACGCATTCAAATAAGTAATTTACAGCTGTGAACACATCTATGGGTGACCAGGTTATGTCTTGATGCGAGCGGCCCCTCTCGATATTTTCTTGGAGCGAGGGACCATTACAGAGCAACATCTGTATGGCCGCTCATTGATGCTTTATTTTGGCGCCATAATGATGTCATATAAGAAACGTATGTTGGGCGATGCATTATGGGTAGGCTAAGACTGTGAACTTTTGCCAGGCTTTAATGGTCCCTCGCTCCACACCAACAGCAAGCGGAGGGACCAAAATATGGTCTACATTGTTACCTCAATTAATGCTAGATGCCTATTCCTGTCGAGAGAATTTGTCAAATTTATAAAAGGAAAATTTGACAAAAAGGGACTTGTAACGGGCACGAATATCATGGTGTTTGTTAATACGAAATCCTGGTGTAACACAGGTTTGTTCGCATGCGGGAAAGACGCGTTACCCATAGGTGCTAACAGATGGAGGCACCTGTGGTTCCACGCACGCGAAGATGCTATCCGTAATCTGGCTAAATGGTTGTGGGGGCGAATATTTACTGTGACAGCTACTATGAAAATTATTTTTTGGCCTTTCCTCGTAATACGGCGTAGGGGCAGTATCCTTAGGGTTGTTGTTTTTGTAGTTATATAGATCTTGAAGGATACAATCTTGGTTATAACTTTTTCCATAGTAACTGTCACAGTAAATGATCGCCCCCACTTCCATTTAGCCGGATTACGGACAGACTTAACCCCACGCACGTCAAAACCGTTATCTGGGCTAAGTTTGTTCGAGGTATGACAGGTGGCAGCACCTGCAGTGCCACGTCAACACCAACGCCGGGCTTCCAGTGGCATGGTCCGCAACCCCAGTATAAAGACTTTGGGTCACTCAGTTTTGATTTTATCCCACACACAGAAAAGTAAAGGAGTCGCCACGACTCTGACAGCCAGAGTCGCAGTTTGTCTCCCACGTGACACCTGAAGAGGAGAGTCGAATGAGTTTGACTCTCCGTTCCTGAAGAGTCAACAGCAGTTGACCCATCAAAAGAGGGGGAGTCAAAATTGAATACACGAGTGCATGCAGGTCAGGTGGATTGTGTATTTATGCCAGGGTGGAGTAGAGGCAACAGGTGTATATAATTAGTGGGCAGGCCAGGTGAGGCCTGTTCTGAGGTGAGGTTATTGCCCAAGACAGGTCAATAACAAGACACGTTGTTATGTCCACCACTTCCCCCTGTGTGAGAGGGCTAAGTTATATCTGCCTCACACTACATTCTACAGACCATTGGCCACATTTTAGATGCCAATCTCAGATCTATATGAAGTACTAAGCAGTGCCACACATTATATCTCACAGAGTTAATGCTCAGCTTTATGTTTATTTCCCATACCCAGAAATATGGTGACTCAGCTCTATACTGTTGACGTTGTTGGAATGTATTGTATAGTTTGTCATCACATTTGATTCAGGTAAGTTAATAGGAAAGCTTATCCATTGACATTCCTTGACCACACTATTTAGACATAGTGGACCTATCTTTAAAGAGTCAAAACTGTGTGGCATGTAACGATTATCTAAAGTATAAATAGTGGCTCTGCCTTGTTGTTGCCACTGGTACCAAATTAGTGTTGGTTGCCCCACCAGGTGGTTTCATATGCAACTACTATCAGAGTCAACACATTTTTTATTTGCCTCTTCATGAAGGGTCAAACTACAAATGACTCTGCTGTGGGCAGAGAGCAGAGTCAACTGCACTTAACTCTGCACTGATAGAGTCAAGAGGGAGAGTCGATTTTCACAAGCAGCATGGGGTTATTACTGGAGTAGCTGTGACCCCTCCACCAGAGTCATCACGACTCTTCTACCAGAGTCAACTAGAGTTGACTATGGTAAAGGAGTCATGGCGACGCCTTTACTTCTCTCTGTGCACATTAGGGCAACATCACCTTTAATTTAAAACACTTTTTATGGAGAAGCACGTTTGATTCTAAACAGTTTTGGAAAAGTGTTTAGAAGAAAAGTGTTTGAAAATGTGGTACAAGAAATTGTTTTGAAACTATACACATTTCTTTAGGGTGTATTACCCCATGACCCGTATTACCCCATCTTTCCCTACAGGCTGTCCCAAATGATTGTCCATGGTGGTGAGCTGACTGGCATCCATCGATGAAGGTTTTGGTTGTGTATTATGGGGTAAAGATGGTCATTCGAAAAGGGAGTTAACCTTTGATGATATTTCGAAACATAACGAATGCAATTCTCTATTCTGTCTGATGGATTAGAAAGTGTTTAGGCCTACTGTTGGAGTTCAGACAAGTTTCTCACTGACAAAGGAGCATTGAAAATCTTCCTGCAACATTGCATACTTTTGGAAAACATTTGACAAATATGTACATGCACTTGGCTACACATATTTCTGTGAGTGTGGAATGGAAATCCGAGAGAGCAATCACAATTATCTTGTTCCCATGGCCTGCTTCATGGCCAATAGGTTATATTGTTTGGTTTTAAGCATAGATAAGACATTATTAATGATGTCAACTCAGAATGCAATACTAACCCAGAGAACAGCTAAAGTTATCGGGGGAGATCTAGTCCACCTGTGTGCACTGCAGAGGTCTAGATGAGTTGTCTGCTGTTCTACTACCTCCTATTGAAATGCAGGAAGAATTGATCAGGTGACCAATAACACAAGTAGAGACATATTTTGTTAGTCACATGGAGTGTAGAAACAGAAGAAGGATATTGACATAGTTTGGTATCCATAAATAGGTTAACCATGGGAATGTCAGTATGATAAACTGAGATAACCAAGAAAACATTGGTAAATATTGGTTGTTATACCACGATTCTGGCGTTTCCCGTGCCGAGAGTGGATATTTGCCGTGCGGTTATCTCAGGATATACGCACGCTCAGAATTTATTTTTCAGTGCAGGATGCTTTTACACATTATAACTAGTTATTGAAAGATATGCATAGCCATTTTGGCTACGAAATTCGTCCGCGATTCGATCCCCGGTCGCTGCGGCCAAACGCGAACGCTTAGGGCCATAACCCACTACCCGATTTGGTGGCACTATCAGCCGATACATTCACAAAATTATACTACAAAGTACTGCATTGGGTCTGTTTGTTGAGGGTGTATCGGCCGATAATGCATCTAAATCGGCTAATGGGTTATGGCCCTTAGTCGTGTACACCGTGGGGGCTGGACACAAGAGGTAGCACACAGTGAGAGTGTAGTGCATGGGGGACATTGTAGGCCTACCCTACCCCCCTCCCCCCCCTACCCCCACGCACATACATTCCAGCCACCAGTCCGCTCGCAGGCCCCTGCCCTCCGCTCAGGTGGGAGTGGCGGGGGCCTTCGGCTCGTGCATTATCAGCCGATACACCTCACTCATGCTTTCCCTACAAGCCATTAGTGCATCAATATCACAGACAAGCTATGGTCGACACCACATGTAACATAAAGGATCATACTGTAGCTATCAGTAAGTTTCCAAGTTATACCTGAGCAGCGGTTTTGTGAACTTCAGTTCATTTCGCATTGAAAGGAATCTGTAGTGTTAAAAACCTAATTTCTATCATTATCACATGTATTTCAAAAGGCAAACCTAGATATATGAATTAGAATTTTCCTTAAGTATCAAGCGGCCCCATCACTACCACTCTGCTGCGCTCCACAGCCTAGGCATCAATGTTTCTCTCGCTCTGTGTTCATAGCCATATTGTGACATAATAAGACATTGAATCTAAAGGTAGTGATCTGCACTGCCTTGGTCTACTATACTTTGCTCTGTTCTGCCTTACCCTAATTTGTCTCCTCACCTGTTTTCCCCGTCCATGCTCAGTGGCGGATTTAGGGAAATTTAGGTAAAACGCAGAAAAAGGATAGGAGAAAGAGGGAAGAAAGAGAAATGAGAACTCAGCCTACCTAGAAGCCTGGCTCTTTCTGACATCCTAACTTGACCCTTTCTGAAATCTAAACCTGACCCTTCCTGATGATCAAACCCTGGCTTTTTCGAACATCTAAACCTGACCGATTCTGGCATTTAAACCTGGCCCATTCCAACCTACTTGGTGAAACCTGGCCTTTCTGACCCTGAAGCCGAGCCTGTCTGACCACAAACCCTACCTTACTGCCGACTAAATTTGGCCCTTCCTGATGCTCAAACCTGGCCTTTCTTCTGAAGTCTGGCCCTTTCTGCATAATGGCCACACTTTACTCTTGCTGTCTCCACTACATTAATATGTCGCTCTAAAAATCATTTCCGACCCCCAATAGCCGAGGATGATTACAGATCTGAGCCTTCAAGCAATTGCTTATTTTCCCCTGCCCTGTTTGGTTCTATGCTAACCTGCCTTGTGCTATAAGCATTTGATTGGTCCCCCATGCCCTGTTCATTTAACCTTACCCTGCCCTTAATGCACCTTGCTCTGCAGTCATCCTGCAAATCTCTGACCTGCCCTGCTTTCAAAGAAGTACTTCTTGTTCTTAATTTGTCCCCTGCCCAGCCTTGCCCAACCCGGCCCTGCTTTCACTTAATGTGTCTAGTTGCATTTTCCTTAATCTCCCCTGCCTAATCCTACCTTGCTTTAACCTGCTCTATTCTGTTTGACTTTCGCTGTCCTGGCAGGCATTCAACTAAAGGTAACTCTCAAGGTACCATATCATTTCTAGACGATTCGGACCCATTTGACAATGCTCAAGCTTATCCAAGTTGATGATTTGCCAAGCGAATTATGATAATCCTATTAGAAACAATGATATACAAAGTCAAGAAGCACCATAGTAGCGTAACAAGGCATCATCATATTTCATGACGAGTTAAGATCCTTAATGGATTGTGTAATTCTGATAGAGCCCGTTTCTTGACTGAGTAAAATGTGCATGCTATAGGTTAATTAATACAAAGCTGGAGGTGCAGAGGGGTCCCCCCCCCTGAGGTCGGAAAGTCGCCAAAATTAAGGGGTCCCGGTCATAAAGTCGCTTTTTGGACCCTTTATCCTGTAGTACTTTTTGCCCAAAAGTCGCTGGGTCGCTTTTATTATTGCCTTAAGGTTGATCGCTACTCTTAACTTTTCATCCATAGAATTTCCTATGTTTTTGGCTCAGGGTAGTTTAGATCATTGTAAAATGGAAAATGTAAAAAAATAGGGGGGGTCCCAAGCTTTTTTTTGTTACAGATTTTTGAAAAAAAAAGAAAGTATTTTCTATTTTTGGCAAATAATACCAGAAATTGTGAAATTTTCAAGTTTTTTTTTCTGAGTGAACCACTGGGCACATCAATATTATATTTTAGATCAATAATCCTATATTGTGTCCTTAAGTAGGAAAAATAAAATTATGGTCCAAAAACAACCCTTTTGTGAAAAATGTGGTAGTTTTAGGACAATTATTTAAATTTGATGCTAAATTTGTCAACAAAATCTTCAAATATAGCAAAAAAAAATCCATAGACTTTTTTTTTTCAAAAATAAGTGTATATCATTTGCTAACATAAAAATTTTGATAGGGGGTCCCTTGCATAATTTTAGGGTTTTGTGCCTTTGAAGTTAAAAAATAGAGAAAAAACTGTCTAAATCTCTTATTTAAAGGCCAAAATAATGGGTAACAAGCCAAGGATCAGGGTAAAAAATGTATATATTTTATACCCTTGTTTGTTTTAAGTACAGGAATGAGATCTATATCAATCTCAATAATAATTTATTGGTAAATACTAGCAATATTCTAATTCATGTTAAAAATAGCAAATTTCACTTGCTCCAAATATGTCAAATTTTTAAAGTGCAATCGATTTGGCTCGGAATTGTCCAATCTTCGGGTATGGCTTAGTATGCATGTATATGTATCTAGTTATATAATATTAGCCCATTCTGATAATTTAAAGCTATATGTGCAGAAAGCTGCGCAGGAGTCCATATTCCATGAGAAGCGATCAACCTTAAGTCGAAAGTCGCCTCCAAAACGGCCCAGGTCGCCAGGTCGCTTTTGACCCATCTGCAGTCACAAAGCTGACATTGCTTACACTACATGTATTATATTTATAAGCATACATGTGCATCACAGATACAATGGAGTTTGGCCAATCTAATAATACTAAGGGGGATATAACCACATTGAGGTTGGGACAGCCTGTGGTAAATCATTACTAAATGCACATAATTATTATCGTGACACTAATATGTATGTACAAGGAGTGATTTGTTGGGGGTCGATGTTGTGAGATAATTGTAATTACCGGTCAGCATTGTTTAATCAGACCAATAGCACACAAATACACGTTGGAAATAGGCGTGTATGTATACATAAATCTGGTTATAACCGCTTCAGTGATAAGAAATGTATATACTTGCAACAACTGTATAGAGCAATTTTGGATAGTTACCCAACTGCAAACGTCTGGATCATCATAGGATTCATGGTTTGAAGTGCATTATTGTAGAGTCACAATGTCCAACCATGCAGGTGTGCCTTGTTTTGACCGCAAACCACGTTTTATACAAGCAATCTGATAATGGAAGAAGGAGGTCTGTTGTTTTAAATTACTAATGTCTCAGGGAGGCGGGGATCTGGAATTATGTGTGTCCGAGGTATACAATATATAGTGACGATCGACTGTATAAATCATTTTCAATCACAAATGCAGCTTTATTTGTTACTCCCAAAATGAAGTTGTCTTTTATAATAATTATGAGCGCCCCCCCCCCCCCCCCCCCCCCGAGAAAGCCGGTGAACTGTGGCCACATCAGTGCACTGGTGATTAACACCGCAGATAGTCCGGTAGCGCTAGACGTTGCAGACCTAAATCAATGAGGTTGAGATTCTCCAAGTCCCAATCGATTTTCAATGCCTTGTTGCATCGACATCTGTGCTTAAGGCCAATTAGCTCGGGAGACCTTCCCCATATATATCTCTGTATGTTCCATTCCCGTCAGCGTCTGCCACGGGCGGAGGATGTGTCTGTGGCAGATCCAACATTAGGATTTATAATGGCCCTTTTATAAGCTGACTATATATGCTAATCTGTAGAATAGCTAGCAACAGCGATATTCATTGACTGGTGAGTATGTCTACATCCTAGTTTGTAAGTGCAAACATGACCTGGGAGGGGTGTAATGCAATTGTATTTAGATATGGTGGTGCTGGTTGAAGTAAAGTTGGGAGCAATGGGTGGTCATGTATATAGAACTAGTTATTACCTGGGATACATGTTAACATCTCTCTTGTAAGCACGCCCTTGATATTGCAAATAAGAATCTCAGGACTTAGAACATACCACGGATACTCCTTTGATAGATACATTGTCATTGCATTATCTGTATGGCAAATAGCATATTCACGTAAGTAGTATAGTATGTATCGGAACGGGACTATAGTTAAGTACTGTTTATTACTCAATCGACCTGCAGCCAATCAGAGGCCTCCATTTGGTCACGTGACCGGAAGTGACCTACTTAGGGGATTAGTGGTGCATTCTGGGTAACCCTGCAGCCAATCAGAGGCCTCCATTTGGTCACGTGACCGGAAGTGACCTACTTAGGGGATTAGTGGTGCATTCTGGGTAACCTACTGACCTACTTAGAAGCTCTCAGCCAATCAGAGGCCGGCATTCTGGTAACCATGGTAACGTGACTTACTTACGTCACGTGACCTACTTAGGCTCAGCCAATCAGAAGCCGGCATTCTGGTAACTAGGGTAACGTGACCTACTTAGGGTTTGTTTGTAAACAACACCACGTGGCTCTCTTGTTTGTAAACAACACCACGTGACACGTGACTGTTTGTAAACAAACAATTCGACTTAGTCTGACATTTTCAGCTGTCGCATGCTGACCTGCTGCTATCATAAGAGAAACAAAAGCCCTAATCACGCTTTTCAGCTGGATCCTTCCACCCACCAGACATGGATCCAGATGGGAGGGTGGTTTAAAATTAATCCGTGTACCGACTGTCATACAATAGTGTAATTAGTTGAACACGTGTTACCTGTATAAAGGATTAGCAGGTCATGGGCTTAGAGTGTGTATAGAAAAACAACTACAGGTAGCGTGAACAAAGCGACCCCCTCCCTTTCTGTCACTCTGTCTGTGACTAGAGGGCGCGCGTGTGGTAAGCGGCTTAAATCTAAAGAAAAAAATCACCCTCTCCTGTCGTCAGCAGTCAGCTGGCCGGCGGCTGGAAAATGCGATTAGAGGGATGATGAGCGCGGTTTTTTATATTCAATATATTAGAAGTGTGCTTTGTTGCTTATATAGTTCATTATGCGTTTAAAATGTTCGCGAGTATCGTAGAAATGTACAAAAATCCTATTGTGGCGCCATCTGACGAAAAGAGCGGAGAACTATACTAGGGTATGGCGAGCTAGACTAGAGCATGTAATCACCAGGCGGCAGAGTGGTCAAAAGACAATCTCGTAGTAGTAGGTCTACTTGGATCTTGAGTAGCCACCCTTGTGGTTGCAATTACCTAGACTAGTTGACCCTGCCAGCCTGGTCAAGTGAAATTAGTAAGGAGACCGCACATTAACGCGCTCCACAGTCTTTAGACAGTTAAGACTATAGTACCGTAGATTCTACTGTGTACTCACACTAACTATTTACAGTGCTACATATTCATACCCGTGTTCTAAGTGTTTTTTTAGAAAAAAGCGATCTACTCACCCATTTTTTTTAGACAAACTCCTATTAGCAGGTAACCCCTGTATAAACCATACTGCAAAGATCTGCTACTTCGAGCGTCTGCCTCGTGACTGATAGTGTACAACAAGACGAAGTGGGCAGAGGTGAAGTACTGTTCCAAGAAAAATTGAGGCTCTTTATATAGCTGAGAGAGCGGCTAATCCGGATGTTCTAAGCTTGTTTTCACCTAGAGCCCCACCCTCTTCCAGAGAGGAATCAAATTGCTTTTCACCTGGACCCTTCCACCCCTCATCCATCAGCATGAAAAGAGGGATAACAAGTGTAACGTGCGCTACATGTATATGGGATTATAGCTGGTGAAGAGATAAAGCCAGGTCAACTGTGTATACAAAGACTACAGGAGGTGATTAACGACAGGTGTGACGCGCCAGCCCGTGGACTGATTATCTTCTAAGCTGACGCTTATTCAACTAGCCAGCTGCCGTCCGCTCCACTCACCACGGCAAGAGGAGGTGCTTTTGTTTTACACTTAAGTCGCTTACCACATGTACTCGTCTCTACCTCACAGACAGACACCCTCTCGCTTGCTTCACGACCCCTGTAGCTTTTTTTGTATACACACTCTAATCTCATAACCCCCTGATCCGTTATACAGGTAACGGGTATTCTCTTTTAAATAGCTGCCAGTCAGCCTGCGGCAGCTGAAAACGACGGTAAGTAGCTTAGCTCTAGAAGCAAGAAGGCGTATATAAGGAGGCTCACACGTGTATAGGCGCCTTATAAGTCGGCAGGGGGTAAATACTAGTGAAAAAGGAAGGCAGGTGTGCAGGTAGCTTTCTAACAGACACGTGTGTGCACTAAGCTGCTTAAGTCTAAACCCACCTGCAGTAGTCAGGTAGCATGTGAAAACTTACTTAACAGATCTCTTAATTGAGTAGAGACTCTGTACTGAGAGAGTCTTTTCAGCCGTTTAAGAGGATTATCTAGGACAGGGTACATAAGGAGTGAAACGACGCTCTCACCCATCACACTTTCTCGACCCGCCCTTCATCATCGTAGCATCGTCCACTCTACGCTCGCTCAGAATGTTATGATGGTTAGTTCTGCTATTTTCAGCTACTTTTCTTATCGAAGTGTTGACGCTACAGAGCATCGAAACTCTCTCCAAATGAGTCCAAGAAAGAAAAAGCAACTTCCACTTGAAGCAGGAAGAGAAACAGTGCCCTATGATGCATGTGAGGTAAAGAAACATTGGAAGGACGTCACCAAGGAGCAATGGATAGAAGCATGCTTCAACTTCATCGGAACGGAAGTAGTTTCATTTGGACAGAGGGAGAAGATTTTGTTGGAGCTATTTTTCTTAGCTCCGTATACTTGGCCTGACTGTGGTGAAATTCCTTCAGGTATTTGTTCAGTCTTCGCCATAGAAGTTATCAGGTCTTTGAAGGAGCTTCGATATATGCAAGGCACTCACGAGGAGATTGTTCAGAAAATGACGGAATTCGAAACAGGAGAAGACACAATATGGTGCGAGGAGACGACATATACGGACGATGATCTGGAGTACATCATTTGTAGCCCGTTGGAACATTATGTTAAAGACTTTGAGGACATGCTAGACAGCACTGAGATGAACCCGAAAGAGAGATCCCTTACTGCACAGAAAGAGGCCAAAGCTGTGTTGGAAAAGCTCAAGTTTGGTCAAGGATTCACTCTTCAAAGCAGCTGTGTGAGTGTGATAAAAGGCCTTGTGTTGAAACATCCAGACATGAAGTTTTCGCGTGCTGTCGACACACTTCCTTTGCCTGAACTGATGATGAACATGATCGATCCCATCGTACCAACATGTTTCGACTCTGCCAATTGTCCCATGTATAAAATGGTTTCAAGTTTTGCCCGTGGCCGATGGCTAAACGATCCACTGAAGTCAGAAAACCTCCTTGATTTAATCAACTGACTAAATGTATTTTCTCATACTAGTATTAGTAGCATTAGTAATAGCAGCTACTCAGTCTCGTGCAGCACAAGCAGCAGCATCTGTCAGCAGCATCCGTGACATCGTCAGCAGCAGCAGCAGCTGCACGAGCAGCACAAGCAGCAGCATCTGTCAACAGCATCCGTGACATCGTCAGCAACTGCAGCAGCTGCACGAGCAGCACAAGCAGCAGCAGCTGTCAGCAGCTGCAGCAGCTGCACGAGCAGCACAAGCAGCAGCACCAACAGCAGCAGCAACAGCAAATCAGCAGCAGCAGCAGCAGCAGCAGCAGCAGCAGCAGCAGCGGCGGTGTGGACCACTAAATTCGAGATGGCGACATGTCTGTTTCTTAGAATCGACATTCGACATGAGGCCTAGTGACATTTGACATGAAGCTTGAAAAACATAGTGACAGGTGACATGAGCAATTCTTAAAATCGACATGAGATATGAGCATAATTAAGCGACATCGACATGTGCCATGGCTATTTTTTTTTAAGACAAACGCCATAGACTCCTCATTCAAACCCCCACTAGTAGTGCTCTATAAGCGCAAGCTTTGCCTTAAGAGAGCTGTGGCTGTGAACCCTCTCCTCCCCCCGTACACACAGGTAAATATCAGAGTCAGCCAATGTCGCCAATACTACTCTCATACAAGGGTCAGGCACTGCTGGACTATAATAGATGGGTCAAGGACCATTCTACTGAGGGTCAGGCTAGGCTGGACATTCAATAACAGGCTGGACTTTGGCAAACTTGCTTGAAAGTCTGGCCAGCAAGAGTCCGTTGAAGGACTATACGGTAAAAAGGCTGCTGTTACAGTCAAGATACTCATATTTCAAGCCCAGAAAACTGTAATTAGCTTTCCAAGTTGTTTATTTAACAATATCCTGGCCTAGCAAGAAGCTGTCAGATGACATCTAAGAAAAATGGGGCTGTTAATTGATCAAGAGAGCTACATTGTTACAGAGTCCTATTCCTCTTTTGAGGTGGGACCAAATTTGAAAAAAGAATAAACTCAAAAAAAAAGCCTTAAGATTGAAACAGTTGTAGATGACAAATTTGATGAGGAAGTCGTATTAATTAGTTTACAAATAGCCGCTGCACGAGCAGCGCAAGCAGCTCGTGCAGCTGCTGCAGCTGACACTAGTGTCAGCTGCTGCTTGTGCTGCTCGTGCAGCGGCTATTTGTAAACTAATTAATACGACTTCCTCATCAAATTTGTCATCTACAACTGTTTCAATCTTAAGGCTTTTTTTTTGAGTTTATTCTTTTTTCAAATTTGGTCCCACCTCAAAAGAGGAATAGGACTCTGTAACAATGTAGCTCTCTTGATCAATTAACAGCCCCATTTTTCTTAGATGTCATCTGACAGCTTCTTGCTAGGCCAGGATATTGTTAAATAAACAACTTGGAAAGCTAATTACAGTTTTCTGGGCTTGAAATATGAGTATCTTGACTGTAACAGCAGCCTTTTTACCGTATAGTCCTTCAACGGACTCTTGCTGGCCAGACTTTCAAGCAAGTTTGCCAAAGTCCAGCCTGTTATTGAATGTCCAGCCTAGCCTGACCCTCAGTAGAATGGTCCTTGACCCATCTATTATAGTCCAGCAGTGCCTGACCCTTGTATGAGAGTAGTATTGGCGACATTGGCTGACTCTGATATTTACCTGTGTGTACGGGGGGAGGAGAGGGTTCACAGCCACAGCTCTCTTAAGGCAAAGCTTGCGCTTATAGAGCACTACTAGTGGGGGTTTGAATGAGGAGTCTATGGCGTTTGTCTTAAAAAAAAATAGCCATGGCACATGTCGATGTCGCTTAATTATGCTCATATCTCATGTCGATTTTAAGAATTGCTCATGTCACCTGTCACTATGTTTTTCAAGCTTCATGTCAAATGTCACTAGGCCTCATGTCGAATGTCGATTCTAAGAAACAGACATGTCGCCATCTCGAATTTAGTGGTCCACACCGCCGCTGCTGCTGCTGCTGCTGCTGCTGCTGCTGCTGCTGATTTGCTGTTGCTGCTGCTGTTGGTGCTGCTGCTTGTGCTGCTCGTGCAGCTGCTGCAGCTGCTGACAGCTGCTGCTGCTTGTGCTGCTCGTGCAGCTGCTGCAGTTGCTGACGATGTCACGGATGCTGTTGACAGATGCTGCTGCTTGTGCTGCTCGTGCAGCTGCTGCTGCTGCTGACGATGTCACGGATGCTGCTGACAGATGCTGCTGCTTGTGCTGCACGAGACTGAGTAGCTGCTATTACTAATGCTACTAATACTAGTATGAGAAAATACATTTAGTCAGTTGATTAAATCAAGGAGGTTTTCTGACTTCAGTGGATCGTTTAGCCATCGGCCACGGGCAAAACTTGAAACCATTTTATACATGGGACAATTGGCAGAGTCGAAACATGTTGGTACGATGGGATCGATCATGTTCATCATCAGTTCAGGCAAAGGAAGTGTGTCGACAGCACGCGAAAACTTCATGTCTGGATGTTTCAACACAAGGCCTTTTATCACACTCACACAGCTGCTTTGAAGAGTGAATCCTTGACCAAACTTGAGCTTTTCCAACACAGCTTTGGCCTCTTTCTGTGCAGTAAGGGATCTCTCTTTCGGGTTCATCTCAGTGCTGTCTAGCATGTCCTCAAAGTCTTTAACATAATGTTCCAACGGGCTACAAATGATGTACTCCAGATCATCGTCCGTATATGTCGTCTCCTCGCACCATATTGTGTCTTCTCCTGTTTCGAATTCCGTCATTTTCTGAACAATCTCCTCGTGAGTGCCTTGCATATATCGAAGCTCCTTCAAAGACCTGATAACTTCTATGGCGAAGACTGAACAAATACCTGAAGGAATTTCACCACAGTCAGGCCAAGTATACGGAGCTAAGAAAAATAGCTCCAACAAAATCTTCTCCCTCTGTCCAAATGAAACTACTTCCGTTCCGATGAAGTTGAAGCATGCTTCTATCCATTGCTCCTTGGTGACGTCCTTCCAATGTTTCTTTACCTCACATGCATCATAGGGCACTGTTTCTCTTCCTGCTTCAAGTGGAAGTTGCTTTTTCTTTCTTGGACTCATTTGGAGAGAGTTTCGATGCTCTGTAGCGTCAACACTTCGATAAGAAAAGTAGCTGAAAATAGCAGAACTAACCATCATAACATTCTGAGCGAGCGTAGAGTGGACGATGCTACGATGATGAAGGGCGGGTCGAGAAAGTGTGATGGGTGAGAGCGTCGTTTCACTCCTTATGTACCCTGTCCTAGATAATCCTCTTAAACGGCTGAAAAGACTCTCTCAGTACAGAGTCTCTACTCAATTAAGAGATCTGTTAAGTAAGTTTTCACATGCTACCTGACTACTGCAGGTGGGTTTAGACTTAAGCAGCTTAGTGCACACACGTGTCTGTTAGAAAGCTACCTGCACACCTGCCTTCCTTTTTCACTAGTATTTACCCCCTGCCGACTTATAAGGCGCCTATACACGTGTGAGCCTCCTTATATACGCCTTCTTGCTTCTAGAGCTAAGCTACTTACCGTCGTTTTCAGCTGCCGCAGGCTGACTGGCAGCTATTTAAAAGAGAATACCCGTTACCTGTATAACGGATCAGGGGGTTATGAGATTAGAGTGTGTATACAAAAAAAGCTACAGGGGTCGTGAAGCAAGCGAGAGGGTGTCTGTCTGTGAGGTAGAGACGAGTACATGTGGTAAGCGACTTAAGTGTAAAACAAAAGCACCTCCTCTTGCCGTGGTGAGTGGAGCGGACGGCAGCTGGCTAGTTGAATAAGCGTCAGCTTAGAAGATAATCAGTCCACGGGCTGGCGCGTCACACCTGTCGTTAATCACCTCCTGTAGTCTTTGTATACACAGTTGACCTGGCTTTATCTCTTCACCAGCTATAATCCCATATACATGTAGCGCACGTTACACTTGTTATCCCTCTTTTCATGCTGATGGATGAGGGGTGGAAGGGTCCAGGTGAAAAGCAATTTGATTCCTCTCTGGAAGAGGGTGGGGCTCTAGGTGAAAACAAGCTTAGAACATCCGGATTAGCCGCTCTCTCAGCTATATAAAGAGCCTCAATTTTTCTTGGAACAGTACTTCACCTCTGCCCACTTCGTCTTGTTGTACACTATCAGTCACGAGGCAGACGCTCGAAGTAGCAGATCTTTGCAGTATGGTTTATACAGGGGTTACCTGCTAATAGGAGTTTGTCTAAAAAAAATGGGTGAGTAGATCGCTTTTTTCTAAAAAAACACTTAGAACACGGGTATGAATATGTAGCACTGTAAATAGTTAGTGTGAGTACACAGTAGAATCTACGGTACTATAGTCTTAACTGTCTAAAGACTGTGGAGCGCGTTAATGTGCGGTCTCCTTACTAATTTCACTTGACCAGGCTGGCAGGGTCAACTAGTCTAGGTAATTGCAACCACAAGGGTGGCTACTCAAGATCCAAGTAGACCTACTACTACGAGATTGTCTTTTGACCACTCTGCCGCCTGGTGATTACATGCTCTAGTCTAGCTCGCCATACCCTAGTATAGTTCTCCGCTCTTTTCGTCAGATGGCGCCACAATAGGATTTTTGTACATTTCTACGATACTCGCGAACATTTTAAACGCATAATAAACTATATAAGCAACAAAGCACACTTCTAATATATTGAATATAAAAAACCGCGCTCATCATCCCTCTAATCGCATTTTCCAGCCGCCGGCCAGCTGACTGCTGACGACAGGAGAGGGTGATTTTTTTTCTTTAGATTTAAGCCACTTACCACACGCGCGCCCTCTAGTCACAGACAGAGTGACAGAAAGGGAGGGGGTCGCTTTGTTCACGCTACCTGTAGTTGTTTTTCTATACACACTCTAAGCCCATGACCTGCTAATCCTTTATACAGGTAACACGTGTTCAACTAATTACACTATTGTATGACAGTCGGTACACGGATTAATTTTAAACCACCCTCCCATCTGGATCCATGTCTGGTGGGTGGAAGGATCCAGCTGAAAAGCGTGATTAGGGCTTTTGTTTCTCTTATGATAGCAGCAGGTCAGCATGCGACAGCTGAAAATGTCAGACTAAGTCGAATTGTTTGTTTACAAACAGTCACGTGTCACGTGGTGTTGTTTACAAACAAGAGAGCCACGTGGTGTTGTTTACAAACAAACCCTAAGTAGGTCACGTTACCCTAGTTACCAGAATGCCGGCTTCTGATTGGCTGAGCCTAAGTAGGTCACGTGACGTAAGTAAGTCACGTTACCATGGTTACCAGAATGCCGGCCTCTGATTGGCTGAGAGCTTCTAAGTAGGTCAGTAGGTTACCCAGAATGCACCACTAATCCCCTAAGTAGGTCACTTCCGGTCACGTGACCAAATGGAGGCCTCTGATTGGCTGCAAGGTTACCCAGAATGCACCACTAATCCCCTAAGTAGGTCACTTCCGGTCACGTGACCAAATGGAGGCCTCTGATTGGCTGCAGGTCGATTGAGTAATAAACAGTACTTAACTATAGTCCCGTTCCGATACATACAATACTACTCACGTATTAGTTAATCCTTTATAGACATAGTTGTACATAGTTTCTACACCCACTGGTAAAAATGCCCACGTATTTTCTCATCTCATGGGATAGCAATCTCGAACACCCCTTATTAGATTCACCTACACAACCTTTATAGAGCTATATGTAATAGCTAGAAGTAATTTGCAACCGCAGCCTCTGACGGTTGAGGAGATCGATATGGCAATACATGTACTGCATTGACCTGCGATGGTTGAAAGGGAAGGGGTTGGAGGGTGATGGTTAACCCTGCACACTAACTCAGTTGGCCCAGTAACCCTAACACATAAGCCTAGGTATACACTCATCAAACAGTGGTGTACTGGGCATCAATTACTTCAACATTAGGGTTTGCTCTGCTAATATAAGACCTCAGGCATATATACTTGGAGAAGGATCTTATGTCAGTTTGACATAACATGTAAATGCAGAGTAGGTTCAGTGAGTGCTGAGCCCCATGAAGGAGGTGCATGGGGGAGTTCATATCTCTTTATTATTTCTCACCATTTAATATCCATCTTAAGAGCTTAAAGATGATACATTTACATGTGAACACATTGTCATTATATTGCTGATGTCAGATTTTGGCACTCGCTGTACACCGAAGAATGCCTTCTGTGTCAAACTGCAAGTATGAGCCTCTGCGCAGGCGACAAACTGACGTGACGTCACATTGTTTGCCGCGCTTTATGTTTGTTGCCCACGCATCAAACTGCCATCGAGCATATAGGTGCCATCTATCGCACATCTGCATGTTTGGGCCCAATGAGTACATGGCCACATACGTAGTGAACTTGTAGGAGCACAGTGGTTGAGTAGTGGATTATCAGCAGAGAACAGAGCGCTCAAGTTATACAGCCCTACCCACGACCTGGTGAGTCGATACATATGGCATATTAATACTGAATTTTCATCATAGAAACGGTTTTAGTTGCAAGCATAATGTAGCAGACAGTTGTAGTTCTACCTGAGAATACTGATAGCCCGTGTCGGAAGGTACTGACCACTTTGATGTCACTTATTATAACCGTAACTAACAATAGGTTATCATGACCCAGGAAAATGGCAATACTAAAGGCATATACATACAATGTAGTATAAACTTGTGTATGCTGAATCAGGATACGAAGCTGATGGTTTTCGATATCTGGGTGATAACTGGAAGTATTTATTGATGGACATCTGTGATGTGCCTGTGTGGGGTAAGAATAATGGAAGTGATTTCAACTTTATCAAATCTAAACCTTGTGAAAGTCTAGATCTGGCTTGCATAGAAAGGCACAATTGGACGTTAAGCTACTCAAATAGTCAGAGTTCAATTCCAGGTTAAAACCTTAATTGTGATATATCATGTTTTGCACTTAAAAACTCTACCAGTAGCCTAGACCTACTACCTATGACTGAAAATCACTATACCCAAAATAGACATAGGGGCCTACGATACACTTGACTATGGGTCAGTTTGGAACTATATGAGATGTTTATTCTGGCGGAAATAGTATTTGGTGATATAAATGTGAATTCAATAACATGTGCAGACGCTAGTTATTACATCATGAACGCCCTGCATACACTGCATTTGCCATCGATTTTATATTGTTTTCAATGGTTCTGCAGTCTTCCTAACCTGGAGGAAATACTAACGTTTTTATGGCTGCATATAGTAAGGTGGTTACGTTTGGTTCTGAAAGCTCCATTACATAGAATGTGTTTTCCTTATTATAAGCCGTAATTCTGCTTGTGCACGAGTCATTGTTTATAATCCACTCTTGACTAAAATACTCTGTAAACAAAACGCCCATCGAACTCCATTATGTATTCACCACACAAAGCTTAAAGTAGAGAGTCTTGGGGGTCTGTAATTACGTAGGCCTTACATGTATAATAAAGCCAGAGGTCATTTTGAAAATGCGCCAGTGTTACTTTGATTCTCTCGGATTAGATATGGGAGTTATTTTCAAGGGAGGACTGCGAGGCGGGCAGGCGAATATATGTAAGGCAAGGTGTTGCGGAGTTGGGGGAGGGGAGGGGGCTTGTACTGGGTGGGTTTGATATATTAAAGTAGAGGCTTGGCATTGATCCCTTCCAGCCTAGTAACGACCAGGACGAGCCTAGTGGGTAGCCGTAAGGTGGCTGAACCTAAGCTCTCCCCTGTTCCGGAGTGTAGTCCTCCGCGGGCCGTCTCTCAGGATTTAGTCCCTGTGACTGTTGTTAGTAACAGGCCGAGTCCACTGCGCAAACTCACACTGTAGCACTCGGCTCACAACCACACGGCACGTAGGACATGTACTTGGCGTAACATTAAGGTAAACTTTTGTTATTATCACTCAGATAAACATTCCAGTAGAATAGATAGCATAGTGACACCATATGACAGCTACTGTGTGATAAGCATTATGGCTAAGAAGAAATAATCAGTCAAAAGAACGGTTTTAAGAGTTCAAATAGGGAATTCATTCACCTTGACTACAATACTGAACATGTTTATTGGTCGCCAAGTTTCAATATCTTTATGTTTAATGATATTTGGGATACATGTATACAATTCCATGGGTAGGACATATTGATTGGAGTCTCCACATTACAACTAGACACCTTTCAATGAAGTTCCAACAACCTCAGGACTTATTGGCACTAATTTAGCATGCATTGGGCAACATGTCGGCTCAAGGGCCTTAAAGAGGGTTTTCACCAGGGTGCTGAACAGTTCTAAGTATTTGCAACAACACTGGTGCTTGAGCCTGTTTCCTAGTGTGGTCTTAATGGTAATCTGAAAACATTTGCCATGGCTAATCCACTGTTCAGGCAGGTGCATTACACACGTCTTCATTAAAACTAAGAAGATCCACACATATTGACATAGAATTAGGGATTGGTGATGTGTTGATTTGCATTACTAGAACAATTAAGTATACTCCAGGTGTTAAGAATTTGACTCAAAACTGAGAATTCAAACTCAGATCCTCTCGTCTATTCACAAACCCAACAGCAGCAAAACATACAATTCTGTCACGAACGTCAGTTTGGCTTTCCATAGCAACGGCAGTAGTTTATTGAATCAGGATACAGAGTACTTACTCACGTGTTTGTCAATCTTGGACACCATTTTGCACAACCATAAAGATAAGTTCCCAAATGTTATCAAGCCCTTACTTATGAATTGTTAGGCATACGATCGATATACTGACCAAGCCTTAGTAATTCAATAGGTCTGTCGCTCACTGTTTTCGTGTCAAGTACCCCCTTCATATCGTCTGCCTAGACACGCTGGAATTATTGTATCTGTAGGGGCCTATGCGCTGCTGGTTTCCCAATAGAACTATCTGATAATTTGCTATACTCTTTTTTTTATACAAACAAATTCCAATGATGTTTGGCTTGTTTATAGCAACAACCACTAGAGATCGGTTATTAGCCTAAACCTTTTGATCCATGTTCCTTGCATGGTGCAGCTATAACATGTTGTTTATTTTCACTAGAACCTAGCTCTAGTTCATAGCATGCTTAATTAAGCTAACATCTCAGTGAGTACAGAACATTGAATCAAGATTTATAAATGGTTGGTAAAGTGGATTCAATGTTGATTCAATATTGATTCAGTGGTGCACTGAATACTGTACCCACTGTGATACGTATTCCCATGATAAATTGGGCTATAAGCAGTATACATACGAGCTATTCAAACTTATCTTATTAGGTATATATCATTCCGTGTCCAATGTCAATGAGACTATCGCGTCATATGGGCTTGTATATATCCCGGGTAAGTCCAAGAAGAAGTTCATTCCCTTTTGATGGAGCTCAGGGCACTTTAAACGTCTTTTACACATTTCTAGGAAACCAGCAGGGAAGCTACTTAAGTTGTCTAGATGTGGTCATTATCTTTACGTGAACTTTAATGAGCCTTCACAATCAATAAAAGATGCCGATCCCACTAATGGAAAGTCCATTTTAGATGGTCATTACTTTTACATGGACTTGAATCGGTTCATTGCTTGGATTTTAAGGACCCCTTGGGCAATTATAAAAACATGTATTTATGATATACTGGGAACTTATACACATTCCCTTAATACATCTAATATGCTTACTCGTTAATTATAGCCATGCCATTAATATGACCCCAACATTTCGTTATGCGGGAACTTCCTTGTGAACTTCCCTTAGACCTAACAATTTCAAGTCGAATATATGGCCAACATATATATAAGCAAGTTAGAGAACCATATGTTTAATTCTGACATTTAGAAATTACCTACTTTTCTATACATGGATACAACTTAGCCAACATGGATGTTTTTTTAAAACACCAACGTCCATGAAGATCTTCCGACCTTAATTCGGAATTGAAGTACCTCCAAAATCCATAAAATAAGAAATCACTTTTAAAAAGACCTGTATTGGTGTCTAGTATAGGCCTATACACATTGTCAATGATATTTCCTCGGTGGAACCAATAAATTCTATGGAAAATGGTATAGTACATCTTTAGTGTCATGAAAGTAGGTTCTGTGAAAGTAGGTGATCTCAGATATATGCCCCGACAGTCATAGCTGTTGGACGTGACAGCTAGGTTATATATATATATATATATATATATATATATATATATATATATATATATATATATATATATATATATATATATATATATATATATATATATATATATATGGATACATTTACCCAACTAGTTTTATCAACGCGTGGGTCAGAAAAGCATACTGTGTGTTCTGGTTAGTATGCCTATATGTACATTGGAAAGTTCATTACGTTTATTGTATGCCCCCTGTGTATACACATGGTGTAGATGTTGACACTTGGCTGCAACGTTTGTGTAGAGGGTGCTTCTAAAAGTAAAGGTTTCAAAGGGCCATGGTTCCCTATACATTCAGTATTGAATCCTGCTTCCACCTATACTTGCCTCAACATCATCAATAGTACCATATAGTTATATATTATGATAATGCTTATATAAATCGATATGACCACCAACATAAATGCTATATTTAGGCAGCATTGCCGGCAGTCCCACCATTAAAGCTAGCCTGGTTCCCATCCATAGCAGAGCCCCCATATGTAACTAGCTGTAGGCTACAAGCTGTTACAGGGGCTTAAACCGGTTAACTCTGCCAGGAGAACCCAGGATTACCAAGATTTGTGGAAGGTCGCCAAGGGACACACACCTCCTGGCACTGCTGTACCTGTATTGGCCTCTGGTTTAAGGTGTGGACGCCCCCCCCCCCCCCCCGCACCACCACACCCCAGCACTAAATCACTCTGCCCCACACCTAAAGCAGGACCTGCACCCTCAGGGGGCCTAGGGATTAAAGTATACACCAGGTCAGATTAACCTGCATTATTATTATTATTTATACCTAATTATAGACATTGGCCTTATCTATCATGATCTAGGTATCTTAAGAATTTGATGTCACAATTTCATTATGATCAATACAATAGCAGTTAGCAGTAAATCTTACGTGAAAGTCATGTTCCATTAATAACCCCATGCTTGTCAGACATTGTAATAGATTGGAATTCATTATTATACGAAAGTTTACACGTTTATACAATAATTACACGTATATGTGTGAACTATTCGAGATAAATACACAGTGTATCATATATTGTAATTCATAATAATTCTATATTCCACTTTTGGACTGTGACTTCAAATGAATACATGTATTTCGAGGCATCTCCAATTACATAAATGAGAGGCCAAGGGAATATTATGACACTTTCGTCTGCCCCGTAACACTGGCTTTTGCCCACCATTCTAGCTCTGCATGCCTATGTTGTCATTTGTATTAGCGCTATCAGCATGTTGCCTATAACCAGTATACGGGTCTATACTCAAATACAAACACTTACAAGAATTACATTCCATGCAAGTATATACACAGTTAATTGGTGTTTTATTCCCACACAATAGCAGCACCACAGAGGTGCATGGTTAGAGCCAGGTCTCCCTTGGCAACGCTAATATAATGAGGCTACTAGAGACAGCAGGCTCGTCATTAAGACTCTTAATGCACCGTACTGGGTGGGTGGGTGGCCCTGGAGGTGGCTTGAGCAGCTTGTAATTTGCTGGCAGGAGGGAGCCGACATATTGTTGGAGGCTTAGCTGCCTGACCATTACAACTCTACTGCTTACCGCTGCTCCAGTGATTTTTACAGTAGAATTGCTTATGTCCCCTAACACATAGTCAATATGTGCTTGGTATTGATGTGGTGAATTACATGGGGGATTATAGGGACCGTATTTTTGATGATGCAGGATCTAGTGGTGATTGAAGAGGGTATAAGACATACAATTACAATTATTGGTGCAATAGAAACAGCTATTAGGAGTTTAGAATTAGTTTGTAGAACTATGGAACTGACCACGTTAAATTTGAAGGTTCACATAATATTCCTCTCGTTTAGGCTACATTATTCTTTTGTTTTCTAATGTCATCAATCATGGTTTATATTTCAATCTCTCGTCTTTAAATGATCGAATTAAATGTATGCCAAAATTGTATAGCTATATGACTCAATGGCAATCTTTACTAAACTCACTACCTAGACTATACTCTCTTTTTTATTAAGGCCTGGGCAATACTACATGTACAATACTTTAATGTAGCTATACTACTGATCTGGACTAGACTAGGCCAAAACTATAAGATAATCGTCATGCTGGACTACGCTCCAATCCCTGCCTTAAGTTGCAGCGCTCTGAGCCACTATGCCTTGGAGCAGGCATTAAGATCCATGTTTGACTAAGCATTTCTGTGACGGTGGCAGTACACAGTGTTTATGGTGAGTGTGTGTTTTAACATTGCCACCCGTTGGATACCGATCCGTGAACTCGCCCATGCCAAAAGCTGACAAGCTCTTTGACTGGTCGTGAGAAATCAAAACAGGATCTAAGCCTGGGAGGTTCGCCAGTGTTGGTTTTCTTGCTTATACATGCCCAGGCTTTTAAAATTGGAGAATGTTTTCACATGATTAGTATATGAGAAAATTGTGTATATAACTGGGACACCTTGTGAAATTCAGACATACATTTGAAAGTAATTCAGGATATCAAATAAGATGTCATGTATAATACAGAACTGAAAATGGGGGAAATGGCAATTATCAACCTAGATATCATTATAAGATACCATTTCCAAATAGACTGTATAACAATAATTATGTCTACAAATGCCCTCTCTATATATACCTATGTACCTCTATATAGAAGGTTGGCCTAGATCGATGATTGACTGAGCAGAGGCAACAATTAACTCAAGCCATACCCTACTTTCTGTTGTGATTCATATGTGCCCACAGCAACCACATGACTGACCAGAATGCACCAGCAGTAAAACTAGTAAAAGCATATCGCCACTCAGTTATTTCAGAGTTGATTACTGTATTATCAGATTATGTTCACCTGAACCTATATTTTCATATTGATAAAGGAATATCCGGCATACAGCAATGTTCTGGTTCTAACTAATTCACTCTGCGTATCCCCAATGTTAACTGTTTCTTCCAGCTCTTTATGTTACACATTTAGAACAAGAACTGGACTCTTTCTATATATATTCAAGAGAAGAAACGGGCCCTTTCTATAACATATTCAAAACAAGAAATATGTCCCTGTACTATGTAGCTTGATAATAAGTAGGCAAACAATAAGGTGTGCCAGACTAACACAGGTCAAACAGTCTGATGCAATTATGCCATAGCTATGAACTGCTCAAAGCAATATCCCACAGTATTAGTCCTATTACATAAAACAACAGAGGTATGAGAGAAACGTCAGGCTCCCACGTGCTATTTAATTGGAATTCAAAGAATGAAACATCATCGTGAACTGGATGTATGATGCTAGTTATTGCATTTGGGTTGCGCGAAGGAAATTGTATTGTAAAGGGTTGAAACTCTGTTGTATCCCAATAACCACATAGTATCATTTCGTCTATTATATATCCGATCTAGAATATACTGATATTGCCTTCTAGAATCTACTGATCAATACTACCTGACTAGAATCTACTGAAACCTCACAATGTATAGGTATAAATTGCTCCTTGTCTATAGGTTTTGAACACCTTGCCAGCTCAGACAATTGCCCATGCAGAGAGGAGAGCAAACATGCACATTGGTTCAATAAACATGGGTATAGTTCCATTCTGACCAGGATGCATTGATAATAGTGATTTAAGATATGAAGCACGAGCCATGACAGGCTTGTAATGCATGGGCTGATTGACATCCCTTGGGCACCATGTATACAATGGGGCATTCATTAGCAAACTCTACACGTATTTGTCTTGGCTCATTGCTATTGATACATTTTATAATCTATCCTATGTATAATGCATGCCTATGCTTTGATGGAATAACCTTGAATACAGGCTCCATGACTTCAAAGCATTTGCTGGATACACTGTAACGTATTCTATTAAGTGTCTATTCACGCAATGCCTTTCGGAACCCTACTTCTCTTCATTATCCTGTCCCATGAATAAAATGTATAGTAAAGTTTACCAGTTGGGTGCTCGATTCACCTCCGATAAAGTACAAAGTTTAGCATAGCCGTTGAAACTATTACTGGTGGAGAAGTTGCCAGACATACTTGGTTCTAGCTGGCTGCCTCGGTGGTGCTCTCAGCATGGGCTCTGGGGGTCAAAAGAAGTTCAGCTGTATATATACCGTACCGTCGCGATAAAGCGCCTGGTCTTGAAAGAGCGCCGGTCTTGAATAAGCGCCGGGGGTATAGGGGCCTCCAAATGTTTCTTAAGCACTGAAATCACGACCTTGAATAAGCGCCTGTCTTGAATAAGCGCCTGAGTAAGAGCCCCGCCAAATTGAAGAGCGCCCCGGCGCTTAATCGCGACGGTACGGTAGACACGGTTATTGGTATTGTGAGTTTATTGGTGTAATACAAAGCTAAATCACCTTTCAAAATCTCCTGGATCACACAATTACTGGTTGATTTATGTTAAATAACTTTGGATTTAGTGTGTTGGAAATATCATGAATATCATAAACATAGGATGTTGGAGAAAGCTTTATAGAAGCCTATGCTTTTTTCAAAGTGTCAAGCAATTGTACACTGTACTACACTGTTACATCAGTCCGTGGGAAATATGGTTTAGTATAGTTTACCCCTTACACATTATACCCCTGTGTTTTTTAAAACCCTATGCTCCAATATGAGGATAGTTACAAACTCTATGGTATACACAGTGCTGATTATATTGATTTGATTAAAATGTGTGGTAGCCTTACTTCTTGTTTTACAAAGTGTGTTAATAGCATTTGCTATTTTTGTATCATAACAGGTGAAGAATCGTTCCTAATTTGAGTAAACATTAGAAGAGGTTAAAAAGACCAACACAAACCAGTCACCATGGTTTACAACTACACAAGACCGCGTGGTCCCATCCAGGGCATGTACAAGTCACCTGGACCTGCTACATATGGCCTGCCAGACATGGTAGGATCCAGCCGTCACGACCCCCGCAGTGTCCACTACAAGAACCCCTCCTTCTCCTTCGGTACCCGCCACGGCAAGTTCACGGACGATGCCTCTCCCGGCCCCTGTTATCTCCCCTCGGATAAGATTTACCGATCTGGAAAGGACGGCACCCCACACTATTCCCTGTACGCCCGCCACAGAGAATTGTCCCGCTTCAACGTGCCTGGACCCGGGGCCTACTCTCCCCAGTCCGCCGGACAAACCGCCCACTTCCGCCACCCCGCCTACAGCTTCGGTAGCCGCACGCGACAGAGGAAAAACGATAATACACCAGGTACGTTTGGCATAACGTTTTCGTCTGACGTCTGACTTTTTAATTGCATGCTACTTAAAAAGAACTCACTGATTTGATATTGACCCCTGACCTTCCATCAGGTTAATTCATGTATATACCTACGGCCAATTGTACCTACCTGTTTCCTCTTTTTACTTCATTTTCTATATGTTTGTTTTTTTGCAAATGAAAGTATCGACATCAGCTGAATATGAAATAACTACAGGCATATTTTGCCTATACATAATCAAGTCTAACAAAAGAAATCCAATCAGTCAATAGATCTTTACCTTCGCCCTATTCCTTTTTTTACGTAGCCGCTCTTCTTTCATCATTTAATTCCCGTGTTCCACCTTTCCCTCCCTTCTTGTGTGTTCTTATTTGTTTCTTCATTGAATACTTTATGGAAGGTCAGATTTGTACAAACAAATAATAAAACAACTATTACAATTAAACTGTACATATTGTGTGCGTTTGATTTATGTTATTCTCGTGAGTGGTCATCTGGACGTGAAATAATGATCTAGTTTTAAATGTTCACTTGTTTTTTTCCACATTCAGTGTAACAGAATGATGAATCAAATGTGTTGCCTCTATTTCTTCGTACTGTATTATTCTTTGCATGGAACCTTTACTTTTGAACGATGCTGCCTTTTCTACCTGTACATGTGTTACCATTTTCTCTCCAGCAAACATCTTTTTCCAGGCAAAGACAATGCTATTCGTGATTATAGTTGGGATCATCATTTTATATAGTTGTATAAGTATGATTAAGCTGCATCATTAGGTCCAGTATGGATGATCTCATCCTTATGAAAGAACTGCCTCAAATATATTGCATAAAATGCATAGGAACAATGCTTGTGTTGTGCAAGGTCCTATGAAATACCGGTACATATATCTCTATTAGTAGGCTCCAGCGAAATAGTTGTGGTGCCCCCTAGAGTGCTTTGAGGTGTCCTTCTCACTAGCGCCACCTGGTAGACTAGCCAGACTGCAGTCGTTGTGTCTCCTGCTAAACAGTGCAACTTGACACTGTCAGATTAATTATGACCTTAATGCTTAGCCTATAGTCGGCAGGATCTAGTCCTTGTGGCAGACATGAAACAAAATACGTTTCTTGAAGACGTACAGATACACAATGTATATGTACACATAGGTGCCTGCCCTGTATCTGTGCACATACATCCACCTAGTGGGCTTCAGCAGAACTAGGAGTGTCTCGCTCATGTGGCGCCCCCTGCAGTGCATTGAGATCTTTACTCACTAGCGCCACCTGGCAGGCTGCAGTAGGTAATGAACTTGACACTATATAATGCCGCTATTACCTACACAATTGTTGCCCATGTCATACTTGTAATGTTTCAACTTTTTAATGTTTCTTACTTTGTTTTAATTTTGAGTGTTCTACCGAATTACAATCCCTTCTCTACATAGTTTTAAATGTGTAAAAGATAGAAAGCATTATATCCATGCCGTTTCCTGGGTACCATTGAATCCTGTACATATCTAGGTAAGATATTAACTATGTAAAGAAGAACTGCATGTAGTGTGTGTGCTTTAAGGGCCATTAACCTGACAAATATATGACATGTCCTTTTTCTATTTGATTAGTTTTCCCCTCACCTATTAAATGTTAAATACTTCAATGCAGAGATGCAATTGTATAGTGTCCTTTGACCAAGACCTTTTTTGCAATTTGATCTAGAGATCTAGGTCTGCTTTCAAATATAGAATACCGATTAGTACAATTTGATATGAAATGTATATACATATAAGTGATTATTTTACGAGCATCGTCGCCATTAAGACAATGCCCTAAGCTATGTAAATCATCCACTACAATTTCCCCTATTGTCTTGGAGTTAAATAGAAGCTAAAGTTTGCAGTAATATTAAGATGCTATTCAAATATTAGAAAATATGTGTAAAATAAATCCCCCATGGAGTAAGTATAACCTTTGTCTAGTAGGCAGCCCCCTGTTCTAAAGGTTTTGTCTGCAGCGGTTTGGTCCTGTTTCTAGCCCCCAACGCTTACACCAAGGACGGTATGACTGGCAAGACCATCCAAAGCGGCAAAGCACAGGCCCCCATGTTCAGCATGCGGCCCAAGTACGGTGTGGGATCCTTCACCGAGGATTTGGCCAAGGTAGGGGCTTCTCTGCTCGCTGAGCCCGACACTTAATGATGTGTCTATGTGGAATTAACCTTGGCCCTGTACTGTTTTCTGTCTTGTAGCCCCCAACACGTACACACTTGACGGCATGGTGGGCCGTACCGTGCAGAGCGTCAAAAGACAAGCTCCCTTTTATACAATGCGCCCTAGAACCACTGGGGCCTCATTCAGTGAAGATCTGGCCAAGGTAGGGAGAGCCCTGGCTCTCTGTGCAGGTTATAGGTTACAATGGTTACTTTGTCTAACTAAGGGGCACACAATGGGCACTCTATATGATAATCATAATCTTGAGAAATTTTGATCATAATACTTTTCTGGACTGAATTTAGGCTTGCGTTATTTCAGAAAGCATGTGCATGTTATAATAATATCCATTTGATATATGGAGACAGCAAAGAAACGAACAAGAAAAAACACAAACAAAATCTTAAAAATCAATAGGAAGAAAAAGACAAAAAGAAACTAACGTTTATAATAGAAAATGAGACCAGTGACATTTAGATGTGCAGTAAACCCACGGCTACTTCTGACAATGTCATAAGCCGGAGGTCATGGTACTCGAGTAGTCAGTCCGTTTACTGTGCATTAAACTGAGAGATATACTTGCCTCTCCAATATATTATCATAAGTGTCCAATTTTGATGTGCCTGTTTTACCCTACAACATTAGATTGCTTGTAGGCAAACCCTTGGTCGAGGTTAGGCTAACCTCCCAGCCAGCTGCCCTAACGCTTATGTCACTGCCAATGCACTTGTTATTTTAAGATCTCAATGTTGATCAAAAGTCTCTTTATTTGTCCATTTTCAAAATTAGTTAATTTTTTTGAACTAGTTGAGAAAGAAAAATCAAACCCCGAATCGTTTATTTAATATTCTTTTTTGTTCATTATGTATGCGCACGCTTTTTAGGTCAATATAGCATAAATATTCATTGTAGCGCATGCGCGTTCTACTTCTTTATCTTCTTGCCAATTTATACATTTATTTCTATGATTATAAAATCAACACTCTGCACCTAATTGCACCATCATACTGACCACTCTGCGCGCTTATTTCTAAACACAAATTTGCACATTTTAGGTTATTTTCATTGATCCCCACAGAATTATTGTGTTTTTAATTTCCTATTAGACTTACTTTCTCCCATTCACAATTTGTGTTCTCATCATTTCCAAGAAATCTAGCACATTGCCCATATATTATTTATGATATATGTAAAATCATCGCTGATTCATTTTCAACGTGCAATTTGCTCCTTAATGCTTGGTACGCCTTCACCATTTTCGCGCGCATAGGACTAGCCCAATGTAGTCTGCTTGGATAAAATGGTATTAATCATTATCTATATGCATGTGGCACAATATCGCAATTACAATGCGATTACTCCAAGCAAATTGGTAATGCTTGTGTAATCAGACCGGTATTTAGATGGGAGTTGAGTCACGTGCACATGTCCATTTCTCATAGAAAGGTTCAATCCGATAGCCTTGCCAATTATACCTTGCCAATTACTTGTCCAATTACCATATTCGACATTATAATTATTAAGCGCATATACCTTAATAAGTGTAGGGCCCTGGTTTTGGGCTGATATTAGATGATTAATCTAAAATGTCTCAAATTTTCACCCCAATCAAACTATTAATTACTAAAATGCGTTTATTATGATTATCTATTAAATTAAAGCGCATCGTTAAAATTCGACTTCCTGTCCAGTCATCTGTCATGCGGTTATTTGTCCGATTCTTCGTCCAATTACCTGTCCGATTACACATCCAGTTACCTCCCAATTAAGCTTGAACCAATTACTTTTCCAATTACCTGTGAAAACACATATCCATTCAATTAGCTGTCCAATAACGCCAGTGCGGCCTGGGACTGGGAGTGACGATCTGGGTCCTGACACCCATCTCCCTCGTTTTTTATATGATAAGAGTGCAGAGGCAACCCAAGAATCATGTTATTTGATATATCAATGGTGGCTTCACTTTCGTATATAAACAGCTGGCATAGGTGGAAGCTAATGGTCTTTAGCAATAGATACAACACCCCTACATCCCTGCTATCATACTACGATTTTAGAAGTAATTCATACTAGAAAACATACAGGGATGGTGACGGTTATAGACCACATATAGATAAATGTAGGGTAGTATGAGATATCTGGTGGAAGAAGGTTTATTTAAGACTGGTAATGGTGCACAATACAATAAGTTTATAGATCTAGTCATTATTTCACACCCATGTATCCCTATACCCCAATAGCTTTAGTGTGTAGCAAATTAATGTTGTTGACCTCCTTACTTGAAAAGGAGAAATTGTTTGGAAAAAAGTATTCTGTTATATCACCTAAAAATGTCATGTAGCGATGAATAATTAGAATTGCATGATGAGATTTAAGAAAACCACTATTTTGTAGATAGCCTAGTGCATGTCAAATGACCAGAAATGCTGCAATTGCTGCTGCTGGCCAGCGCGTGGCGCCCCCTGTTGGATAACACTGTAGATGTGTGTTCTGTATGGCGTGCCATTCTGTCCTTGCAGACCCCCGGACCTGGAACTTACAACACAGCTGTACCTGACATTACCAAGAACAAGGCTCCTCTGTACAGTATGACAAGCCGCAACATGATGCCTGGTGACGGCACCACCAAGCCCGGTCCCGGCGCACACAGTCCAGAAAAGGTAGGATTTATATGATATCGGGGCCTGATTAAACATAAACATGTAGATTTCAGGCGGAGGTTCATCAGGTTTATAAAACTTTTATAGAAAATGAAAAACATAAAATTTAGCCCAAACATAAATGTTGAAAACCGTATGTTCAATATTCATGATTTTTATCTCTTTTATTGATTTTTATTAATTGATAAGTGATATGTTTATGATTTTGTTCTACAGTTTTTAATTCATTTAAATCGCATTATTGTAAATAATCTGACACTCCTATAATCTATATGCAGTGTACTAATATCTTGCTATTTACCTTGCAGGTGTACATCAACAAGAGGGCAGCACCTAACTTCAGTTTTGGTATCCGTCACTCAGAATACACGGCACCCCTTATTGTGGACCCCGTCGATTAAAGTTATATTTTACTCGAATGAAAGTAAGTACAGGGAGTCTATTCAGATAAAATGTCATTGCATTGTATACAGATGATTATAATTGATTTTACAAGGTGTCAGTGCAATAATCCACAGTACACCTAGGACAACTAAATAGTTAGAACCACATTAATATCGATATGGCTCCCATGATGCAGTTCACCCGAGGCGATCTTGTTAGGTCCTGGTCGGTAGTTACGTTCCCGCCCGCCGCCATGTTGTTGTTGCAACTTCTCATGGCACCCCCCAAGAGACCAAATGTTCACACTTAGTATCGCCTGCAGCGAAGCTGCTGGTCTCTACTAAAAAGGGACTTCTAGTGGATATAATCAGTACTAGGAGACCTTATTTTTGACTGGGAATAATGATATGCATACCAGAAGATGGGTAATCCTTGGGTTAAAAAAATGTTTTAAAAAGTTTAAAAAAAGTTTTGGTATCGATTATAATCAAGGAGTCACGCTTGGGGGTCAAACTTGGCTCGTACGCGAGTCGGATCGGCGGTGCGGCTTATAGCATCGGCCCATGGTCAGGGTGCGGCTTATACGCGAAATTTTGCTCCTTTGGTACAGTAGTAAAAGTCACCATAATCAGATCTCTGGTGCAGCTTATAGCATCGGCCCAAAGTCGGGGTGCGGCTTATACGCAAGGTTTTACGGTAGTAGTACATGTACCTGGTCCCACGAGGAAACCCCAAAAATGAGTCTATACTTGGTGCTCGGGAGGGGGGGGGGGGCACTCCCACATTTATGGATACCATGTGTGTAAATCACCCTGAATTTGGACCCCTTTTTAACTACTTTAAATGGGAAGAAATCAGACCCCTTATACTTGTTATAGCCTATTGGGACACCATCCCAAATTGGCCAAACTTGAACCCCCTTTTAATAGTGGGATACTATTATATAATATGATCATAAATTTTGACTAGATTCCCACAAAATATACCCCTTTTTACAAGAACTTTTGGACATTTTGGCCCAAAAATGGCCCCAAATGCACCCCTGTTGGTGGGCCCGGCCTAACCCACCAATGGGGCCCAAAAACTGGGTCCCTGGGACTTGATATCAACAAACAAGGACAGATATTAAGGTTGGTCGCTACTTGTTGCAAATGAACCCACTGCGCAGGTCTCTGCGCATACAGCTTAAATATATCAGAATGGGCTGTTATTATATAACCTGATACATATATATGCGTTCACTATACCATTTCAAGTAAAATTGAGCATTTTATGGCCCTTCGAATATTTGATATATTTGTAGCTCATGATATTTCCTATTTTCAACATGAATTAGTGCATTGGTATTATTTACAAATAAATCGCTTAAGAAATATTATAGAGCTTCTCATGTTGCTTAAAACAACTAAGGGTATCCAATGAGAACGTTTCTATAGCCAGATTTTGATTATTTTACCCATTATACAAGCCTTTAAAAATGAAACCTAGTCTGTTTTTGCATCATTTTTCATTTTCTAAGGCCTAAAACCCTTAAATAATGTGCCGGACTACCTATCAAAAAAACTTTTATATGTTAGTAATGGATATAAACAGTTTTTTGAGAGAGTTTAAACAAATTCTGTTGACTTTGAATACTGTTTTTAACCAATAAGACTGTAAAATAATAACAATTTATTCACATCTTTTCCTGAAACATTACATGTTTACCCATAATACAACAATAAAAGTATCTTTGCAGTAAAGGGGAACATATAGGCTCTTCCCATGTGGGGTTTCATATTTCTGTACAAAACGTTTGTCACAAAATAAAATCAGGGAAGTTCTCCGGTTTTCTTTAGAGAAATATGAAAAAAACATTTATTTTTAAAAATTCTATACTAAAAAAAAGTAGTTAGGGACCCCCCATTTTTCTTTTCATTTTCCGATTCTATATGATCTAGAGCACCTGTAGAATTCATATATTGGCCTAAGCCACACCCCGACATTACGGAGATCCTATAAGTTGCACCGGCAATCCAATTATGGTGACTTTAGTGCTGTTTTATAATACTGTAAACGTATGTTATTTCGCGCTGTATTTATTTTCGCGATTTTCGCGGATTTTAAAATCGCGAAAATATGTACAGAGCGAATATTTATCCAGTATAGTCATATAACTACTATATTGCAAAATTCGCGAATTTAAATCCGCGCGAAATTGTACTTTATTGCTAAATCGCGAAAATATTAATGTGCGAAAATACATACGTTTACAGAAGCAAAATATCTCGTATAAGCGTCACCCCGACTCTGTGCCGATACATGCGCCAGTGAAATCATGCGTAGTTGCAACTTTTTAAATGGCTACATGTGCGCCTGCTATTAATAAAGCGCTGATATTGTATAAGCACCGGAGGTATAAGGGTCCCCAAATCTTTAGTAAGTACCAAAAACCGGGCCTTTGAATTGTATTTGATTTTAGTTGACTGTCACCTTGTATCTTTCTGACCGACAAAATTGTTGCTTTTGTGAGGGACATGGTTTCTCCGGAAATGACGTTTTCGGAGACACCAGGACTCGAACCTGGGGCCTTCTGCTTTCCAAGCGATTGCTCTACCACTGAGTTACATCCCCTTGTCCTATCAGATAGACCGTGTTTCATGTTACTGGATTGGTATGGTTCAAAGGGGAGCAGGATTACCCGAGTGATACCCCCTTGCAGGTTTGCCACAGACGCGCGGGGAATCCGGCCTCTACACTTTCATGATGGGACCTCACCTTTGTAATTGGCACTTGAGGCATAAATTTGTAGGCTTTTGCCCACCACCCCACAATAACATGGAACATATTTCATAATCAAATCATGTTTCCTTTCCTTTTTGGGTAGGTAGCTATAACTTAGATATTTGACAGAGCTGTGGTATTAACCCTTTAAGGCCGACCAAAAAATTTGTTTGCTGGTGATTGGGGCGAGACATTTTCACAGGTACCTTCTCTGGGCCGAGCCTTTGCTGTTTCCCATAGAGTTAAGATGACTATAGTCGATGCTCGGCCCCCCATGGCATCGACTATAGTCGATGCTCGGCCCCCCATGGCATCAACTATAGTTGATACTCGGCCCTAAAGGGTTAATAGTATGCAAGAACTTCACATGTTGCTGACATAAAAATGTTTTTTTTTTTTTCAAAACGTGACATCATGCACATGCTAACCCCCCCTCCCCCCCTTGTCACGCTTTGTCACAAATTTCTGTCCCACCCTAGGATGTGACATAATTTATTGACGACCCCTAAAAGATCAGAAGTTACATCAGCTTTTGTATAAGGTGTAATTTACCCTCGCCATAAAATTCTGAAAGATATCTTGGTCTGCTTGATGGTATGAAAAGAGAAAATATTAGAACATCACTGGGTGGATTACTGTGGTGACACTACAAAGTACAAGTGTTATCGTGCTAAGGGATACTAGCCTGTACATACTACAGACCCCCCCCCCCCCCATACACGTCCCCCCCCAAAGAAAACACCAAAAAAACACAAACAAACAATTATTAAAATTAATAACACCAACGAAAACAATGCATTTTACTAGTCACAGTCATGACATAGATTATAAATTCACTTAACTACATGCATCCTTGTACACAGGTCATTACTGTCATAATTTGATCTAACAGCTTATGATTTTCTCATAACAGGTGGTCTGGCCATATTCACCTTCATCTTCAATCATCGTCTCCACTATGGGAATATTATCATCAACAGTGGCAACAGCAGTGACGACTGTTACTTGGTGTTACATATCCATTGGAATAAAGGACTAACTCTTTCAATTCTGTGTCAACATCCGTCCGTTGCAGGGAAATCTGTGGTTCCAATCACCTCTTGTGAATGAAGAAGCCTTCCTGCAACATCCAATCTGACACCGGATTTTACCATCCTGATACAATGAGATGTCTATGATTAGGCAAGAGACTACCATAGTGTATTACATTGCATGGCACAGTGGAATCTTATGCTATCTAAATACTCTTACTGGAAACAGGCAAGAAATACAAAATCTGTGAACTTTCCAGTGCTAACCGTCTTTAAAAATCTCGGTGTACCGAGTTAATAATTTGACAAGCATTACGTGCAGGAGAGTCAATTTGCCAAAGAGGTATGTGATGAACATGAAGTATACATGACTTAATATAGAGTATGTCTAAATACTCTGGCTATACAAGTCCATTGCATCCCATTTTCCGGAACTTGGGCATCATCTTTTAATACAGTATTAATGCACCATTAAAGGAGGTGAAATGGTTTTCTATTTAGAGGAACATGTATTTTGTGCATGACTTTCAAACACACATGGAAATAGCACACAAAGTTTCAGGGGATATAAATGTATTTGATCACCTAAAAATGTATTGTGTTGTATTTAACGGAGAAATAACTGAATCACAGATTGAACTGGTGAATCAATCCTATTAAAGCGTACAAGCTGTGTCCTAGCTTGCTAGATGTATATTCATACATTTTTTCGTGTACATTAGGAATTTATTCAGTTATGCAATGCAGAAAGGAACTAATGCTGTGGCCCATATTTTTGGATAGCTATGACGTGTTCATTTCATATACCTATTGTTTTTAAGTTGTTGTATGGTAATTTATTCTCAAATAGAAACCCTCTCCACCTCCTTTATAAATTGTTTGTTTTGTCATACTGTTCCCAGTAATGTTATACATAAATCATGATATATTTAAAAAATGACTTACTGTTTGTACTTTATTTGAAATATTATCTGCCGATTTCTGTTGGATTCTAACTTGTAGGCAATACCTACATGTAGCCTATCTACTTGTAACTTTTACACCCTAATTATGTCAAGCATTCCCTGCAAACAATAGCCTATCTCTGGGCGGGAATATGAAGATTACCAGTTTTAGCAGGACACAAATAAACTGTATTGTACATGGAAAACTGTGATAAATGTATATATTCAATTTGACAAACTGTACCCTTGTTTTATATTCATTACCGTGCTCCTATAGGAAGATAGCCCTAGGTCTATGTATTATCTAGGGAATAAGATATAGGCTTAGGCTGGCGACATATAGGCCTATGCCTCCAGGGATTTTGGCCTGGGACCAGCTGCTACTACTGGTAGGCATAATGTTCCCGGCCTAGGCCTGCAGCTATCTAGGGTAGGCCTAGGTCCTCTATAGTCCAGCCATAGGCCTATAGAGCGTTGACTATGGTCTAGACCACGGATTTAACAATGAATCAATGGTCAGAAACCATTCAATGGTCAGAAACCATTCAATGAATGATATTATATTAGGCTATAAATAATCTGACAACTGTTATTTTGAACAAAAAAAAAAGATATCTATAGTGGCAGACGCCTTCTAGCGAACCTGTGGGGGTGCAGAGGGCCCCCCCCCCCCTCAGGTCGCAAGGTCATTTTTTTAGACTCTTTATCCTATAATCAATTTTGTGCAAAAGTCGCCAGGTCGCTTAAATTATTGCCCCAGGTCGAAAGGTATTTTTCTACCCCATCCCCTCCCCCGAAATTTTTCCTCCCGCCAGAAAATTGGCCTAATGACCACTTTAGTGCAATCGGAGTATTGTCATAATATACCTATATATGTGAACTATAATACAGAGCCTAATTGGACAATATGGTAAATCCTGTGCAAACATATTGATTTATCATAATTTTCAACTTGTGGCGCGAACGGCCCTCCATACTCGGTAATCCAGCCATTCAACATTGAGGTCCCATCGGGTAAATTCGGTGCCGAACGCGATTGGATCCAAAATCAATATCACGTAAACTGGAACTCAGAATACCCAGCACTCGTACGGAACAGAAAAGTTAAATACAAATACAATGTTATTGCTCTCGATTAAACTTTTTAGCCAATCTTATTCAGTGTATAGTATCTCCGTTATTCTGTCGGAAACCGCATTGGATCCCTTACGTTTCCCATTCTTTGTCAACAGAGTTGACCAATCAGCTGCTCATATGTAGGTCACGTGGTTGTTGCCATGCTGTAGTTGTTGCCATCAGCTTGCAGTCAGAAAGGGACAGGCAGATCAAAGGGAGGGGCTTAATTTTGGGGGTACTTTTAATACCACGCCATTACCAGTTAAAGGTAAGTGAGGAAAATGTGTCTTCATACTTTTAAAGCTTATCGATTTAGCTGTCAGTCAGTCGGACTTGATCAAGGTACTCAGGTCGATTCTCTGCAGCGGCCAGGTGATTCAACTTTGACCCGCCCAGACTGGAGTGGAGGCTGCAGCAGAAACGGCTCGGGTTGAGATTTGTTGATCATTCATGATTCTTTTCTTGTGAGTTGCATGCCGATCCACGCCTAGGCTACATGTCTATGTCTATGCCATAGGCAACTTGAATTTGATTTCTTTCTTTCTTTCTTTCTTTTATTGTGTGTAATCCTGGCTGATATTAGTAGGGGCCTAGGGTGTGTGGGATGGGCAAATGTGATGTGAAAATCTTTGAAAACGTTGCCTTCCCCGCTTTATGCGGGTTGCTAAGGTAGGGAGAACTTCTCTATTGTTTTAGAAATTACCCCTTCCCACCTTATGACACTCCCCGGTTAAGACCTGCAGGTTCTATAAAAAGAGATCAACTCAGACTATGCACCAGGTTGCACACATACTATAGTCTATCAACCATATCATGGCGAGGCCTAGCAACGTTTTATCGACGGCAGACACTTCCAGGTTAGGACTTTCAAAGGCAATGCTAGAGGAAGGCATAAAACAAAACAAAAACGAGCAAATGAAAAAAATAACACAAAAACGTAGCTTTCAGTTTCAGTCCAGTCTCCAGACGGTTAGATAGATCTACATCGAGTGTCAAACGTGTGTAACCTATTATTTTCACAAAGCGAAACAACGTTGGGGGTTGCCACAATGTCAATGCAATGGGGTTGTATGGAAGGCCGGTGCGACATTGTGCCATTTGCTAATTGTCATTTGCCATTTGCCATTTGCTAATTGCCATTTGCTGAATGTAGATATTTGCTAATTGCCATTTGCTGAATCTAAATATTTGCTAATTGTCATTTGCCATTTGCTGTTTGCCAGTTGCCATTTGTATGCTAGTAATCAGTTGCTATTTGCTAGTCTCAGCTTACAGTTAGGTCTAGGCCCAGACTATGTGTTTCTACAGTAGGTCTACATACCTTGTAAGGAATTTATCCAAAATAAAGCATATTTATTTAATTCAAGCTAGCCTTTCTAAAATATACTTCATAAAGGGTATTTAATTGATAGGGACTATATGCCTCCTATAGGTCAGATGGACAGCCTAGACTTAGGCTAGACTGCTGACCTCAGAATAGGCAACTGGCAATTTCGCTATACTAGCAAATGGCAATTCTAACGTGAAGTAGCAATATGGCAACATGAAAACTGTCAATTGACAAAATTTTCATTGAAAAATGGCAAATGGCAATTGACAAAATGGCAATCAGCAAATGGCAATTGACAAATGGCAATATTGCTGATTGATGGCCACATTGAGCATTTGGCAACCTTTTCTGGCACTTGGCACCCTCAAACCAGCAAATGGCACCCTCAAAGCAGCAAATGGCAATTGGCAACCAGCAAATGGCAATTGGCAATTAGCAAATGGCACAATGTCGCACCGGCCTTCCATAGTGTTGCTATATAATGTCCCTGCTTCCATTGCATTGACCAGCTGCAGGGGCAGACTATATAGACTATGATCAATGGCAATGCAGCGGTCCCAATGCAGCAACAGAGGGCGATATTTGATATCAAAGAAATTGTTGGGAAAGTTCTGGACTTTTCTGCGGTTTAATAGAAAAGGACACAAACATTCTGCATAGTTTAATCTGTTTCAAAAGATAATTGCTATGTGAATCTCCTAGTCTATATTTTTTTTATAGATCTAACGGATATGCTTAGATAACATGTTTACAGACAACTTTTTGAGCAGCCTCTCGCTAAACCAACGTCAAGATCTAGTCTCTATTATTATGAAAAGTCACCAATTCATGGAATCATACTCTCCTCCTAATAGGCCCCTAAGATAGTGAGAAGCTTACGCTCCCCCTACCCCCCTCCCCCCCAAAAAAAACAAACAAACAGGAAAACAAAAAAACAAAACAAAAAAAAAAACCACACAGATAAAAACCCCACAAATAAACTATTTAATACCAGGTCAAGTAGGTATAGGGGACCTTTCTGCTTTCATGTAGAGATCTAGGCTAGTAGCAGTAAGGTCTGGGTCTATGTCTCTCTAGTATATAGATATGTGACATGCTTTCGACCCGGGGTTTGTTTTGTTTTCTGTATAGATCTGATAAACCAACTCTTGGGTGATCCAGGTGTTAACAAATGGCAAAATAAAGTTATCCTGTTAGTCAGATATATGAGCTTTTTTTCTTCTTAATTCTTTGTCAGGGGGAACAGATGTTCAAATCTGATTTGTCGACCCCTGAGCCTCTAGATATTATCCCACCGTAGAGATAATCTGTTCATGATTTTCAGGTTCTAGCCCCTCCTCGGTTTGAGTAAGAACTAGTAAGAACGTCAGCATTATGTAGCAAAACGTAGACAGGGGGAAAAAACTAATCAAGAATCAAGATAATAATTATGAATTTCCAATGTGCGTAGGGTGTATGTAAAACAGTTGGTAAATATAGAATCATATTCATACACTGGGATAAATATTCTTTGATATCATTGACGAACATTGTGATCACAGTCCGATGTAAAAATATTGTATTCTTTTACCAATGTAATCAAATTCCCAACATAAAAAAAAAGTCCAAGAAATCTAAATGTGGAAAGGGTCAGTATAAATTGCCTATAACATTAGTATAATGTCATGTATATGAGGGTTTAGCCGAGTCAGGGTAAGTCTCCAAACCAAACTTAGAGCTCTAACCGATCAGGTCCCTAAGTGCCTGGTGCAACTTCAGTGTTTGCCGTTGCTAGCCAACTAAGGCCGTGTACAATTAGTCGGCGAGGCATGTTTTATTTACACTATGACGCCCCAAGACCAATGCAAAGACCCGGCAGGCAGCTTGGAGACACAGCCACCCCACTTTGTACAAATGTACCATTCACGTGTAAATGATTATTCCTGCTTTCTTTTTCTTTTCAAATGGTATATTTTCATTTTGTCTAAACTCTAAGACCATTTCAAACACGGCTTTCGCGGTCGCATCAGCCACATCGCCCTGTGAACCTGCTTTAATCCTAACCACCCAAGTTCTGTGCTCCAGTTTTTAACACCTCCTCACAGACTGGGACAAAGGAATTAATAGAACCCCATGAGATTAACGTGGCGCTAATTAGCTCATTGGGAAAGTAGGTGCGAACGCTGTTGAGCCACATGGCGTAGGGAGGTGCCTTATCATAAGGGCTTATGGTGTACCGTTAGCTTTTTCACTGCCTCACGCGCCCCTAGGTGGTTGTCACCTTTGTCATCAGCTATAAGAACTGGTGCACACTCAGTAACTGCTTCATTCCATGACTGGACTTCCATCAGAAGCAATATACACACGGGACTAGGAACAGGGTATAGCCGACATATCTAGTGTGCCGAACAGGGCACTACCAGTGCATTCTAACGGTGGGAGGAGAGCAGGCAACATCTATTGATTGTGAGCCTGACTTCTGTTAGAAGTTTCTCGTCAGTACTACATTGGATTTCTTACTTGGATACTTAACTTGGATAATCTAAGCAGTTAGAACGTCAGTTTCATATCGGTAAGTAAGGGAGCAATGTTTGACAATAATACCATTTGGATTGATACTAGGGAACTTGGTATGGGACCCTGCACCATTGAGATGTTAGACTCTGCTCTGCACTGCACACAATTATAATCCTGCCTCGGAGATCAGAGATTGTACATATCTAGATGGGACACATTTTACAGCAGACAAAATGTAGATGAAAAATGGGAGTTTATAGAAGCAGGCATTAGGGAATACTTAGACGAGGTCTGTCCACTGACTCCTACCAAATTCAGAGATCACGGGAACCAATGGATGACCCCAGCAGTGCTCGAAATGATTACTGAAAGAAATAGTTGTGTAAGGGAACATAGAGCAACCGGGGTAGAAGCACATATATTAGAGGCGGGTAGACTCAGGCTTAGGATAAATGTCGAGGTAAGGAAAGCCAAGTCGGATTTTGTTAAAGGTAAACTAGAGCAATACAAAAACAATCCTAAAAAGTTCTGGTCTCAAGTAAAGGGTTTGATAAGGAGACCTAAGGAAAGTATCACAATACACCTCAGGGATGAGCACAGTCAGGAGATGGTAGACGATGTGCCTAATTATATAAATAATTTCTTCTGCAACATCGGGCCAGAACTGTTTATGAAAGGGGGTTTTGCAGCTCCCATTCTAACTGAGTTTAATGTAGCAAATGTCAAATTTGAATGCCCGTCACCTTTTACCCAAAAAGACGTGACAGACTTAGTAAAAGACATAGACCTAAACAAGCCCTCTGGGTTTTCTGATATCAATGCTAAGTCACTGAAAGGTTCCCTCTCCAACATAGTACCACAAATGACTCATCTGTTTAATTTTTCTATAAACACAGGGGTATTTCCAGACGCCTGGAAGAAAGGTAAAGTAACCCCCATTCCAAAAGCAGGCAGCCTTACCAATATCTCAAACTGGAGGCCTATCTCCATTCTCCCCGTCCCTGGTAAATTGCTTGGGAAGTTAGTTCAGAGTTACATAATGAATAGCCTGGAGAGGGAAAATTTCTTTTCACATGACCAATATGGTTATAGACAAGGACTTAGCACAAGCGGTGCGGTATTGGATTTAGTAGAAGATTTGATGGTCGCAAAAGATGAGAGCAAAGTCACTGCTGCAGCTTATTTCGATGTGAAAAAAGCTTTTGATTGTGTAAATTATTCCATTTTGTTAAACAAAATAATAGAATTGGGCTTTCCAAAAAGTGTGGTAAAGTGGCTGACGTCATATTTAAGTGGCAGAGAACAAACTACGTTAGCAAATGGCATCCTTTCTGATAGTAAAAAGGTTACATTTGGGGTACCACAAGGGTCTGTCTTAGGCCCCACCCTTTTCATAATCTATATAAATAATGTGATTAGAAACCTGCAATATTGTAAGGCTAAGTTATATGCTGATGACCTAGTTATTTATGTATCAAACAGAAATCCGCACACAGCCAAGGCTCTGTTACGAACAGATATAAGAAATCTGCTTGACTCATATAGTGATATAGGTCTAACAGTGAACATGAAAAAGACCAAGGTAGCGTGGTATTGTTCTCCGCAAATGGAAAAAAGGTGCCCAGATTTAAGTATGGATATTGACGGTGACAAAATTCAGGCGGTCAGAGTTTATACATACTTAGGTGCTCATATTGATATCCACCTCTCCATGGAGCAACACGCCAAAGCTGCACTGGGGATTATAAATCAGCATTTGTTCAAGCTAATCAAAATAAGGGAAAATATTGACACTAGAACGTCCATTCTCATATATAAACAAATTATTCTTCCTAAGATCGATTACTGCTCTCTACTGTTAGATACGTGCAATCAGGCCACGGTCAACAATCTACAAGTTGCCCAGAACAGAATTTTGAGGTGTTGTCTCCAATGCAGAATAAGGGATGAATCCGTAGTCAATCTACATGTACTGTGTGAAGTACCGGTAATGATAAAACGCAGGCAAGAGCTACTGTTATCCATCATGCAAGCTAGATCCATCAGATTGCCCAATCCTTCCCATAATCGTACCCGCAATGATTGTAGATTACTTTTCCCAATGAGGAGACCTGTGAGAGACAGTTACAAGAAAGGCCCTTACTACAGGGGCGCCAAGATGTGGAACGCCCTATCTTTAGAAATACACAGTTCAAAAAGCAAAGCCATTTTCAAGAATAAAGTAAAGTCCCTGTTAGGGATACAAATGAAAGGTCAAAGGACCGCTCTTTTAAATTTAAGAAAGAAGAGGAGGGCAAGGGAAATTTTAAGGGCGCAGAGAAAAAAGGCTGCCTAGGTTGGACTATTGTCACAGGTTTATGTACAGGAGAATCTGAATTCCTGGCTTGCAATATCCTCCATGTGAAAGGTGATAGTATCATACAGATTTAAGGCTCAGTGACGTTTATATTATATAATATGTGATGTATGAGTTAAGCCCTCTAGAGAATATATGACTCTCTAAGTGATATGTAAATCAAAACCAACATTTTTGTAAGTGAGCTTTATTACGTATTGGTGCACGTATATAAGTAAAATACACAAGACATAAATGTGATGCTCCATTCAGGTCTCTCCATGCTTAATCTTTTGATGCTCATTCTTTCTACTACCTATGTACTAGACGGCCATAAAATTCTAGGTTTATGGATAAGAATTTGTCTCGACAGTGTGTATACTCTATCTTAAAGCATCCAGTATAATGCATTCTCAGTCCATTCATATAGAGCATCCTATGAGATGTCCCAAATTTATCATGTGTAGTGGGATCAGAGTGGAGATCATCTGTAAAGATAAGGAAGACAAGGTCAATTTAAAGTCACATTTCGTATGAAAAGGCTAAAATGATCAAGTCTAATTTTAACTTCACACTTGGTATGGTTGAACAACCTGGGAGGGGCGTTAATATGGGTAGTTTTAATCAAACGTCGTCAGGAGATGAGGACACTGTGGGCAACAGTTATAATTCTATTTTATTAATTACTCATTGTATAAACTCATTGTTGTAAATAGCCATTGTTACTACTGTTATAGACTACCATGTTGGTAGCGAAACCTGCGTCTTATCGGGCAATATATCTGCCTCGACGAGTTGGCTCGCCAGCTCCGAAGAATAGAATAGGACCGGCCAAAATAATGTATTGAAAATCATGATCAGTTAAATAAACTGTTATGAGTGTACATAAAAAAAAACAAAAAAACTGAACATCACATACAGTCACCAGATGTCACTGTTCATCTCTCCATACATTTCCACAAACTTATGATTCTATTATATTTTTTAATGGCAGCAGAAGCCTTCCTATGACATGTTAATCGAGCCAAGATGCATCCCTTCCTATAACACCAGTACAAATGTATGACAGCATCTATCACATAAACTACATGTATAAAAACGTCCGGTCATCGTCATGGAATTATAGTCTGGACTAGACCCCCCCCCCTTTTTTTTCCCTTTTTTTTTTTACTATTTACATGGCTTATAGACGGCATTAATGTGTGGTATAATCAGCTATAAATGTGTATACCCATGTGTAGAACTGCATGACGTCGATTACATCACCCCCTCCCGCTCCAGCACTACTCCCCTGTTCACTCATGCATTAAATTGGTAGTATCCATGCCTCCTCATTGATGGACATGGAGTGGAGTAAGGTTGTGGTTATGGGGTATGAAATGCAGTGTCGACAGCCGCCTGACTGCCACTTCCTGGTTTACTCGCTGCCTAGTTAATAATGCAGACAGTGCCGACGGGGCTCGGTGCCCAAACACTGGTACATCAATAATAGACACGTGTTTGAGTACGTGTACCGCAATTACCGCCATCCAGTGTGCTGGTTTACTTGAACCCTTAAAGATGTCAGCATGATGCCTCAATGCATCATTTATAGTGTTATGGCTCATGATAAAAACAAGGAGCGCTGGGTGGGGGGTAAGACCGTGACGTGTACCTCTTTATGCAGGTAAAGTCCAGCGTGTGGATTTGATAAGATGAGTTGAGCCCCCATACTGTAGTGGTGCATCATGATGACCTTATGTAATAACCCTGTAAGGTCCATGGTGTGATGCATGAATGCATGAAGGGCTACGTTCGTGCATCAAGACAACAAAACTGTAATACATTACAGCTCTATGCACTCGCAAAGGACTAATCCACTCTCTATTTCTTCTCATTTTCAGGCGTGGTTAGGGGGGTGGGCTTCTTTATGTTTCGTTTATTTTCTTTTTCTTTTTAATTTTTTCTTCTTCTGTGGAGATAAACAAGTGAGGAAATTCAAATTGGATTGGTTTTGTTTAAGACATTGTAACCCGTTGTTGGTTATACTTTAAGGGTTACGTTTTTGGTTACTTGTTTTTGTTTATCAAAGTTGTATTTTCTAACACTTCGATTTATTCACCCAGAACATGAATCTAAATATTGACGTCTATGCCCAAAACAACGCTTTGATCAACAATACAAACTAACGTTCAGGCCCGCGTTCAGGCCTGCCTGTACATGCCTTCCTTCACATTTCCCCCGGCATTTCCGATCACATGTATGTCCAATTTACTCAAAATATCTTCTTCTGCTATCCCCATTCTCTAGGAAATAACCACCTAAACAGTCACCATGGTGTACGAATACACAAAGCCGCGCGGGCCCATCGCGGCCATGTACCGGTCGCCGGGCCCGTGCTACGCCCTTCCGGGCCTGGTGGGGCAGCTCACCCACGACCCCCGTTCCGACCACCAGAAGGGCCCCGCCTACCCCTTCGGTATTCGGCACGGGAAGTGGCGTGATGACTGCTCCCCCGGCCCGTGCTACCTGCCCAACCCCAAGATCTACCGGAACGGCGCCGATGGCACCCCTCACTACTCGCTGTACAGTCGGCAGAAGGACAGTACGGCCTTTAAGACCCCCGGGCCGGGCGCCTACAGCCCCGAGGTGGCCGGACCCACTTCCAAACCCATGCCGCCCCAGTACAGCTTCGGCAGCCGCCACCGCCACCGCCGCACAGACAACACACCTGGTGAGAAGCACCTTTAGAAGATACTTTTATTTTTTTTGTATATTTAAAAACATTTTTAAATCCTCTATTTTTCGGACAAAAAGCACTTTTTGTGTGCAGGGAGAATTACAGATACACACATACCATGTATTGATACGATAGGGACAAGGCTAAATAGAAGAATTGTGTAGACTGCTATTCATAATTAGCCATTGCCCCAATAATTATAGTGAATGTACAAACATATAGATACGCAATGTGTATGGAATGGGGGTGCTATATCTCGATTCATTTACATCATATACCGAGTAGAGCTCCATGGTGACCACCTCCCTATATATAACCCAAACATGATTCATTCCCCGCCGCCCTCGCCCTTATAGCCAAACTCCACAGTACGATTTATGGGACTGGAAGCCTTGCGTTTTGTTACTAGACTGTTAGCAATATATCAAACAGCAAGGGTTCCCAACTCACCTTTGCCTTTTTCAAGCTAGACTGTTACGATTTGGTGGCAGGAAACCTCTGCGTTTTGGACTGAACTGTTGCAATTTGTAGATAGCAGGCTTGAAACCTTTGCATTTTGCACTGAACTGTTGCAATTTGCAGATAGCAGGCTTGAAATGTTATGCATTATCAAACGAAACATTGCAAATGTGTAAACCGCAGAGATTTTAGGGCATTGCAGGGAAAAATATCTAAATATTTTGATATTTGACTTGATGTAAATTGCAACACTTAGGCAAGGGCCCTTAGTCAATACTGCCTTGTAATAGAGCAACAGTATCTTGCATATTGCCAAAATATCTCTTATTCCCATAAACGCAGGGTTTTTCCTACCTAAATCGTACTGTGGAGTTTGGCTATTACCAAACACTACATATTTCATCATGAATTAATTGCTGACCTTTTCGCTCCCACCCTGCAGCACCCAACTCGTACGTGCTCCCTAAGATGTTAGGTACGACGGCACAGAGCGGCAAGCGGCAAGCCCCGTGCTACTCCCTCACCGGCCGCAGTAAGACAGGCAGCTTCCACGAGGACCTCCAGAAGGTGGGTACACCCCTCACCAGGCCATTATGTAATGTAGTATGCACCATAACCTGGGCCGGTATTAACCCGTTGAGGGCCGCATGATGCTTTAATGTGTCGCCATGATGCATGAAAAGAGCCCTGCTGGCAAGTCTACTTGCCCGGGAGGGTTGCATCCATGGCATTCATGCATCATGACGACAAAAAGGGCATACTAGTGGTAGTACATTAAAGCACTATGCGGCCCTTAAAGGGTTAACTCCACACCTGGCACCAGACGTGTGTAACCTGAGAGCCTGCATGAGAGTCCTGCATCATACAGGGTGTGAATGCCATATTACAGGATGTGGACTCAAGGACCACGGGCCGGGCCATGATTGTATGCGTGTAGTATAGGGAGTGTGGGATTTTTCGCGGGCGTGGAATTTTCGCGAAAATTATTGATAGCCACTGCCATTGGTAGCGATATTCAAAATGTGTGTGATATTTGAAGAGTAAACCTATTCGTGTTAATCTTGGTATATGTGCACACGGTACCTTTCTGTTTGACCAGTTCTCAATTGCAACTGCGAACATATATGTGACGTGGTGTTTGACCATAGGTGGACTTAGTCTTAGGGTTCGTGAATCTATATTCCTGCCCTTGTGCTCCCAAATACGCCATGTACACACACTCTGACCAGCTCTGTGTGCTCAGCTCGGCCTCTGGCTCTAGCAACCAAAGGTTCCGCCAGGGGTTGTGGTCCTAAAGGCTCAATCCTTGGCCGAGAAATCCAGAGAAAATTCCCAGTAATGGCTTTAGTTCGAGAGCCACTGTTATGCTGCCCTGCCTGTGGCGAGGAGAAAGCGTGTTTTGATTTGAGATGTAAAATCAACCCAGCTTGTTCGTGGGAATTGCTATTTGCGCAGTTATATACTCAAGTTTGATCAATTTAGTTTGAACTTTCGGCCATCTCCCAATTTGATACTTAGACAATGTGTCTCATACTTCTTACAATAACGATAATGCACAAGCTATGCCCAACCAAGTAAATTTTGCGATAGATATGTTCTATTGAGATTCATTTTATATGATAACTGTCTTTTCTTTTCAATAAATATGATTCCTCTTCTTCCTCCACAGACGCCTGGTCCTGGCGCCTACCAAACGACAGAACCTAACCAGTACAGGAACAAGGCCCCACACTACAGTATGACGAGTAGACACGTCATGCCCGGAGACTCCACACAGAAACCAGGCCCTGGAGCCCACAGTCCCGAGAAGGTAGGCCCACTCACTCTGATCGCACTGCTACTTATAAGCCTACCTAACCAAAACTGCTATCTCACTCTGTAGAATAACCCTTAATCTGATGGCATTATCGCCGGGTCTTGACGTATTTCTCTAGGGCCTTTGGCCGGGGTCTTTGGGGATACTGTGCATGTATTTTTCAGGGAGGAAATTTTGCCCCCAATGGCCTATATCTCTCTGTACCCTGGTTCTCTATGGTATGGGTACGTCATTGTATAGAAAAAATGGCACGTGGTGCAGGAGCCCAGTGTTGTCACGTCATGGCAGCTACCCAGCGGGCTGCTGTGGCCAGCTCGGCATTCCCCCATACTTTGATATACAGCTCACACCCACCAGCTACCAGCGCCTTGGCAACTCGCCAGATGGCGCTGCGGTCGTCACTCTCCAAGCAGATACTCGCTCCTCTACAGGCCCTATGTGTGGAACAGAGTAGCTACTTGGAGAGGGAGTGTTACTGCTCAGGCAGGCATTGGTTGAGGTGTAAGGGTGGGTAAGCCGAGTGCTGGCCATTGTTTGCCTGGCTATGTGGCCTTTCGACGCCTCTGACGACCTCCCCACAACCACCACCCACTCACCCCCACCCCCTTTCCTCCTACCACCAACTCCAGCTCAGTAACGACCCCTAGTGATCAATAGAGGCCCACCATGTTTGTATTGATCTGGAGCTGGTAACCGCCGGGCTGCACATACCTGCAGGTACCAGCGGCGGCCCACTACCCGTTCCCGCCTGGTCTGAGTGTGCCTGAAGCCTCTCATGCATAGTCTGTACAAATCACTAGTGGTAGGGTGGCAGAGAGAAAAAAAGTAGAAGAAAGGGGGACAAAGGGGTATGGGCCATCATTTGCATAGCTTTTATCCTGCTTGTATTTCCTAACTCATGTTTTAGGAAAAGCAAGCAAGTGTAGATTTTCTAAGCTTAAATGTCATGTACACCCAGAAAGGCTGATGCAAACTCCAATTGCATGTACTAAAATGACCCATATAAACCAGTCATGAGAAACATCATTAGATTAGCTCATAGGAAAACATTCCTTCTCTCGCCACCCAGGGCAACCAGCCTAGATATCTAGACAGGATCTAGATAGGCGCTGCTAGTTATCCCCTACCTACATGGTTGCTAAAACATGACCAGCTATGTTAACATGTTAACTCATACCGTCATAGTCCATGGGTGTCCCACTCAGCTTAACTTGTGATATGAATGACAACAGTAGACCAGCTTATCCTGATAAGAGGGCCTGCTCACAGGTCGGACCTGTGTAGTGATAACATGTGCTGCCTGTAATCCCACCGTGCTGTTATCTACAGCTCTAGATTGGGCCTGAATGATTTAGATATTGATCCATATTGATTGTTGCCCTTCATACAGCCCATGCTATGTTTTTACTCCCATGTGTTAGACTACTCAATACAAAAAGGACAAAATATAAAAGAAAGATTGTTTGGGAGGTTTAACAGCTGATATCGATTATCGAAACAGAATGCATAGCCAATATGGCATTGGTTTGCCCCATTAGTCTACTCCCAAATCGATAGCAATGACAGGCTAGTCTTAACAATTTGACCACCTATCCAATGAAAGTGCATCCCATTTGAGGACAAGCAGGCCGTATTCTTACCCTGTGGCTTGTTTCAATTTCATGCAAAAAAAAGTCTGCGGTTAGAATTCCAATACCTATTCAATGTTGTAACTTCAACATAGCTCACAGGAATCCATTGTTTGATTTTCTCTCACTCTCGAGCCCTATGTAACCCTATCCTTTAAGTTTACTATGTATACTTACTGCACTTGATATGAAGCCAATCTGTTTTCTCGAATTAATGATATATTTTATAACCATGATAAGCATTTTAGTAAATAAAGTGTAAATTACCGATTATGATGTATTCTTTTTGAGGAGAGAAAAGCTTTATATCACACATTGTTTTATACTCTTATGCACATTTCTAAACCTAATCCCTTTGCACGTTTGTTACTGCAAGACCATCACTGACCTTACATGTACTTATCACTAACTGATCACTCTGTACTAGTATTAACTCACTCACTCACTCACTCACACCGCTCTCTGCATGTCTCTTCTCTCCCACTACCCGTGGTGCCCCCTGTATGTTCCCGGATGCACTAAACCACCCTAGGTGAAGATCAACAAGAAGCAGATGCCTGCCTTTAGCTTCGGGATCCGACACTCTCACTTCCTCACCCCCTTCATCGTGGAGGTGGAGGAGTAACTCCCCACCCCTGCCTCCTTCCCCTGCATGCCCTAACACCTGGTGCAGGTACCTCACTACTTCTAAAACTTGTTACTTGTTACCAGTTACTACCTCTAAGTGTTCCCTGTTTGCAATATTTGTAAGGTTTCTAGTTGTGCTTGTTAATGTTTTTCATTGCATCTTGAAATTTATGTTTTCTCAACATCCCCGAATTATCAAATTATTTTTACTTTCTTCAAGTAGAGCATACTTTGTATCTAACAAATACTGAAATCATTGTACTGAAATGAATAAATGGGTTTTCTTCACCAATTCTTGTTAACGTTTAAAGGAATGTGTAAACTATCTAAGGGTATTAGATCAAATACAGATTATAACACTTACTACTTTATATTGTGATATGGAAATAGCTGAACATGTTTCTAATTGTTTTTTGCTTTTGGTTCTTTGCAGAACGGGGTTAACAAACGACAGGTCCCATCATATTCATTTGGAATCCGACACAGCCAATACACCGCACCTCTTATTATCTGTGTGGAATAAATGTAAAAATTGCATGTTTTTGTTCTCTAACTGCTCAGAAAATTTTCTGAAGCTATCCAGTATCATTTTGAAAACAATGAAAGGAATTGTTAACTATGACACCCAAATCCCATCATAATGAAAATGTAGAAATTTCAATTCATGGGAAAAGTAGGTGTGTGCATTCTTTATATGTAGTGATAGATATTTCTTCATAATGACATGTATACATAAAAGAGAGAGCAAGGCAGAGCCACAACTTGCAGAATGTTCATCGTCTTTCGAATTTGTGATAGCAACACCTCAGACCGTATAGTATTGTAATTTTTCGACACAGGAATAGATGATCCTGTCGGTCTTGAAGGTCTTGTCTTTGTTATTGAGAACATTTAGGAAAACCCACAATAAGGCAGGCAGCTTCAAGAAAAGGGGGCACGCTGTTATTTACTTACCTTTATTTTGTTGTTGGAAGTTGAAGATAAATCCCTTTTCCTGATCTGGTTTTATTTGTGGGTTTTCTAGTTGAGTTATTATGATCAAGAAGTATTATGTCGTATACCGTCCACTGTATAAATTGCATCCATATCAACTATTACGTAAAACAGTCTGTGATGCATTTGAATGTATAATTTTTCCAAAGAATGTTGCCCCAAAGTTTACTTGCCTCTTGGAAAGACTTAATACCTACATGTATGAGGCTGATTGAATATATTACAATTATTTTACTACACACTTATCATCTATTTTATTTAGTGAAATGTATGAATTTATGTTAGTTTGTCCTGTAAAATACAGAATTTATGTAACATTGTGTATAGGACTGTAGTGTAGAAATTAGTTTTATTCAATCTTGCAGAGTTTTCTTTTCTTTTTTTATCACCCTCAAACATAATAGAAGTGCATTGGAACATCAAGACATATCTTTTTATTAGTATTACAAGGACACCAGAAGTATTGCATAGTCAGTCCACCAATGCATGGATTGACAAGTCCAAAATGTAACAATGTCAGTCCAGGCAGAACAGTATTGACAGACTGACAGATAGATTGCAGAGCTCACAATGCACATCATCAATATGCACTGATCTTCCAGCCCTCTGTAATTAATGTAAATGCAAATAAAGGCTCATTATTCCATCTAAATTACCAGTCTGTTGTATTCTTTAAATTAATGTACAGGTAAGCTAGCCACTGAAGGCATGCACAGTCATTCATATAAGGGAAGGGTGTGAGGGTCATTAAATACATTGCTCCCTATTGCCTTCCCTGCGCACCCCTGTGGATATTTTGTGTCAGGAAATCCCCTCCCCTGAAATTGCCCCACCCTTGAAATTTCCCCCTCCAGAATTCTACCGCTTCTATTATAGCAGGGTTGCCACCGTCAAGGAAAATGTCAGGGAAAATATTTTTTGTTCCTGGTAAGAGAATTTCAAATATTTTGGCAAAATGTCAGGAAAATAATATTTCGTCAGTCAGGGATGAAAGTTTTCAAGTTTTTCCCTGATTTCAGTTTTTTTATGTTGCGAAGACTTGTTGCTCGGGGGATCGGGGTCAGAAAAACAAGTTTAACCGTTTCAACGCTGGCAATTGTGGCGACCGATTCCCCAGAGCTATGGAATACGGGGTTGGCGGGGGTGGAAAATGTCTGTAAATGATGTATAAATATGTATTCCCATTTTTTTCTGTACTGTATGTTGTAAAGTGCATTGATGTGCATGTGTGAGAGGAATTTTGAATGTGGATGTCAAATATTAATGGAATTATTCAAAGAAATGTGTCGATTTATGATTTCCTGGTTTTAGGCACGTTTTTGGGAAAGAGGAGATAATGGCATATTGCGAATTTAAGATAATTATCTCAATCAAAACATAATGTTATTGTTATTTTCCTGTTCACAAAGGTCAGTGCCATCTTTTAGTACAAATGTGTGAAAGAAATTGTCATTTATATAAGCGGCAGCCCATGTGAAAGACACACATTTCTGCACGGAGACATAGTCGCCATAATGGATTTTCACGAGAAATCACTTTGTCAATATATTCCTTCCAAAAACGTATTTCAAGACAAATAATATTCTTCTGGAAACCTAGACATTTACAGGATAGCTTATTTACCTGTTTAGCAGTGTGTCAATTATGGACACAAAACGTTTAATATTGCCATAATTCTCTTCGATCTGTAATGTGCTTCCTAAAAACAACAAATCTGCTGTCAAAGCGGACAAGGCAGAGGCGTACAACTGCGCATGTGTAGTGTAAACAAACTATTTGGATACAGTGTTCTAGTTGTGGTTACAGGGCTTAAAATTGTCAATCTATGGTATTATATCCATAAAAAGATCGATTGCGTATTCTATAAATCATGATACATCGATTCCACGTCTAATCCCCCCCCCCCTCCTTACGAGTCTGCCCCCTTTCTGGCCGCCTGCCGCCCAAATGGCGGCAGCTGCCGCGTGATTCCTCATCCACCAATCACGGCTCAGGACCCTTTAATTTTATTCAACGCATGTACGCCACAGAAGCCACGAGTTGACTTCATAAGCCAATGATCATTTTACCCAAAGGATGATGTGTGGCCATGGGCATTCACGATAAAACAGCTACTTTTGAGTCAAGTCCGCCTAGAAAAACGCCATTTAATAGTTCCGAATTGCGTTCCGATTTTCGCCGACACTCAGTCTGCCGACACTCGTTTGTAGCCCCGGGCCTCGCCGCACTATGACGTCATCACCCGGGATTCCCCATTTGAGCAGTTTACGATCTGCTGGGGAATCCCTGCAGAATGGGCTGGTGGTTGAAGTGATATTGATAAGCAAAAGGAGGCAGTTTAGTTTGGTTTAAGATGACTTGTATTTATGAACCATGTGCGCCATCCCGCTCGTCGCCCAAGTGCCCCGAAAGTAGTGACGTCACAAACATGTGTACGTCGGTATCACAACATCCCCCTTGTTACAAGAAGAACATATCATGGTGACAGTTTGAGTTTGTGTCAGTATACTGTATCACGTGCCAGCAGCCGTGTCTTCTCTATGCCTAGATGACCACGGTGCAGTTGGAATATGATATCCCCCTGCATGCTCTCCCGGACAATGATTTGCCTTCCTTTGAATAGGACTCCATCATCAAGACCAATGACATCTCTATAGGACCAGAACACTCGGAGGTCAGTTGGCAGGTCCCCAATCCTTTCTGGCCATCCACGGTACACTACCTCTGCCAGGGCATTAAGCACTGGGCATCGTTGGGTCTCTCGTCGAAGCTCCGCCTGCTTGCCTGGGCTAAAGCTGATGAGGTCAAATGAGATTCCGTCAACACATAGATCCAGTTTGACTTCCGATTTATTGTTCGGGTTTGGAAGTCGTGATAGAGTGTCTGATAGGACCATCTCCTCTCCTGGCCGGTATACCACACTGTAATCATACCCGAGTATCCTCAGCAACATCCGTTGGAGTCGAGGGGGTGCTGATATAATAGGCTTCCTACAGATCATTTCAAGGGGTTTGTGGTCAGATACAATTGTGAAAGATCTGCCATACAGGTATGTATGGAACCTTTCTACCCCATGCACAAGAGCTAGTGTCTCGCGCTCGATGTTGCTATAATTTGATTGTGTCTTGGTGAGTGATTTGGAGGCAAAGGCTATAGGCTTGCCCTCCTGTATCAATGCTGCACCAAGGCCCTTTTGTGATGCATCCACCTCCAACGCTATTGGTTTGGTGGAGTCATAGAAGGCCATTTTCGCTTGGTCAGATATGGCTCCTTTGAGCTTCTCAAACGCATGCTGATGGTCGTGTGACCACTCGAATGGGACATCTTTTTTGAGCAGATCCCGAAGTATGGCTGCTTGTGTACTGAGATTTGCAATAAAGGATCCCATATATGTTAGTAGGCCTAGGAAGCGTTGTAGGTCCTCTCGGTCTTGTGGGACTGGCATCTCATGGATATCCTTCACCTTGGCCGGATCTGGTGATATGCCATCTTCACTGTACACGTTTCCAAAAAAGGAAATTGACTGCTTCTTTATAGCACACTTCGCCGAGTTAAAAACAAGACCATGCATCTTGGCAGCTTCCATTAGCTTCAGGAGTCTAGCATCATGCTCATCTTCTGTGGAACCGAAGACACAGATATCGTCGGCGATGCCAACACATCCATCAAGATCCTCCAAAATCTCATCCATTCGTTGCTGGAATATGTCTTGGCTAGTGTTCAGGCCAAATGGCAACCTTTGAAAGCAATATCTACCAATAGGTGTGCGGAAAGTGGTAAGTAACTGACTGCTCTCCTCCAGAGGAACACTCCAATACCCAGCCTTTGCGTCCAGTTTGCTGAAGTATTTCGCACCTGTAAAGAATGGGTTGATTTCCTCTAATGTGGGAGTCTTATGAGGACATATTTTAACCGCATTGTTGAGATGTTTCGGATCAAGACATACCCTCAAGCTACCATCACCTTTCGTGCTATAGACAATGCTTGAGCACCAGTCGGTATGTTCCCTGACTCTTCTGATTATGCCATTCTTCTCCATATTTCCTAACTAGGCCTTGATTTTGGGAAGAAGGTTCACATTACACTTCCTGGGACGGTCAATGTACGGCTCTGCATCAGGTTTGAGCAATATCTTCGCTGGGTCTTTGAACCTTCCAATCTGGTCAAATTGGCAAGGGAATGACTTTTTAAGGTCCTGCAGGGAGTTGACCCTCCAGCTTGGCTGGGCCACTATGGTCTCAACATGACAGTTTATAGTTACTAAGTTGAGTGCCTCACACATAGGAAGACCGAGCACAACCGGTCCTGGCACATCAACAACATAGAACGTTGTGCGTACCCAGTCTCCTCTGCCGTACTTGCAGTCGCATGTGAGCTTGCCGATGCATTTTATGTCTTCACCGGAATAGGCTGTTAGCTTAGTTTTGCCCACAGGTGACAACACATCATCAGGGTCGATGTCCCCAAACATCTGCTTGAAAGTGCGTACTGGTAGTGCGTTACCTTGGGCACCAATGTCAAGCTTCAGCCTGAGACCCTTTGTGCCGTCTAACCCTGGACACTTAATGCCGATTGTAGTATACGCTTCATCGCGTGTAGATCTGGATATGGCATCGAAACACTTATCAGACATCTTAATGCAGTAGAAACTTTCTGAATAGTTACCAGGGTCACTTGCATCCGAGCTACCAGGTGTCTCATTCTCATGTGCAGTTACTGCATGCACATTCTTCCTTTGCTTCCCTGCGTTCGGATAGTGTTTCTGGGGCTTGGAACTGGATTTGCTTTGAGTGTTCTGGCCTCTGTTGCCAGTGTCTTCGGGCTTCGACCTGCAAAATTCTACCCAGTGTCCTTGTTTCCCGCATCCGTAACACTCATCCCTGAATGCCGGACATCTTCGGATTGCATGGTGACGACCACAGTTCCAACAGGGCTTCTTTTTGGAGACGTGATCTATAGAAGCCTGGTCAGTCGTGTTCTTGCGAAGAGTTCGGATCTGTTCATTGCCTTTCTCGGTTGCTTCGTGTCGTCGGCCAGTGTTGAGAGTTTCTTGCAGTGTCAGTGTTTTGTCTTTATCCAGGAGTTCCCGCCGGAACTCTGCAATGGGAGTGCTGGCGATGACAAGCTCGATAATGCGCTCCTGCAACTCTGCGTCTGTAAACTCACAGCGCAAGCCCTGCGTTCGTGCACGTGTGACAAAAGCATCAAGTGACTCACCGCTCTTCTGTCGGTACTGCATCAAATTCAGTCGCTCAATACGGAAATTTACCGCAACTCTCAGCTGTTTCTCAAACAGATCCCATAATTTCTCCGGTTTCTTTAGATCTACTTCACTAAGGCCAGATGCATTAATACGGCGTAAACCCTCTTCTCCTACACTTATCTTGATTTTTCTGGCTATCTTGGAGGCATCAGTGACTTCGTTATCTTCACATACCAAGAGTAGCCTCTGTTTAAAAAGTGTAAATGTCTCTGCTACATCAGAAGCATCCCAATTCATAGAAGGGTATTTGGCAGCCATTTTGATAACACTAGTTTTGGTATGGTGCACTGGAGCTATTTGTGTCAGTGGCACTAACTAGCATTTAACAATCACAGTTCTGGTATAGGCCTAAGTTGCATTGGACACTACACAACTTGTGTATATGGCTGGCTCCACAATTGATTGGGTTTACTTGGCAGACTTGGGTGATATGAAGGCTTGGCTTTATGTGACTGTAGACACACAAGAATAGCTTAGGACATGGACACACAAAGATAGCACATGGTCTGATGTGGGGAAAAGAAAAGGTGCTCTACTCACAATTCTTGGTGTCCCACAACATCAAATATGTGGCACACAGTCTCTTCAAACATCCTTTTACCGCTAGCCACCATGAAGTGATATTGATAAGCAAAAGGAGGCAGTTTAGTTTGGTTTAAGATGACTTGTATTTATGAACCATGTGCGCCATCTCGCTCGTCGCCCAAGTGCCCCGAAAGTAGTGACGTCACAAACATGTGTACGTCGGTATCACAACAGTGGTTGTCTGGTTGGATTGTTTCCAACCATACATCGACGGTACCAAGGCACGCTGTAAGATTGGACTGGGGCTCATAGGCTAAATTTTATATAAAATCGGCGATCTGCGACAGCACATTGTCGCACCTTTTAGCAGCTACAAAGAACACTTATTTGCTTAGATAATTGTATTATCATATACCTTTGATATTATTCTAGGGGCTGATGACGATTTGTAGTTTTTCTTGCATTGTATATTAAGAAATATAGAGATTTAAAATATGGCTTAGCCCTCGCCCTGCCAAAGTTTATATTATGCCGCCATGACAGTTTAGTCAGGTGATCTCTCTTATCCAATCACAATGGCTATGCTGTGAAAGGCACAAGGGGGCGACACACAAAAGGGACCAATGCCTCCCTCTACCGGAATATTTTTTATCATATAATTTACAAATGGCCTCCAGTCCAACCATACAGCGTACCTTGGTACCGTCGATGTATGGTTGGAAACAATCCAACTAGTGGTTGTCGGACCTAGATCGTTCCGTCGCAGGGCTGTTTGAGACTATAGCCTACTTCTCTATACTGCTAGGCCTACCTACGCCCCCCCCCCACATAGCCTACTTCTCTATACTGCTAGGCCTACCTACGCCCCCCCCCACGTGTAGCGCCTGCCTTCTCTATAGGCCTACCTACATAGTGCCTACCGCACATTTGTAGGCCTACTAACTATAGAGGGGGTGCTACAGGCAATTTTTTGTAGCCTAGACCTATTGAAAAAGGGCCCATTAGGGTGCCTCTACATGGGTCCCCATAATCTTGACCGTGACACTGTGTCGATTTTTAGCAAGGAGGGCGTGTCGTTGTGTCGATTTTTATATGTATAGATGTAGTAGGACCTTATAAAAAATGTCTGTGTCCGTCTATTTTTAAAAGGGCCTTGTCGCACGTGTCGATTTTTAAAAGGGCCGTGTCGCCGTGTCGCACGTGTCGATTTTTACCCATGTAGGGGCACATTAGGCCTATAGAGAAATATATAGACAAATGCCAATGCCCATTGATACCATCTCTGCCGTATTTCACGAGTGGTGGCTGGGGCCATATCCCGTGCAGCCTGCGGCTTCGTGGGATATGCCCCAGCCCCCAAAAGTGAAATACCGCAGAGAGGTATCAATGGCCATTGGCATTTGCATTTATTTTTTTATTTGAAGCATTTAATGAAGAAAACCCCTGCTTTTTCTTAGCCCATTGAATACGGCCACATTGTATTCAATGGGGGGCATTGAATACAGCCCTTTCTATAGTTAAGCATAGTAAATCTTGTATTTAAAAAAAACAAAACTTTAGACGGACATGGCACACTCTCCCAGTAGACAAGTATGTCACTATGCAATCGATATAGAGCTAAATGTTAGATTTTATTTTTATATAATTAACAATTTGCTATGAAAAAAAAAATGGAAGAAAGAAACAATATAATACAAATAGATAAATAATTGGATTTCTAATGAATGAAATTGGACAAAAAAAGATAAATAATTGGACTTTTAATGAATGAAATTGGACAAAATAGGATTTTGTAACCTTGAGGCTTTTGTAACCTTCAGCTCTATGCTTTCATGCTGATATGCTTGCTTGTATATGATTAGACTTGGGAATAGTCTCATAGACGACCTACATACCAGTGGTCCTGGTTGTTCTAAGCCGATTCCCCGAGCCTCATTCATTTCTAGAAATGAACACGTTAGGAAGCATTCAGCTTTATGTCACAATTGTTTCTTGTACTGAACTATAGAGAACCTTTATTCATGGGCCTCAATATGAACATTTTGGGTTATAGTGGAAAACGAGAGAAGAGCAAAAACGCTTAAAAGGCATATTTATTGGCTTAAAGGTTACACATGATATGGCATGTGGGGGAAAAAGGGGGTGATATATATATATATGTATGCGTATGTATGGGTATAATAGGTATACTGAGTAGATAAGGGGAAACTGTATATACAATAGCACAGTCCAGGAAGACCAATATAGTAAAAAGAGGAGATACGGTTCGGCTGCACAGAACCGCGTGGAAATCGAATAGATCTAGTACACGGGCTGCACAGGAAGTAATGAATATAATAATGAAGTCATAATGTCCAATAATAAGAGGCTTGGCTATAATAAGAGTCAAAGTTCGTTGGAACAGGGATTGAATATATTCGACGTGCAGGCAGGGCTTAGAACCCAAACAGGGAGCAACACATAGAATAAGATCCAGGCTGAAGCAGCTGGCGGGGAAGATAACAGCGGGATAAATCCAGGTCAGGAGATAGACTCGAATGGTAGAGATGAACATGGGGCAGGGAGCCCGGGGCCGCGTCAGTAGGTAGTAGCACATGGAATTGAGGCTGAGCATCAGGCGTAGCCATGGCCGAGGACGACACCAGGGTAGGGGCATGGGGGGCAGGCAGGCAACGGGGGCCGGCGGCCAGGCCTTAGACATGGCATGGTCTTGGACCATGGCCGCCCAGACATCGAACGGCGAAAGTCAGGTTGCATTACATGACTATGGAGGGTGGTCGCCTAGGCATCGATCGATACAGCCTGAAATAAGAAATAGAGAATATAAGCTGGGGAAAGGAAAATGAGTAGTCAGTTACCAGTGAGCGTTTGGGGGAGTACGATCGAGAAGACCAGATGTCATTGTGTAACTCCTGAGGAGTATGTGTGTGGAGATTGTAATATTATCAAGTGATCATGTCAAGATGGAGATAACATCCAAGCTAGTTGGGTTTGACAGTTGGATGGATTAACATATATTTATATATATATTACCGAAGCTGTGGAGTTTGCCAAACGATCAATGAATAGATTGCACCTGAAGTTCTCTAAATACCAAACTATAGTATCAATGGTTATAATGGAGGAGTGTACATATCATCGATAGACCATGTTGATTATTACTATAAACGTGCAACGACAAGTATAGATACGGATGTTTATTGGTCTAACGGATGTTTATTGGTCTAATGGACGTTGACTAGTATCACCGGATTCAAGTAGTAGAATCCTGCTAGATATTTATATGAATACCTTGCCTATTTCTAGGCCGTCTCGTATGATTATCAATGCAAGCCCTGGAGCAATCTGACCCTAATGAGATACATATCGTTATATATATATGGAAAATGCTGTGATTGGGATATTGCCTGTGAAATTGCTCTATGTCTACTATAACATCAACAACCATCTAATAAACTGGATCTCACTAACCTTGCGTTATCCTTGGGCGGAAGCCTACCTCTGACTAGTTAACCCCATAGAGTGATACTAGAGACGGTGAATCTTAAACCCCATTTAAATATATGAAAACACTATATCTTCAGAGGACATTAACTATAGCCCAATTTCAAGTTTTTTTGAGATTGGCCACTTTCATCCCTGTCAGTGAAAATCTTTGAAATACCAAACAAATTCACCTGTTTTCTTTGAAAAGCCTTATTTTACTATGATCTTAAGGGAGAAAAATGTCAAAACCCTAAAAAAGAAGGGGGTAAAATGTTTGAGCGCAATCAATACACAAAACCCCTGTTAAATGATAGACCACTATCATTATTCTTAGTTGGAGGGCATTTAAAAACATTGGGTTTGTGTCATCATAGTCAGAGAAATTTGATATAATGTCAGGGTGCTGTTTCTCCACAAATTTGCGGATGTCCGCAATACACATTCCATATGTCTGGAGAAAATAAAAATGATGAATTAAATCGTTTTCTGGTACTTAAGCATACAAATACGGACCTCCGTATATATTTGCGGAGCTCCGCAAATTTATGGAAGCAAATTTGCAGGGGTCCGTAAATTTGTAGAGAAACAGCACCCAGGGAAAAGTCAGGGAATCTAAAACTACCTTGTCAGTGGCAACCCTGTGTAGGTTAATGGTAATAGCCCTAGTAGCAAACACACTGTGGCCCCAGACGGGGCCAGACTGTCTTTGCAAATCTGGCCCGGACGGGAAGCCCACTTTGGGCTCCGATCAGTTTTTGGACGGGGTGCCCACTTTGGGCTCAGATCGTTTTTTGGACGGGCTGAAAGCGGGTTCAGATCAGTTTTTGGACGGGTTGAAAGCGGGCTCAGATCGGTTTTTGGACGGGTTGAAAGCGGGCTCAGATCGGTTTTTGGACAGCTAATTTGATAATTATGGGTTTTTAGAATCTATTCAATCATTCCCCAATGATTTCTCATATTTGTTGAACCAGATATGAGAGCATCTGTTTATTGTTTCCTATTCTACATCACTTTAACACTTTATTGTATCATTGTATAATGTCAATTTCATCTGGCTTTGTTGGAAAACTCTATATATTGTATAGTAGTGACATCTGGTGTCAATCATCAGAACTACTAGACCAGTTGCCCTGTCCAAACCCCGGCAGGCCAAAAATCACGCGCGTTCGCGCCACTTTGTAGCATAGTAACGCGCGGGCTTTTCCCTCAAAACAGGTTGAGTTTTTTTGACCCCCCCTCAAGAGGGGTCTTAATTTTTTACCCCCCTGGTCAAGGGGTCCAAATTTTTTACCCCCCCCCAAATCCACCACCCCCGCTGTTGTTAAAAAATGAGCACTCCCTAAGAATGGAGTATATTGAATTTAAACATAACCGGGCAGTTTATGCTACCGTTAAAATTCGGTTTTAAATCTTTGGGTGTTTTGAGGCCCCCAAAACGCAGGAGGCTCACATATAGTAAGGAAGACATATTGAGGCTAGAAAGATGATGCACCAATGCAGCCCTGGCCAGTAACTCCTATACAGCTCTCTACACCAGGTCCACTGTACAAGGAGGACACCCCCCCCCCCCAAAAAAGACAAAAAACACGCACACACACCTGTCACCATGTACCTAATTTGAGTGGAAGAAATTATTTCTCAATTCTGACAGCGGAACCAGATTCTCCAGGGAACGCTTCCCCAAATTGATATATTACACTTCATATATAATCAAATTTCAGTTGGTGGCTGTAGGTGAGCAGGTGGCTGTGGGAAAGCGTTTGGCTGTGGGAAAGCAGGTTGCTGTGGGCGTCATTGCCCAGCAGCCCTTAACTGCCGCTTTACATCTCGGCCAAAATGTGAGTCAATCAGAGCGTCAACAGCGATGTCATCTCCGTTTCTCTTTTCGACGTGTCAGTTGGCCGGCGGGCGGCGGATGCTGTAGCTGAGTGAGACTAGCACCAAGTAGCAAGTTATACTTGTACATCCAGTCTCCAACTCTGCCACCAACAATGGCAAACCTGTCCACATATTAATGTAATTCAAGATAATTCAAGATAGTTCAAAAGAAACACACCAAAAAGGTCTTACAAAAAACGTCTCACCTAGTAATACAAGATAGTTCCCATTGACTTTGCACTGGAAATGTGTGGACCGTAATGTAGACAAATGTCCACCTTAGTAGTTAAGAGTTTGATTTTCCAGATACATGTTTTCCTGTTTTTTGGTGACATTTTTTTAATTGAATATTTTGATGGGTTGGAACAAGATATTTGCAATATTTTTGGGTCTACCATGTAGGTTAATGTCTGATTGTTCAATGCCATCTATGAATATGTTCATAGGATATTTTATAGGTAAAATTCAATCTAAAGTAGAGTGACTGACTATCTTGAAATGCATGCTCCAAACCGTCGCAAAAGACTCTGGGTGGTAACGCTGAGTCAAAAACTGAACTACTGTGATATAATCAATGGTAGGGGACCTTCAATTTTTTAATTTTTTTTTTTTTTGGTTATGTACCTCATAACGGTTTATTGCCATGATATCAGAGAATCAGCTCAAACTATTGCCAGAGGTCCGGGTAAAACGAGAAAAGGGTTAGTTGTAGGTGTGGTAATCTGGGGGTCATAATTGTGAGGTCACTGATGGACCCATAAGGTCTCCTGTGTAGATTAGTCAGTTTCCATTGTAACTACATGTAGTACAAACGTGGTGGTTGGGAGCTTGGATGTAGAATACTAAATCAGATACGTGTTTAGCTTTCTTTCAATGGGTCACTCTATGTTGTACTCAAAAGAACCCAACATTTTGGCTACCTGAAGGTGAAAGATATAGTTAGGTTTGTTGCAACAACAGTAGGCTAATCCGTCCAAAAAAAACTAGGGCTAAATAGTCAGCATAGTCTCTCCTGTAAAAGCAATGGCCACCTCATTGGAAAATTTAAAAAAAACGTCAACTATTAAATTTAGGCAGCTTTAACAGCGCCATCTCTTTCTACAGAATAACGCCTATCCCTGAGTAGGTGATGCCACCTGTAGGGTCCCCGATCAACTATGGATGTGTTCCTTATAGTTGCACTTTTAATGTTAGATTATAACTTTGAAATAAATAATCGTATAACATGCTCACGCGTGGCAGTGAGATGTATTAGGTTTGTAATTGAAATGCCCCAATTCTAAGTACAAATTTGTGATTTGAGCTTATATTCAATATTTGAAGATTTAGCATTCCTTGGACATCTGCAGGAATGAAAGGTGATAACGTGTTAGCAGCCATTTGCCATTCAAAACTAAATATCTTCCCATCAATTCTCCCCATCTGTGTATGATAATATCCTCCATTGCCTCGTAGGTAATCCCGTTTGTGTTTCAATTTGGTTGACATCAGCTTCATGGTTAGGAATTTTACACACTTTTGCTTTGTTTAGATATCTAGGCCATTTTCGCCATTACCAGTACCCTCATAACTTATAAAAGAAGTATAGAAATGCCATATGTCCGTATTATTCTTTTCATAATCATACTGTAAGTAGTATATGGAAATAATAAATTTTCACTGGGTGATCTAAAAATATAATGTAAGTAGTATGTTGAAATGATACATTTTCACTGGTTAATCTAGTATTTGTGTCAGAAGCAAATCTTCATTGGGATGTGTGTGTGTGTGAGCAGATATATTTAAGCATTTGCTTTTATGCCTGATGGCGCATATACATGGTTATATTGGAATTATATATACAATGTAGAAACGTAGTGTTTTGGCACCCTTTAAGTCGTGTTTAATAGGGACCCCGAGCCCTGTGCCCAACGTTTCCCTATGTAGGACAGTTGAGGTTTGGGAATTATGTGTATTATAACATATTATTGTAGGGTCTTAGAAGTGTTTAGGGGGTGGGGGATTCAGCCCTCCGCCACTGTGTGTTGAAGGTATAAGTAGTATATGGAAGTGGTACTTTTTCAAGGGTTAATCTATATACTGTAAGTAGTATATGAAAGTGATTCTTTTTCAAAGGTTAATCAATAAACTATAAGTAGTGTATGAAAGTGGTACCTTTACACAGGTTAATACATAACTTTGTGTATTTGTGAAATGTTTTCGATATATGGGGTCCCGAAATGAATTTTTCCACTTTAAAAAGGGCTTCTTATATACGGATATTATATACCACTTTTTACTGGGTGGTCTATGAGTTGTGAAATGTAAGAAGTAAATAAATTATGTTATTCCTCAAATGGCTCCACAACAAAAATCCCACTCCTATCGTAAACAATCGTCATGCAATTAAATAGTTAAAATTAAAATGGTCAACGTTGACATCAAATAATTATATTCTTAATTATAGACCTACAGGGATGAAAGTCGACTATGTCAAAAAAACTTGAAGATATAACATACCTCATAACTACATTATAGAGCATATGAATGTATATGCATCTATAGACACATATATCTAGTGCTGTGCAGCAGGATTTGTCATGTCTATATTCTCCTGGACGTCATCTCCTGCTGAGGAGAAGCATTTGTCATGTCCATGTGATCATGGACGTTATCTCCTGCTGAGGAGAATGAGAAATCTGTCCATACACTCTCCATGCATAGCACCTTAGTTTTAGTGGCTAAGCCTCATGTGAAGAGTGTAAATGCATAGGACTATAGAGGAGAGAGAGGGCTTCAAGGTTTCTCAAGTTAACTTGAAATTGGCTGAGAAAAACTTGACACTGAGATCAGTGTGGTGTAGCCTGTCTGTGTATGGGTAGGACCACTGAGGATGAACCAGTGATGATTCTGCTGTCTTATCATAGGATTACACAAACAAAATAAGTTTGTTTGAGTTTATATTGAGTAATTATCAAATATATCCTAATCCTGATTATATTTTTTTGATTTAAAAAAAACTTGATTTCAGGGAAAAACTTGAAGACTTTCATCCCTGGACCTATTTTAAAAGATCTATATTGATAAATAGAATACACAACACGAGCATCCTCATAAAAATCCAGTTTATTTACTTAGCGAGGTACATTCTATTGTGACACTTTCTCTCTCGCTTTGCTCCTTACACGTGGACAGAATATTGATGAAGGTAATAGAATTAACCATAGCTTTGCCAGCTGAATCCTGCGCAAATAATGCTACATTTCTCAAACATTTGGAATGAATTCATGAATATACCTGGTCCAAGAACCTGATAAAAGATTATTCAGAAAGCTGGCGCTTGAAGCTAATACAAAGGGAAGCTTAGAGGTCGGCGAACAAAACGATCCAACAGATGGGGGTAGCAAATATTGATTGGAGTCTTAATGGAGGGTCATGAATTATTCATGCCTTTATACTATGGCCACCAGCTTTATTCACTGGACACTGAACTGTTAGTGAGCAAAGCTTTGGACTTTTCAACATGGATTTTCATTTCATTGTGACATTTGCATCATTGTGACATGTGTATGACTGGAATTCTATGGGTACACCTACGGTGAAATGTACATTCTTACTGATTAAATACATCGAAGCTCCTATAGGGGCTTCTTAATGTTTATACACAAAGAATAATAATATTATAATAATAAAATATATGACAATAATGTACAAGCGGCGGTGGTATGCCAATAACAGCAGCTCCGGCGACAGTTCCTGCTCACCCGTCTCCTCCCAAAAGGGAACAACATATCACTATATTTCATGTGTGACAATGCAGTGCCAACAAAACCTTTGAGAGTCATGGTAATCAAGACCATGCGTCAAGTGCTGGCCGGTTCATTAGCAGAACTTGCGGCTGGCGGGTGGGCATTTGGTGGCTTGCGGCGATGAAGGGAGAATGGCATAATGGTTAGATGGCCAGACCGAAGACGCTAACAATGCAGTACATGGTCTTGTTTTCCCACCTTACCGTGCAGCTACCTAGAAACAGAAAGGGAAATAACAGCAATGTATAAATTTTAAATATCAAGAATACAAGACATCAAAGACGTACGTTCATCACATGTATGAGCAGTTGTTCCCGCACAGTGACACATCTTCAAAGGCGTGGAAGATATCTGCCTTATCCTGCTGACCTTGGCGAATGAAGCCGACACAAAGTCAGAAGAAAGAGTTTATCATAGTTCAACAGTAAGCATAAGCAAGTGAATATTCCAGCATATGAACAATGGAACAACACCTAATTTGCAATTTAAATGATTTTGCCAAAGTTGTAAAGCACTACGTTCTGCTATCGAATTTTACTGCGAAGAAAAGTTGATTGATATCAATTAATTGTTATCAAGTGGATTACATTAATTAACTATTAACCCATGTGGTTCTACAGACGGTGGTATATAAAGGCTATATGTGCATTGGTGCCATTGGGTGGAGTGATTATCTAGATAACAAATAGTATTGGGATACAGGGTCAGTAGAATACGTACCCACACACAATGTAAACACACATGGGTCATGGCAAAGACAAACGGTAAACTTGCATGCATTTTAAAGCAGTATTCGACACATTTCCCCGACATTAGTCGTTAGTAACATGAGCTCTATCAACGACACTCATTCTACATAGTATCCCCCCTTTTAATCATTCATGGCCTTTATGACTATTTTGAATGATTTCTACCAGTATAAAAGGGCCTAGACGTTCTGCTCGTGCATCCCTTACCACACTCAAATGTTCTTAGCTACTACGGAACTAAACTAAATAGGACAGGCAAGGCTTATCATTATGAGGTCTGCAGGTTTCATATGGCCAGCATTTTGTTATCATTACTGGTGGATAGTGTTGAAGCAAGACTGAAGAGGATGATGGAGTCTACGGGCAAGTTAGTGCTTTAATGCACTGCATTTTTGTTTGTATGCCAGATGAATGGAGCACAGGCGAGTATAATATCAACTCTACAGGGTTGATGCACTCACAAAGGGTCGGTATGATACACCAGCGTTGAGTATAAGGACATTGTAAGTATAGAGGAACAGTATAAGAAGTCATCAATCGCCTGGATATTGAATGGGTATGCACTTTGTAAAGGGATCTCTCTTTCAATACTTGATGAGTCACAGGTCGTACATGAGATAGTTATGTATAGGACGCATAACAATCCATGGACAGGGGCATGCGTCCCTTCAGAGTGTGACAGAAATGGTTGTTGCTTTATTTTAAGTTCTTCACGTTAGTTGATCTTATGCATCGCCTGCATGCATTATTGACTATACCGAATTGAAGCCGCTACCTACGACCAATGCAAATGCGATAATCAATACTCTGTATAGAATAGATAGCACCAGTTCAATCATGCCGTACAATCCATTGAGGAAGTACAATGTCCAACACATACATGCCAAACCCAACAAGGCATATTTAACTTTCAACCAAACGGCAATCAATGCAGGCACGAAAAGGCAATCAGGCAATCCCACAAGTTTTCTTTATTGCAGTGCGCTAATGATTCTGCTATTTTTTCAAAATTCAGCATGCATAAATATCGTACTCTATGAACTGATCATGTAAAAAAAAACGGGAAAAAAGAAAGAGTGGGGAAATTGATAACTGACATCGGCTTCAGCGTTATGCTGCCATCCCTGTCATGGTCTAAACACTAGATGTTGACTGTTGGTTGATTTGTACTATTGCTGAATATCAAACATGGAATTTTCCTTTCATCAATGTTTGTTTATTTTGTTCTCAATAAGCAGATCCTGTTTACTGCAGCAAAGATCACCCTTATCCTTATCCACAGCGGTTATGCGGTCTTCTATCTTAAACACTAAAATGGTACGTAGAGTACGCATTTCTCTCTTAGCGCTCCGTAAGGTTCTACGTAATGATGCCAATCGTTACCATTTTAGATGCTCATTCCAAAAACACTGGCAATGCAGTACATGGTCTTGTTTTCCCATCGAACAGTACAGCTCCCTGAAAGTACATCCACAAATCTCTTCACATCAGGTCAGTCTGAGGTCGATCCGCGATCAACCTCAGTGTAGGATAAGGTCACACAAGGTCACACAGCGCGATCCTATCTTTTGCAGGCAATAGCACCTTTGGTGAATACTAATGCTATTCACGTAGCCGTAAAGCAGCAGTCATTCCTACCACCAGAATATAGCACCAACATACCCTACCCTCCTACTGCTTTCTCTGGGAATCTATTACATTGTTCACCTTTTTCTATACACTAAGGCAGAGGGAAGTCTGATTTGAAGATATACTATTTTGATTTAACACAGACAAATCAAGTCTTAACTGCATGATAGTGAGACCATGCTGAGAAATCATTATCATTCATTTCAAAATAGCTTTACAAAGAGAAGCTCCAATTATAAAGCATTCATTCCAAAAGAAATCTGTTTATTATGCGCGATAAGTAATTTTTTTCTTTGACAGTTTTTTTCCTCATTCATAACATACTGACAGAGCCAAGCAGCAAGCAGCTGTATTCTTGATCAATATTCATTTGGAAGCGCATCAAGAAAGAAGATGAAAAAAACAACTAGCAATTGTGCCTAATATAGTAGCATTACAATTTGTAGTTGTTTTTGTCTTAAAGTGCAAAACCCACCTTAATTGTAGAAATATTGCCAAAAAGGAGAAATTGTATTACATGTATAATCATAATGAGGCGGTGGTTGAAGCACTATACTAAATATCGACAAAGGTGGTACATCAAAGTGTAATAGTCTACAGGAAGATGGATTAGAAACAAAATTCAATCCTATTTATCACATTTTACTTTCAGAGTTTTGACTTCATTTTGTATATTTTTCAATTTAAATGAAATAAGTTTAAAAGGTGGCAAGTAAAATTACGTTTCCTAAACCCTGGGAAAAATGCATCAATGATGAATCATATACTACATTTTATGCGTGTATCTTTTTTAAATGTTATTAATCTTAGTCATCACATACAGTTCATTTTAAGTTGCTTTTTGTTACATGTACATAAGAAGACTTACCGTCGGTGGTGTTGTCCCAGAAGCAGGAGCTAGCTGTGTGGAGACCGGCGCCATTCTTCTGCATGATGACACATGTGACTGAAAGCACAAAAATCCAGAATAATTATACTGCAGCACATTTCAAAGCTGAACAAGACTTTGGCAACTACCCTGCCATGCCATGCTACTGATACAAAGCCCCCTACCAGATTTAAGGACCTGCAATCTCCAGCCTGGAAGTCACAATCACAATACTGATTTTGCATCTCTCAGTGCAGAAATGATATACATCACCCGTGTAAAAAAAATGTTCCAAAGGATATATAAAATCTATACTCTTAGAATAGATACAGGACATTTGTTCTATTTATTTTCATTTCTGATTAGGAAATGAAGGGAAGGTGAGGATTGCGCTATTCACGTACCAATATACTTGAAAGGTTTGCCGAGTTTTGTGAGTTGGTTGAGACATTGCTCGACAACGTTGGATGTCCACTGGTTTACCTTGTTGTGTTGGTATGCGTTACCACCGATAGCACCTTCGATGGACTGAAAATAGCATGGGCATGAAAATGAGGGTTCAACTAGCTCGTACTGAAATTTCTTTTAATATGTAGCCTACCTTATTTGTCATATATCATTGAGCGGAGAAATTAAATTTGAAAGACATCAATTATCTGCTCTGTTCACTTGACTTTATAATAATTGATGGCAGAAAAGAAAACCATGGGGTGAAGCCACAATACTCACTTCTTTGATGATGTTGCTGACTTCGTCAACAACGAAGGCGGTCTGAAAAGTAAGAAGTATGTTGATGTTAAACGTAGTCACATACTCTACAAATTAATGTGCTTTGACAAGGGCAGAAATTACATTTACTGAAAAAAAAATCTAAATAATTTTGCTGTCTAAGCGACATGCTGACTACACAGAGGCACATGGAAGCTATGGCAGATTGTGAAAATTAAATCAGCTCTTTAAACAGGTGTGAGCGAATATGAATGGATGGTAAAGTTTTAGATTACTAAGATCATCTACAGGGCGAACTTAAAGTTATTTATAATTTGTTTTACTTGAAGCTCAAACTTATATAAAATTGTCGCTTTAAGTGACCCTAGAGAAGCCAAAGAAAATATCACGCCAACTTGGATTTTCTCAAATTGTTAAAGTAATGAAAGCAATAAATGTCAACCATGTCAAACACAACTATAAAATATCAGTCAAATATCCTACACACTTCTCAACATGTGCAAGCAATCTAATCTATGCGGTGGTAAACGGTCTAAAATGCGCAATAACCGCTGTGTATATCGGGTGACTATGGGAATTTCACGGGTAATAAAAAAAATCTAGTTTTTCAAAAAGGATCAAAACACTTGGTATGAATTACTTTTTTGGCAGCTTTATTCGCCCAAGCTTGTGTGGTAGCAAGTTTAATATGTAGCCCTTTGTTGTAAGCGGTGTTCAAGCTATGTGATACAAAAATGTAGCCCTTTGACTTTGTCATAAGCGGCGCTCAAGCTATGTGATACAATCACTAACAAGGTAGCTTTAACACCCCATGCCCCCCCCCCCCACCACGCACACACTCACTCATAAGGATGGTAAATAATAATTCATCAATCAGCAACATTTTCATTTGAAGTCCTTAAAATATTCCAAAAATGCAACTTGGAACCAGTGCAAACAGTTAGCCCAAGTAGGTCGCTAAAAAACACTATAAAATGTTAAAACGCTCTTTTCTCATGAACCCTTTTTCGGCAATGCATAATTATCACTAAACAACGGGAACTGAGGAGAACACAGTACACATCTGGGAGCGTGGGTTATTTCTCTACTTTTTAGAAATGAGACTTGTGAAAAGAAAAAAAAACAAGTGTTGAATGCCTTTTCACTCCCCGACCTTCATTATATATATATAAGTTCATGGTGACATTACGTATTCATAATCAACGACATGAAACAAATTCAACCAACAATGACAACTTACAATACGTCTTGGAAACCATTTTAGTTTTAACACAACAAAAATGATTTTATTATATTTCCAATTCACACAAAAACGGCACAAAATATATTTGCCCATAACACAACAACTCCACATTTTTTTGAGTTCATGAATGGGCCATGACAAAGGTGATTTCTTTTTTTTTTAGATATTCTTTCCCCCAGAAAGCATATATGCTTTTTGAGAATGTCCCTCTTCAAAACCCGTTCAAAATCCCCAGTGCTTTTCTTGTGGTAGTAATAGCTCACTGGCCACTCTTGATATCAAATTCAAAATACACCATTCTTCTTATAAACACTTTCTCTGAACATCTAGAGATATGTTTATAAGAGAGGACATGGCAGTCTCACTAAGACTGCCACATGCTGGTTATGTATCATGCCACAACTTAAAGTGTCAATCGTTTTGTATATAGCTCTGTATACAGAGATACCATTCACATGACAGGCCCATCATTCATGCATCCCACTGTGGAATCCAAACTGTTGATATACAAAGCAATACCTCCAACACTATACCTACCATGCCCTGCAAATAACCACACGTATCAAAAGAACATTAACACATTGGAAAGAACTGTATTTTTTTCATGAAATCGACCTTATTATCATTATTTATATGATAGGTAGAATGATACAGCTATCAGTCAATTTATGATTAATTATACTTATCAAGACGGTGTATTTATATCATTGTATATAGATCTATGAGAGTTATAACACAGATAGAAGACTCAAAATTTGGCGTAAACTTTGACTGTGTATCCAATGGATACCGTATATCAAAATTTCTGACATATCCATGTATAGGTTAATACATTGTAGGAGGGCTTCCCATTGTTAAACTATCGATCTTTAAGAATATGCCTGCAGATAGTGCAGTATGGACACATGTGTTACGCACAGCTGTCCTTGTTACTGAAAAGAATTCTGAAGAATTCATCAATGCCAATTTTATAAAAAAAAAAAAAATATTCACACCCTGTTCAGGAAATCGAATGTCTTCTTAATTAAATACCCTGAGCTTCTAAGCCTGTCAGATTCACAAAATTAAATCAGGAAGGCATCTATGTCTATGATTAAATCAAAGTCATAGATACCTGGAAGGCATTATGGTTAGTAAAGTTTTAACATATGGTTGTAATAATAATAATATAATTTAGTCCATTTAATATGCTCTAGAGTCTAGTAGCTAGATATGATAATTTACTTGGCCCGTCTTTCTTAACATGGTCAAGACTAGGCTTCTTTATTCATTGATTAACTTATAGATCTAGCAAAGATGAATCTCTAGACTATGGTTATAGGGATACAAATATATCAATCTTAACATATCATCTTGTCTCACCAGCAGAGGCTTAATGTAGAAATTATAGCTCAATTAGCCCCAAGGCTACTGCATCTAGAAATGTTGCCAATGTCAAGTTGACCCTGCACCGAAACCACTGCCAACAACACAGTGCAACACAAACTTACGATCCAAAGCTACAGTCTACACACATGAACTGACTTGTTCAAATTTACTAAAGACAAGTCTGTTGCTATGGATGTTTGTTTGTGTTTGAACACTAAGGTTGTACGCCTCTATTAGTTCTACAATTATTCTTAACTCGACTCGTTTACTTGTGCTATTTAATATACTCGATCGGTGATCTTGGTTACATGCAGCCAGCCAAGATGACCGAGTTTTTGATTTGTTTACACGAGCTGTCACAGTGTCAGTGACCCAGTGAGTGAGCGATCAGGGGGTGATGTGTGATTGTGTCTGGATCCTGCTTTGTTATTCAACCCACATTGCGGAGCGTTGAGTCATTGCTGGTACCTTAATGAATAAATGCATTTCTCCAAAGTGTTACACTGTTGGGATAAACTAGAGGCGTTCTTGGCAGGGATTACATATAATATAAAAATGCCAATGTAGGGGTGCAGTAACCAACCAAACAAGCACCTATCATGAGTCATGACGAAATGGAGAGGGGTGTCCATCATAAACATGGATAAAAATACCCTCATTACGGCTATCTCTGTAAAATTCATGGCCACCAAACAGGTCAGAACGTACATAAGACATCTATCTACAATCTTACCTCTTCGCCAGACTGGAAATCGTCCATTTTGACTTGAAAATATGAGCTACAACGAGGAGAACTTTAACGCAGCCGGACCTAGAACGTACTTCGTTGACAACCGACTCTCGTCTGAGGTCTCGTCCGCACGGCGAGAAGGATTCCCCTAGGTGAGAAAGCTGGGGAACCCCTTCTGATGACGTCACTTTCCCGCGCTGTCATCTGTCGGCAACATGGCTGTGGCACCGATTCAAGAGCTAAAACTCGGTAAGATTTCACGTAATATACATCACGATACATTAGTGTCAGTAAGATCTTTTCAGAATCCAAACAATAGACCAACCCTAGATTCAATTCACTTTGTTTACATTTCCAGATAATGCACAGGAACAAGGATTTCTGTCTTTTTACAAGACCCTCCCAGAGGTATGTGGTAAAAATTCATCGTCTACTCAGTCAGTAATCTGTCATTCTATGATGACACTCACATTTGTAGTTGTAATTTGTACACACTTGGCTTGTCTTGGTTGTGGACCTGGGTCTACTCTCAAAGAGTCAGGCTGAGTGTTGATAATTTCAATTTAATTAGGACCGAAATTCACAGCTGTCAATTTTGAGTATCTCTAGTGAGTCATTGAATTAGTTGATGTACATTCGGATCTTTGATAAGGGAATGTTCATTTATTAATTACAGGGGGGGGGGGGGGATGGTGAGATTTCGCGCAGAGTGGTGACATTTTTTTTACGCCCCCCTCCCTCGAGAGCGCATGGAATGTTTCACGCCCCCCCTCGGCGTAGGCGCCGAAAATTTTTCGCCCCCCCCCCTTTGAACTATAGTAACACGCAGGCTTTTTTTCAAAAAAGGGGCTTAAGGACTCTCAGCACCCAAATTGCAATAAAACAGTTTGAGGGGTATACTTCCAAGGAAATGTGTTAAACCTGTACATATTATACATCAATTGAAACATCTATAATAGCTTTATCAAATTCCTTCGATTATTTCTCATTTTAGTAGCCATGGAATGTGGATGGAACAAAAACGTTCCATTTTCAGCCTCTTTTTTTTTCCAACAGCATTATGGAATGGAAATTGGACAAAATTCTTGAATTTCTCGATTGAAAACTAAAATTCATGTCTATACCTGGGGTCCTTTTTTCTCTTTTCCTGATATTCCAATTATCAAGGCCTACACAGCTCTTTAAAGTTGCATAGTTAGCTAAAAAGTGGGTGATAATAGGGGTAAATAGCCATTTTTAGCATTTTTTAGTAACTATGCAACTTTGAAGAGCTCTGTAGGCCTTAATAATTGGAATATCAAGAAAAGGAAAAAAAGGACCCCAGGTATTGACATCAATATCAGTTTAAAATAGTTAAACCTAAGAATTATGTCCATTTTCTATCCCATAATGATGTTGAAATGAAAAGAAGATAAAAAGGAACGTTTTTGTTCCATTCACGTTCCACAGTGATGAAAATTCCAAATAATGGAAGGAATTTGATAAAAGTATTATAGATGGTTCAAATGATGTATAATATTAGGGAGTTGGATAAGCTGTAGAACTGTTGCCACTGCGGTCTGCGCGTTTCTGTGACCCGATTTTCAACCTGCCTAGAAGTGGCCTTACTGGTACTCTGCTTTAAAAATACCTCCATGACCTCAATTCTAGGCCTATAAAAACGACCAGCCCCTCATTTTAATCACAGCAGCATGGCGGTCAGCATGGATACAGCTATGAGAGGAGGAAGCTAAGAATCTTAGATTGGTGTGGAAGAGAATATTATGGTGACCTAAACCATATGAAAAAATGATCAATGAATATAGACTGTATAAGTATGGTAGCATGGGGAGCTTAGTAATTGTGTTATTAATGACATATGTGAAATCCAGGTATTTCTGGCCATGCCTAATGTTGCCTAGATCCATGTTCTTCTTTGCGACAGTCAAACATTCTGTTTACACAGGAGAGGTGACGTCACATCCGGTGGCCAGATTTAAGCGCGGAATCCGAGAGGAAAGAAGTGTGCCCACTAGAAGCAGCAATCACATACATATTTGGAGGAATTTGGCAGGTAAGAACTTATTTGTACCATTCCTTTTTACATATATTTGCACCTTTGAGAAAACAACCTGTTGTTGATGTCTATTTTTCTTCAGATTGCCAGGAATGTGACCGCAAATTTGACTGAAAATCCGCCGGTGGGCGAAAATTGGGGATTTTCGGAAATTGGGATGAATGGTCATCCAGATAAAGTGCAATTTTCTCAAATGTGCAATTATAGTTCAGTTTTCACAATAATATGGAATTTGTCATCCAGTTATAGTGAAAAATTGGAGTTTAGATTGTGTAGAGCTTAGTTGCTGCTAGGGGCTGGCATGATTCAGCAAGACCAGTCATCCATCTTGGATTTCAGACTGAGTCACTGATTTATGTTGGCTTTTTATTTGTTATGTTGGCTCATAGTGCAGTACTGCTGCCTCATTTGTTGAGGAATGTTTCAATAGCGAAACGAGCTTTCATAAGGAATAAAATTGTGATGGGATAAACTCATATCTGCAGAGATAGAAATTTATCCTGTTATACACTGTAGATCTCTGTTTTATTAGTGATTACACTTTTAAAATAAAGAACCAGGAAGGACTTACCACTGTCTTATGCATGGTCAAAGACAGAATAATATCAACTACTACCTGTCATAACAGCTTGGCAGACTCTAGATATTGGTTGAAGTCAAGACACTTAAAGCTTTGCTTGCTACTTTGTAGTTGACACCTCAGTTATTCTCTTATAACTCAGTTATAGAAGAATGACATTTGAGGTTGTTCTCCACTCATACAGTTTGAGTGAGGTGAACTGTCAAGTCAGTGTCAGGTGTGTCTTGTTGTACTTTTGTACATGTTTGGACCAGTCCTTACCAAGACATATACCTTATGCCCAAAATTTCTTTGAGGCATTAAATAACTCAGTTGTGTTGATACAGATCCACACTGAGTGCTTGTGTTGAATACACAAGTTTACCTATACCTTATGCCGAAAAATTCCTTGAGTTAGGCATTTAAGAAGTTTGTGTTGTTGTGAAATGAAAACACAAAGAGACTTAACTGGTCCACCTTTTATAGGGTCTCATTTATGTGCTTAGGGTTTGTGACTGGTAACACAAAATACCTATACCTTATGCCGAAAATTTCTTTGGCCTTGTGTTTTAATCCCCACCTTAAAACACTATTAGCACACATGTCTCTTTGATTTGAACATCAAGATGACTTAACTCATGTGGAGGTACCTTGGGTTTGGACTAGTTTCCAAAAAGACCCACACCTTATGCCCAAAAATTCCTTGGGTTTCACGTCACAGACGTCGCTGTCAGTCACGTCATAGACGTTGCCTCTGTCAATCACGGCGTAGACGTTGCAGCTGTCAATCTTGTCCTAGACGTTGCTTCTGTCAATCACGTCATAGATGTTGTCGCTGTCAATCACGTCATAGACGTTGCTGCTGTCAATCACGTCATAGATGTTGTAGCTGTCAATCACGGCATAAACGTTGCTGCTGGCAATCACGACGTAGACGTTGCAGCTGTCAATCACGGCGTAGACGTTGCAGCTGATCCTCATGTAGGAGACGCTCGCGTCGCAGACGTGGCCGCTGGCGCTCGCGTCCCAGACGTGGCCGCTGGCGCTCTCGTTCCAGATGTGGCCGCTGGCGCTCGCATCCCAGACGTAGGCGATGTTGCTCGCATCCCAGACGTAGGCGATGTTGATCACATTAATGGTCTCACGTTAATGATGCTCACATTGATGGCGGTCTTGTTGATGCCAATCATGCCCTAGACCTAGCCGCTGACGCTTGATACTAGCGGGCGCACATTCAGTCTATGTTAGGGATGTCGCAGACATAGCCGCTGTCGCTCAAGAGAGTTGTAGCCGCTGGTGCGCACATTGTAGACGTTGCAGCTGTCAATCACGTTGTAGACGTTGCAGCTGTCAATCACGTTGTAGAACTTGCAGCTGCCAATCACGTTGAAGACGTTGCAGCTGTCAATAAGGTCATAGACGTTGCAGCTGTCTTTCACGTCGTAGACGTTGCAGCTGTCAATCACGTCGTAGACGTTGCAGATGTCAATCACGTTGTAAACGTTGCAGCTGTCAATCATGTTGTAGATGTTGCAGCTGTCAATCACGTTGTAGATGTTGCAGCTGGCTTTCACATCGTAGACGTTGCAGCGGTTAATCACGTCGTAGATGCTGCAGCTGTCCATCACGTCGTAGACGTTGCAGCTGTCACTCACGTTGTAGACGTTGCAGCTGTCAATCACATTGTAGGCTTTGCAGCAGTCAATCACGTTGTAGACGTTGCAGCTGTCAATCAAGTTGTAGACTTTGCAGCTGTCAATCACGTCGTAGACGTTGCAGCTGTCAATCACGTTGTAGACATAGCAGCTCGCATCCCAGACTTGGCCGCTGGCGCTCTCGTTCCAGACGTGGCCGCTGGCGCTCGCGTCCCAGAAGTAGGCGATGTTGCTCGCATCCCAGATGTGGCAGCTGTTGCTCACATTAATGGTCTCACGTTAATGATGCTCACATTGATGGCGTTCTTGTTGATGCCAATCATGCCCTAGATCTAGCCACTGACGCTTGATACTAGCTGGCGCACATCCAGTCTATGTTAGGGATGATGCAGACATAGCTGCTGGCGCTAATGTTGGAGGCATAGATGCTGGCCTCGATATCAGCTGGCGCACATTAAGACTATTCATTAGTTCTTCTAGGACTTCGCAGATGTAGCTGCTGGCGCTCACGTCTGAGGCGTAGCCGCTGGCGCTCACATAAAATACATAGCCGTTGGCGCTCAAGAGAGTTGTAGCCGCTGGTGCGCTCGTTGTAGACGTTGCAGCTGTCAATCACGTTGTAGACGTTGCAGCTGTCAATCACGTTGTAGACGTTGCAGCTGCCAATCACGCTGTAGACGTTGCAGCTGTCAATAAGGTCATAGATGTTGCAGCTGTCTTTCAAGTCGTAGACGTTGCAGCTGTCAATCACGTCGTAGACGTTGCAGCTGTCTTTCAAGTTGTAGACGTTGCAGCTGTCAATCACGTCGTAGACGTTGCAGCTGACTTTCAAGTCGTAGACGTTGCAGCTGTCAATCACGTCGTAGATGTTGCAGCTGTCATTCAAGTTGTAGACTTTGCAGCTGTCAATCACGTCGTAGACGTTGCAGCTGTAAATTATGTTGTAGACTTTGCAGCTGTCAATCACGTCGTAGACGTTACAGCTGTCATTCATGTCGTAGACATAGCAGCTGTCAATCACGTCATAGACGATTGCATGTCAAATCGTCGTAGACGTTGCAGCTGTCAATCACGTCGTAGATGTTGCCGCTGACAATCACGTCGTAGAGGGTGCAGCTGTCAATCACGTCTTAGACGTTGCAGCTGACAATCAGGCCGTAGACGTTGCAGCTGGCCATCAGGTTGTAGACGTTGCAGCTGACAATCAGGTCGTAGACGTTGCAGCTGGCAATCAGGTCGTAGACGTTGCAGCTGCCCATCACGTCGTAGATGTTACAGTTGACAATATACTCTTAAGTATCCAATTGTCTAAGCCCTCATCCACGTCACAGACGTAGCCGTTGTCCGCTTTTGTATTTGGTTTGGACTAGTTTCCGAAAAGAACCACAATTTTGGATCACTTAAGAATTGTGGATACTTGAGTGCACTTTACCTGGTTAGGGTTTTGTACCTCTTTGATTTGGGGTATCATTCAGTTGCAGCTGTCAATCATGTTGTAGACGTTGCCGCTGTCATTCATGACGTAGACGTTTGCACCTGTCAAGCAAGTCGCAGATGTTGCAGGTGTCAATTACATTGTAGAAATTGCAGCTGTCAATCACGTCATAGACGTTGCAGCTGCCAATCATGTTGTAGACTTTACCGCTATCACTCACGATAAAGACATTTGCAGCTGTCAAGCAAGTTGCAGCTGTCAATTATGTTGTAGATGATATAGGTGTCACTCAGGTAGTAGCTATTGCAACTGCCAATCATGTTGTAGACGTTGCAGCTGTAAGTCGCACATGTTGCAGATGTCAATCACGTGGTAAATGTAGCAGCTGTGAATCACATTTGTAGATGATGCAGCTCTCTCTCATGTTGTAAACGCTACAGCTGTAAATTACGTGGCAGACATTGAAGCTGTCAATCATGTTGTAGATATTGCAGACGGCATTCTATGGCGTAGATATTACAGCTGTCAATCACGTCGTAGACGTTGCAGCTGTCAAACACGTAGACCTTGCAGCTGTCAAACATGTCGTACACGTTGCAACGGTCAATCACGTCATACATGTTGCAGGTGTCAATCATGTTGTACACGTTGCAGCTGTCAATCACGTAGAAGATGTTGCAGATGTCAACCATGTCATAGACGTTGCAGATGTCAACCATGTCGTAGACATTGCATCTGTCAATAACGTCCTAGACGTTGCAGCTGTCAATCCGCCGGCAAACGTGATGTCAATCAAGTAGTAGACGTTGCAGATGACATTTATATAGTAAACACGTCAGCTGTCAATCACGTCGTACACGTTGCAGCTGTCAATCACGTCTTAGACGTTGCAGCTGTCAATCACGTCTTAGAAGTTGCAGCCGTCAACCAGGATGTTGCATCTGTCTATAACGATGTAGATGTTGCACCTGTTAAACACGTCATACACCTTGCAGCTGTCAAACATGCCGACACGTTGCAGCTGTCAACCACGTTGTACACGTTGCAGCTGTTAATCATGACGTACACGTTGCAGCTGTCAACCACGACTTTGGAGGTTTGTCGTTTCCAACGCTTGCTTTTGGAAAAGGGCAAGGCTTTTGGCACTGTTAACGCTGCCAGATGTGCGTTGTAGGTTTTAGTGAAAAACCTTGACAACGGGAAGACCATGGGCACCCACTATTGGGTGTGCAGGGCAGTCCGCACCGACTATCGAAGGAATCCTCCTTCTCCCAGATATAACAAGTTCTGGGACATTATGCTGGTGTTCAGCATATTCCAGCGTTGGGGTGCCAATGAAGGCTTGTCCACCCAGTTCTTGGGATTCAAGCTAACGATGCTGATTCTGCTGGTGTCGGGCCAAAGAGGCCAGGTCATCCCTGCACTTGATCTCCGCAATCTGACTTGGCTGGATTCGGGGTCTGCGCGTTTCATTCTGAAGGGTCTGATGAAAACAGCGCGTACGGGGGGAACCCCTCAAAGAACTGGTCCTGGAACCGTTCCACGAGGAGGAGACTCTGTGCGTCGTCTGTGCCCTGAAACGTTACGTGCGGGTCACGGAGCCAGCCAGGTTGGACAAGGAAGGGCGAAGGAAACACTCGCTCTTCTTGTCCTTCCGCAAGCCATTTGGCGAGATTGGGCAGGACTCATCAAAGCGATGGGTCCTTGCGGTGCTTTCCGCAGCTGGGGTGGACACCAGGGTATACCGAGCTCACTCCACCAGGGGTGCCAGCACCTCTGCGGGAGGGAGACTCGGTGTATCGACCGCTGTTTTGCTTAGACATGGGTCTTGGAAAGGTGCCAAGACCATGGTTAAGCACTACAACAAGCCTATCGAGAACCCCAAGCCTCCCAAGACGCTAGCCAGGATCCTCCTGGAGGACTCTATCGAGTAGCTGGGAACAAAATTTTCAGAGCCTTTTTGGGGGAAAAGACACACCTCAAAAGGGGAGAATTTTGGCCCTTTTGCCGTAACGATAGTTTGTAAGAACTCTATTGGCTGATCATAGTCATAAGCCTTACTAGAGGCAACAGTATCTGTATGTGATAAAACTTTTTCTATGATGGACAATTACACTGCCACAGCTGTGGTGAACTGTATGGCAGTTATGCCTTCTTTGCTATATAGCAAAATGTCATGCAACCTAGTCAAAACCATATCACAAGGCAATAGAACATCACCTTTAGGTGAAATAAAGTATCTATTTTCTGTTATCCTATATGAGAAGTTACAGTCCTTTATGGGAGAGTAACATTATGGGAAATAAGCAGTGAATCTAGCTGAACTTTGAAGTCTCCTGTGTAAACAGAATGTTTGACTGTCGCAAAGAAGAATATAAGATTAATCGAGTACTTACCATTTATATAAGTATGAAGATTAATCGTTGTTCTTCGAGTGACAGACAAACATATCTGTTTAGTACACAGGCCCACCCATCCATCCCCAGGATGAAGAAGATTACTACTAGCGGTATAATCTCTCACCTACTCATGAGGGTGCTATTTAGACAAAGTAAAAAGAGCACTACTGTGTACTATTTCCAGATGTTTTATTTTCAGCAAAAGATTCACTGCAAGTGGGCGCTAATCTGACCACCGGATGTGACGTCACCTCTCCTGTGTACTAAACAGATATGTTTGTCTGTCACTCGAAGAACAACGATTAATCTTCATACTTATATAAATGGTAAGTACTCGATTAATCTTATATTAACCTGACCTGTCTGGTACTGCCCTAGGCGGCCCCTGCTTAGCTACTGCTACTGGTCCTGCGGGTTAGAGCCACCTCTGCCTACTGTCCAATCCCCTATCTGAAGCACTCCCCTCCCCCTGTCCTCCCTCTCTTCCCTCCCCCTCTCTCCCAGCCCTCTCTCTCTCTCTCCCTCCTCCTCTCTCTCCTACCCCTCTCTCTCCTCTTGATAGGTCTTGATAGGTCAAAGGTCAACCATAAGTAGGTCAGAGGTCATGTGGTGCTTACAGGACAAGGTCAACTTGTGGTGGCCATTATGTTCTATGTGTGTAAAAGATTTCATTCAAAAATATGAAGAAATGGCTGTGTATTTCAGTGCAGCCTTGATAGTGGTCTGTTTTACATCACAGAAATGCATTGAGCTTACGCACTGCCTGAATAGCCCCCAAATTTTGATACGTTCATCATGATTTCTCCGGACCTATGAGTGATAGGAAGATGATTCAAACAGATCTGAAAAGCAATCACAATGCTCGATATGGCTATACAAGATTTTTTCTTTTTTACTCAAAATTGAAATTTTATCCAACTCCCTAATAATATGTAGAGGTGTAACACATGTACTTGGAATTAAACCCTCATAACCGTTTTAGTGCAATATGGGTGCTGAGAGTCCTTAAATTTTTACATCCCTTCTCAAGAGGGGTCAGAATTTTTTACGCTCCCCCTGTAACTAATAAATGAACACTCCCTAAGGCCACTCAAAAAAAAAATTGTTTCTCATCACCAAGCTGTAAAAAATATAACGGGGGCGTTTTTCATTTCAACTTTTTTTTTTTTTTACTTGAAGCTGAAATACCTAGGGAAATAGGAATTTTTCGCGACAAAGTTTCACATTTTAGTAATTCAAAGTTTATTGATCAGCAAAAGTTTTTATAATGCAGTTTATTCTCAGACGACTGCATTACTGATAGCATATTAAAGCTTTAATTTGATACCAAATTTGCCAATATTTTTCCAATTTTAACATATTTTTCATCAAAAATGTAAAAAAAAAAAGAAGTTTTCTTCAGATCATGATTTTTATGATGTGCGCGGTGATGAGAAACAACTTTTTTTTTGAGTGGCCTTACTGTATAAAAGTAAGCAAAAAATAGGACCTTGCGGTTGAAATAGTGAGCCACTTGTCAAATTATTGAGTAATCAACCCCTTTAAAAACCCCAGTCCTTTAATATTTAAGACCCGTCCCTCAAATCAAAGACCAGGCGCTTAAACGCGCCATTATGATCATATCTTTAAGGGGCCCTAGATGGGGGGGGGGGGGGGCTCCCCATGTCACACCTCGCTTTTTAAAGAAATTACCATGTCGCCTGTCAGTGTCACTTAAATCCCGCTCTTGTTTGTTTCCAGAAACCACCAACAACGATGCGTTTCTTCGATCGATCTGTGAGTTATCAAAACACCATGCCTGATGTAGGCTGCCTACGTTATGACAAACATCTGAATCTGAGCAAGTTACTGCATATATCCATGTTGATAGGGCAAAAAAAAATCGACATTAAGATTATTTGCGTATCTACCGGTAGCATACTCATTTCAAGTCCTTGGGTAGATATACAAAGTATGAATAAGGGAGGGTTCATTATTTATGGCCGGGGGGGGGGGTGAGCATTTGAGGGGGGGGCAATTTTTTTTAGGGGTATTCAAAGGGGGGGGCCTTTTTTTTTTACCCTATTCTTAGGGGGGGGCTTTTTTTTTAGGGGTATTCCTAAAAATGTCGTGAATTTAGTACGTTGAAATGTCGCGAATTTTGGTAACAGCCTGTGTTATATTTTGCCAAATAATGTCAATATTTTCAAAATTTTCCCAGCAAATTTCTCACTGCATCACTTTTGACACTCAGAATAGCCCACCGTTTTGTCAGTCTTCAAAAAAGTGCCGGCCTCATGTAAGCACTGAGGGTATGGGAGCTTCCAATTTATAAGCACTGGGGCCCTTAAACTCAACGGTATGTAAGTCAATTGTCTGAGGTTTGACTATTATCACTCACCAGCGAGTATCATGAGACGTTTACACTAAAACACCTTACGAATGGATGTTTTTGTTGCAAGGTAGTAAATTGAAGGTAATAAAGTGCCCAGGATTAAATGCATACAATTAGTAGACACCAACATCGTTTTTGTAATAAAGTTGAAAACGATCTAGGGTGAGGGGGGGGGCGCTTTTTTTTCAACCTTTTCCGAGGGGGGGGGGGGCCTTTTTTTTCCAACCTATTCCGAGGGGGGGGGGCAATTATTATTGACGTATTCGATTTGCCAAACGCTCACCCCCCCCCCTGCCATAAATAATGAACCCTCCCTAAGTTCTCAAATATTCTCTTCTGTATTGTGGAATACATGTAGTCCTATCCTCTGCTAGTGTTTTGTATTCTCGATTGAACCATTTACTTCTTAATCCACAGGACTACTATACCGTACATGGCCCCGATGCACTTTTTGCAGCGAAAGAAGTTTTCAAAACCACAGGAGTTATCAAATACCTGGGACAAGGTATGGCTTTTGTATTAGCAGTTAGTTTCACACATGAAAATGCACCATATATAACCATCTTGAAACATGTATTTCTAAAAGGTGAGATCAGAAACAAAATAACAATCCGTTTACATCCATTTCTTCTGCACAGGAACTAAAAAAGTGGAGTCCGTGGTTCTGAGCCGCATGAATTTCGAGTCAACAGTTCGCGACCTCTTGCTTGTCCGCCAATACCGTGTGGAAGTTTACCGCAACAAGGGTGGCAAGAATAATGAATGGACTCTTGGTTATAAGGTACTGTATCAGCAAGGATGATATTTTATACAATGGTTTATACCAGTATTTTGTGATTGAAATTATAACACTGTATATTTTCGCTTTAAAATTGTGTGTTATAATATATAGCGGTATATATGTATGGGAACTAAATCTCCAATGTGGGTATGCAATATTCTCAAAGTCTAAGGACGGGTTATATGCTGCGTACATGTGTTGTACCTACCGGGTTTCGGCATTTTAGTCCTTACTCCTTTCTTATAGGCCTCGCCAGGAAACCTTACTCAGTTTGAAGACATCTTATTTGGAAACAATGACATGTCATCCTCAGTTGGGGTCATTGCTGTCAAAGTGACAACTGACGGTGCAAATAAAGTAAGTTCCTTTTAAATATAGAAATTCTGTTTCGGTAAACAATTCTCTCTATATATATAGAATAAGAAATAAGTAAACTAATTATTTTTAAAGTTTTCAATAAGAAAATTATCTTCATCTTAAATTTCACGGTTTTGAAGGCACCTATACATTATGAATGTATGTTTAGGTACTTGGAGTCGGTTATGCTGATGCGACTTTGAGGAAATTGGGTGTCTGTGAGTTCTCAGACAACGACCAATACTCCAACTTTGAGGTAAGAAATGGTCGTTTGAGTTACAAGTAGTCCTACCCCCACCAGTAATTCCACCCTATTGCCAGGATACGTCCAATGCTACGTGTGTTCTCTCACTATTGTGATAAAATAATATAGGTTGATAAAAACTAAGTCAAGCTCACAATTCATTTAAGATAAAAGTGCAGGAATTATATTCCGGCACACTGATATTAACTCACTGTTTTGTTAAAGAATACAAATCATGCATACAATCATGATGAATGATTGAGGAATAATCAAACCATATATATGTGACAGGCTTTAGTCGTCCAGTTGGGCCCCAAGGAATGTGTAGTGACTGGAGGTGAAGACCTGGGCAGACTCAAGGCAGTCATAGAGAGGAACGGTCTGCTCATGACGGAAAGGAAGAAGGCAGAGTTCTCAACAAAGGACATAGCACAGGACCTGAACAGACTGCTCAAGTTTAAAAAGGGGGAAACTGCCAACAGTGCTGCACTGCGTGAGTAATCGTATTAATATATGTTTTAGCTAAAATAAAGGGAAAATATACTGATTAATCTATGAAGACAGTTTGGATAAAATGAGGTGTAAATAAAAATGTTGGATTAATGAATTTAAAAACAGCAACTTTGAAGTCTTAGTAATAAAAGGGCTATTTCAATATTTCCTTTGCAGCGGAGATGGATAAAGCTCATGCAATGGCTTCAGTGGCCTCTCTCATCAAATACCTCGAGGTGAGTCCGATAATTGTAATATAACAAGAAAATTGCAGTAAACCACAGACTAGCAGCCAAGAGAGACTTTACTTTCCACCATATTTGATATATGTAAATAAAACTGAGAAAAATATGAGCATTCTTTAGTCTTGACATATGGCATATAAGAACTGAGGATCGTCTTAGATCCATGACATTTGATGGTATGATCAAACTGCGGTTTGCCTCTTTACAGTTACTCTCAGATGAGTCCAACTTTGGTCAGTTCACCCTTGCGACATTCGACCTCAGTCAATACTTGCGACTCGACTCAGCCGCAGTGAGTGCCCTCAACCTGCTACCCAGCCCTGGTGAAGGTAGATAGAATCTAATACTCTAAGGCAAATGGCAAATGATAACTTCAGATCTTAAAGCATTTAGATATTGCGAGATATTAAGAAGTCCATAACAGAATGTGGAAGTTCGATTCATGCGCCTGTTGAAGTAGACATAATTATGGTGATAAGAGAAGTCAGAAGGCGATATTACAGCCTGTCATTATACCTGTAGGGCCAAATAAGTTACCTATAAGAGTTCATAAGAGTACCTGAAGAATCTAGGCGGTAACTTATTATATTCCATGTTATTGTGCAGGTGGTAACCGGTGTCAGAGTGTCCTGGGGCTACTCAACCATTGTCGGACTGCCCAAGGACAGCGCCTACTTGCACACTGGGTGAAACAACCTCTGGTCGATATCAACAAAATAGGTGAATACAGATTTCTTTTCATGTATACCACAACATATTTAACTGTACAGTATTCAACTAAATAAGTTCACTTTACACTCATAATATATAATGTTTTGCTCTTTCGTGCAAAGTAACAGGGAATGAGCCAATATAGACAGTACTCCATGTAATAACCGTCCCCAGCCTGTTTGGGGTCCATTTTAAAACTTCACTAAGTCGTGTATTTAAGGCCATGCTTAAAAAAAAGTTTGTATCCAGTGGAGCGGGTGGCCTAAAAAAAAGTCACCCGGGTGGCCGCAATTTTTTTTTTTTTTAGAACTTTTTTTCTTCAAATCTTGAGGATGTCTTTCCCACCCGGTACCTGGGCTTTGCATATCTCTATATACACTCATTTCATCAGCCATTTCTACTAGGTGGAGTTACCATAGGAGAGGCTAAGATTCTGTCCCAGGGTGGGCATGTGTAAGGCCACCAGAATAGGGGTGGGGACCCTGCTCAACCCCTAATCAACTATCTGAGGTTGTCTCTGTTATCATATACACAGTGTTAAGATAATGTCTGTGATGAGCATTACCATCCCTGGATAATGTGCTCTAATTACATTTGAATGAGGCTGCTGCACCACCTTCTCCACACCTCTATTTTCAACTAGTCTCCACAAGACACTCATATTCATGGTGGTCTAAATCATATTTTTATAAAACCTGTTTCATAAATATTTCTATGGTGGGTACATACACTATCACCCTGTATACCCCTGAGATTTCTAAGCGATGGGGCAATTCTTTCCATCAGAAAAGGGCATGAGCGTGAGAGGTGTCTTTTCCCCCATAGTAAACCTATGGGGTCTTTAGGCTGGCTCACAGGGTTGCCCTGGTACGACCCATCATGCCCACCCTGCCCTCTAGTGGAAACGCTTGATGAAAACAGTGTATAGGCATGTTTGGTACCAAATGAAAGCTGAGTGTTATTCCAAATTCAATGATGTATGATCAGATGCTATGTTGTAAAATTATTAGGACCAAAAAATTGCTACCCGGTACATTAGGATCAACTGTGACAAAAAAAAAAGAAAAAAAAGCGGGCGGCTAGCACTGGGGGAAAAAGTCATCCGGCCGCTCCACCGGAAACTAACTTTTTTGCAAAGTGTGGCCCAAATGATGTATATATGATCTGCTGTGCTAAGTAACATGGAACGAGCCCATATGTAGAGATTTAGCAAAGTAATGGGAAGTTACCAGTAAGACTAACATCCTACACACGGGGGTAGTCTTGGCGCTTAGTACCAGACCAGTACCAATATTGTGGTGGTCATATTCACTCTTAATCCTCATCCTTAACCCACCAAGTATATTATAAGCAGTATTCCGTGCATTGAGTTCATTACGATGTCAGTGATTGACCTTTGAAATGCTGTATGTATTTGTCCATGACAGAGGAGCGCCTGAACATCGTGTCCTCCATGGTAGACGACACGGAGCTCCGGCAGACGCTACAGGAGGAACAGCTGCGACGCATACCAGACTTCCAGAGACTCGCCAAGAAGTTCCAACGCAAAAAGGCCAACCTTCAGGTACTAATCAGGGATGAAAATCTCACAATACCCCCTGCAAGGGATTCTGTGTTGCAAAACATATAGAGGACCCTTATTCGACGGTCTATATTTGTAAATGTCCTCATTTCTTTCTGATTAGTCAATTTTATCCCTATTAACATATTAGACTAGATTACCACAATGATGAATTTTGTCAATCACATTGCCTTTGTTGATTCACAGGACTGTTTCCGAGTGTACCAAGCGATAGACAAGATGCCGCTCTTACTGGAAGTTTTAGAGCGACATGAGGGAGAACATAAAGGTCTTCTCATGGACATCTTCACCAACCCACTCAAGGTAAGTAAGGCTTAATGGTTACTTGTCATTTCAAATAGGAAACAACGAGAAAACAAATAGTTGATGACCCGTCAGGAGACAGCCTATGGCTAGGTTAAATCAGGAAATTGGAAAAATATAAAATAAGGATTTCCGAAGAATTCTTTATTAATGATTGAATTGGTGAAACCCTTTTAACGATTGTATTAAATGTTCTATATTAATGATTGAATTGGTGAAACCCTTTTAACAACCGTGTTAAATGTTCTATATTAATGATTGAATTGGTGAAACCCTTTTAACCATTGTATTAAATGTGTATGTGTGAATAGGAGCTGCTGATGGACTTCAGCAAGTTCCAGGAGATGGTAGAACAGACGCTGGACCTGCAGGCCATCGAGAACCACGAGTTCCTCATCAACCCCGCCTTTGACGAGAACCTCCAGGAGCTACGCGAGAAGCTAGACCAGTGCGAAAAAGACATCAAGACTACGCTCAACAAGGTAAGGCGTCTCAAGTTCAATATTGATTGATTAAATAACGTCCGGACAGTCCTAGTATAAGTCTAAGAAGAGATTTGAAACCGTCTGTGATCTTTCTCAATAGATGTGGATTGTAACGTTATGTAGAAACATTTACCGTAGATCTATTGTTGTGTCCATAATAAAAGGTAGGGGTGAAAAAGGGATAATAAATAATCATATCTGTAATAATTATCATTCTTCTTTGCTCGATCAGGCAGCAAGGGATCTGGGTATGGAACCCAACAAAATTCTCAAACTTGAGAGTAACGCACAACTCGGCTACTTCTTCAGGGTGACAAGAAAGGTAATTATTGATGAAGTATGGTAGAGATTGAGCTGTTGATAAAGACATGAGAAGTACCACTAACTGCTGATCGTGCATTTCTCATAAAATAGAAAATGGAATAAACCGCTTTACTGTCGTTTAAAAGACTAGAAATAACAGAATGTTCACGTTTCAAGAGGTCATTTTGTATTGGTTATTAGCGTAGGTTTATAAACCATAAAGTTTAGTAAAGTTTCCTCATTTTATGATCTCAAGTTATATACTTCTTTATAGGATGAGAAGAATCTGCGCAACAACCGGTCCTATGCGATCATCGACACCAACAAGAACGGTGTGCGGTTCAGAAATGCAGCTCTCCGTCAGCTCAATGAGGAGTTTGTGGCCACCAAAGAGGAATACACAGAGAACCAAAAGGCAGTCGTTACAGAGGTCATCTCCATAGCATGTAAGTAATTCAGTAAAAGTTTGACATGTAGGAAGAACTAGATGACGTGGTCAAGTTTGATTTTGATATTTAATAAATTGGAAAGGTGATGAAGTTGTTGGTCACGATTTATGAAAATAAAAAAACAAAGCATACAAATTGACATAATAACATGAGCCTGTACCATTCTAGAATATCAAACTAAATAATATGACATGATAACATAAAAATGTAAAGCAATGCTAACTTTAAAACTTGGGTTCAACAGCGGGCTACTCTGAACCAATGCTGTTGGTGAACGACATTGTGGCCCAGCTTGATGTCCTTGTCAGCTTCGCTCACGTCGCAGCTAATGCCCCAACACCTTACATAAGGCCCAAACTACACCCATTAGGTAAGATACCATCTCACTTAATATATGTAATGCTTGTATACATGTTTTGGGCACAAACTGGAGAGGGAAATATCGTAACTGTGTTAAATTGATTTACTTTGAATTGGAAACAACTCAATAAAGCTACGTGATAGAACGTAACAAAACAAATGAATTGTATTCAATAGATACCCGTACATGTGCCATACCGTCCCGTTTAAGTGCCGGGTCACAAATAAGCGCCTGTTTGATAAATGCGCTGTGGTGCAGAGGTCTTGGACATATCTCTATGTACAAATATCTACAGTATGGTATCTTGTCAGATAACCGCACACATTGATATAAGAAAAACGCAAATTCGGATGAATTTATCCATCCTAAACCACAAGCTTTATTTGTCCACAGGATCAGGTATCATGAGCATGAAAGAAGCGCGGCACCCATGTTTGGAGATGCAGGATGATGTCGCCTTTATCCCAAATGATATAGAGTTTGAAAAGGGTAAGTTTAAGGTAACAGATATGCCAGTTTGAATTCCCCTTTTGAAGGACCACAGGGACATTGAACTTTTAAGTAACTACAGGAATTGTTCAATCACATAGGCCTAATTAAGGGAGTGCCAGTACCTCTTTCTCGTTAGTACGTACCTGGTTCCACTTCAACTGGCCTTAGCCATAATGTGTTGTTCAATATGATATATACCTTTATGATTCCTGTTTCATTTTTCACATGTTTTAGATAAAAAGATGTTCCATATCATCACTGGTCCCAACATGGGTGGAAAATCAACATATATCAGATCGGTAAGTGCAAAAAGGTTTTGCCGGTAGTTTGTCGTTATATACAAATTCTAACTGTTCATCAATACACAGAGCAAAGTTTCCAAGCCGATAGTTTCTTCATGAGTAGGACTTGGAGAAATGAAAGAGGATGTGCAGATACTTTTGAGTGAGGCTAAATCATTTCATATATTTCACATGGCGGTGTGGAGAGAGTCATTCTAGTACTTAAGCATACACAAACACAAAATAACACTTTCAAACGTCCCTGTTTTTTAGGCGGGTGTAATTGTCCTGATGGCGCAGCTGGGCTGCTTCGTGCCGTGTGACGAGGCCGAGTTGTCGGTGGTGGACTGTATCCTGGCACGTGTCGGGGCTGGAGACAGTCAGCTCAAGGGGGTGTCCACGTTCATGGCCGAGATGCTGGAGACGGCCTCCATACTCAGGGTGAGTAGACAGTGGGTGATAGATACCCATCTTTGATAACTAGCAGTTAACTCACGGTAAAGGTGTAACACAAAATAAATCTGTGTTGGTTATAACGTTGTAAACCCGTGGGCTAAATCAGTTAAGCTTTACATTTTTATGGTGTTTTTTTTATGCTGAATAAATGATTAAACCTGAATAGAAGTTTTTTAGAACCATTTTGTTTATTGACCAGCTCCACTAGTCCTACATCCCAATTCTAAATTCTAAATCCTAATCCTGATCCTAATTGACTCATTTATGATGTAGATCACACGATCAATCTTCTTTACATTGTCGTTCACAGAGTGCCACAGAAAATTCCCTGGTAATAATTGACGAGTTGGGACGTGGTACATCTACCTATGATGGCTTCGGGCTGGCCTGGGCCATATCAGAGTAAGTACATTTACCTGGCGCTTATAGATACAAGACAACCGCTTATTCAAGGTCCTTACGGTAGTGCTTAAGAAATATTGGGAGACTCTTATACATGTACCCCTGGCACTTATGCAAGACCGGCGCTCTATTAAAACCAGCTGCATTATCATGATGGGACGGCAACTCTACGCCAAATCCTCATCAGAAAAAAACCCGTTGCTATGCATGGGATTATCTTGATATATAGGTGAACATGATCTCTCTTTCTGCAGAAACATTGCAACAAAGATCAAGTGTTTCTGCCTGTTCGCATCCCACTTCCACGAGCTGACGTCGCTGGCCGATGTCGTTCCATCTGTAAATAACCTACATGTGACAGCGCTTACCACCAATGACACACTCACTCTGCTCTACCGGGTCAAGCCAGGTCAGTCAAACAAGATTAAATGATATTAGGTGATCAAAAAGCTGTCATGGCTCATGGCCTAAAGCATGAAACAACTCAAACGTTACTGCAGTAAGTGGATGCAATGCATATTTACTGCCAACGTAGATCAGTGGCGTATCATAAGCTTAATATATTTGAGATGATAAATTAAATCAAGAACATGGTACCGGGTATGGTATTCATTGTGACCTCCATAATAAATCTGACCTTTGACCTTTTTCAGGTGTTTGTGACCAGAGTTTCGGTATTCATGTAGCAGAGTTAGCCCACTTCCCAAAACACGTGGTGGAAGTAAGTTAATTTCTTTCAATTTTATTGGAATACACATAAATGATTTTGATGAATAAAAATCATAAAATTAATATTCCAGATGTATTATTCTCGAATGAAAACGTGATAAATAGTGTATGGACGGTAATCACTAGAGGGGACACTATCCGTGTTTATTGACACTTTCTTTCTTATTTCTAAAAATTAAAAAAATTGTTAAATGTGTTTGTAGGTATATAAAAGTGATTATATCATAACGAGTCTCAGCTAACTAATCCTTGTATGATTGAACAGTTCGCCCGTCAGAAGGCAGCAGAATTGGAAGACTTCCAGAACGTTAGTTTGTCTGGTACGGACATGGAAGGTGATGGAGAACCAGCCGTCAAGAAACGGAAGGTCGCTAAAGAGGTATGTGGTGGGCCATGCTCCTATCTCGCGGGTATAATGTTGCCAAATACACGTTAAAGCTTATATGCCGGCTCATAGAGATCTTCAATTCCATTGAGATCAGAAAGCAATAATGCTACCTAGAGACATTCATTGACTGACTCGGGAGTAGATAGCCACTGGGCCTTTATAGAATTAGGATTAGACCTTTCATATAATATATATATTGTTGTTTTACTTCAGGAGGGAGAGGAGCTAATCTCCAGCTTCCTACAGAAGGTGAAGGCGCTCCCGTTGTCCACACTCAGCCCGTCTGAGGCGATGGCAAAACTGAAGGAGCTCAAGGATGAGGTCAGTGCAGCCAACAACCCCTACGTCCAGGACGTATTAGCCCGTGGGACGTGACGTCACTGACGCCTTGACGTTATTTTGGGGGAGATTTTATTGATGGGAAGATGGGATGATCGGTACTCATGTGTTCAATGTGGAATTGTTAACACATCTCACAAATAACGTGTTGCAGAACGTTTTGGTACAAAGAAGATCGTGTTAATGTTTGCGTATACCACTTATCCCAGTATGTACTGTTATAGATCTGGTGATTCAGTATGGAATGAGATTCTGAAGTATGGAAGGAGAGATTCTGAAGTTGTCCGGTAAAGGGAGAGGTATTAAAAAAATGCTGATGAATCTGATACTCGCATAATATGAAACCGGATGACTACGATGCGTTTATGACCGTGTGATTGATCGGAGCTACTTAACCTAGGAAGGGTAGGTGTAGTGGATATTCTAGTTTAGAAACCATTTTATATTGAAAAGGGGCAAAGTAAACTAACTGCGAGAAGACACTGTAGAGCTCGGCTATCGAGATAGAGGAATAGATCTACACAAGTGTCTTATATATACAATGTGCATTGGCTTATAGAGTTCCAAACACACCGGATGTTGAAAGCTTGTAACCCTGATGTCGAATACAAAGACTCAAACAAATGTATATTTTTCATAATAAAAAGCTTAGAAAACCGTTGATGTAGTTGAGGACAATTTAATTCTCATTTAAACACAATGACCAAATACGGTGACCCGCTTCCAGGTGCAGAAAATGAAATACCCTGTAGTATTAATGTTTTACATATAGAACGGTTTCTAACCATAATAGAAGCCAATATACACTATGTACGAAGATCGTCATTGGTGACCCTGGAGGGGGAAGGGGGGGGGGGGGCGTCTACCCTCTTATGGTTATATCTGCGTTTGGAGAGCATTTGCTCGTGAAGGGTTCCCCAATATACTGTACTACAATGCATGGGGCATTTCTGCTATGGGGAGTAACCAACATGGATCCCGCAGCCCCCACCCCCGTCCTCAACTACATCACGACACCAAGGAGTACTCGGGGGCATATTTGATGTATGGTAAATCACGTGATTGATAACCCATCGCCACTTAGGTACATTTTGTACCATAGCCCGAGTCATTTGTGATGTAAATGACACGTTCAATCCTTATGTTACATGCATATCCCCGGGGGCGGGGGCACTCGTATTAATGGACACGTGCGTAGATATTACTCTGAATTCTCTTTTAGCGCGACAAGATGATAACTCCCTAAAATGGGAAGAACTTGTGGCCCCTAATTAGTAATAGTAATTACGGGACACCACCATAAAGGGAGAAAAATCAACCCCTTGTTGGCGGGATACCCAAAATTTACCCTTTTTACGTTTTAGTGAGATACCTCTCAAAATTGGCGGGGATGCATATACTATTTAGGGGCCCGTAGCTTCAGTCAACACCTAGATCTGTGGGCACTGGATCAAAACTTTACCTTAAATTCTTTTTAAAATAAATTCATAGATATCGGGTAGACTCCCTGTAGATTACTTGCAAACTCGTGTGTGGGTCACCTAGGCCTAGGAAACGTGGTTTCTCAGAAAACAAAGTGCCCGCAACATCATCATTACGGGTCATTGGCTCCAGGGTGTCTACCCCTGATATATCTAGGCCAAAGTCACTTTTGAAAAGTTAAAACCCCATTCACGTGACCCCTTTTGTCAATCGGCCAATTGTGAAGTCTTTTAGAGCGTAAAGTATGAAGAATAATTTGCGTGTCACATGCCCGCTATCAACTGGGCCACCAGGCACATTGCACAGTTGTAGGTTGAGGTGTTTACTCACCTCACTACAGAGGGATGGGATGTGTGGCTTTGATCCCCACGTTTTCAATGAAAAACCAATTTGGTAAACCATTTAAATACTTATAAAGAGATGGATGTAAATACCATGTCTGGTTCTATAGAAAGTAGATGGAATATACGTGAGAAAACTTCCCTGGAACTAGAATATGGTACATATCCTCTTTGGCCTTGCCTCTGTGGGGGTGTTGTGTACCATATTCTACAGCTCCAAGGAGGTTTTCCATTACATAAATTGATAATAAAATAGAAAAAAGGCATGATACAGATTTTGTTATATCACGGAATCACCCCTTTGTCAAGTTTGTGTTATGCAGCAGGTGTGTAAGGCGGGCGGGGGAGGGGGGTCGTGTTATTGATTATACGGGAGACCCTTCGTCTCACCTGCACACCAGGCCTATACTCTGTCCCCGCTAAGTGGGTAGGTATCTGCCGTGCATGCTGCTCTTCTACAGGCATTCCGGACTATAGTAGCACAAGGGGGATGGGGGACGTCAGAAATCGTTTAAAAGAGTAGCATGACGTCATGTATGGACGCCCCCTTGGCGCGTGAATCCTCTATCTCTTGTGAAGCATTGCCTGCTTGGATCAAACTGTGCGGGATAGAGTATAGTCAAGCCAGTGAACGCCGGGGGCGAACGCTCGGGCGGGAGTACCAGTGGGGGTCTGGATGGGGGGTCCCCATGTCGATTGTCGATCTTAAAAAATGGCCATGTCACATGTCAATGTCGCTTAAAATGCCCATGTCCCATGTCGATTTTAAGAGTTGCTCATGTCGCCTGTCACTATGTTTTTCTAGGCTCATGTCGAATGTCACTAGGTCTCATGTCTCATGTCGATTTTAAGAAATAGCCATGTCGCCATGTCGAATTTGGTGGTCCACACCCATACCAGTTGCAGCGGAAGATACAAGAACGGCTTCTGAATGTTGAGCCATCTAGAGAGGAGGCCCATGGACTACAGCACTACACCAGCTGACTACTCTGTAAATTGCCTACCAGTGGACCGTCATGAATTCAAACACGATAGCCAACATCAGCTGTTATATCCTGGGAGCTGTTTTTAGTCTGGCAGGCTCTCTCAAGTTATATCCATGGAACAAAGAGGGATACACGTACATGGTAGGATATTATAACTTATTTACTATGTTCAGTTCACAGTGGCGTGGTGGAGACGGTGGAGAGCACCTGGCTAAGCTAAGAAGCCTACCTGTATTCATACCACTCGCTACATAGTTAATCTTATAGTATACTCTGTTGCTAATCTCGACGATAGTGTAACATAATGCAATATGTATCAGTAGCATATAATACGGTTTTTGTACATTGTAGTCTGGGTAGTCTGGCTTGGTTGTTGTGAGTGACCACACTTAATGTGCCAATTGTCATGTGGTATGAATTAAAATGGGCATGATATATGGTATCTAGGTGTTGTACTTAATACTGTATACATGTATTAGTTGGGTGTGGTGGGCGTAAGAGGTGGGGGGTATGGATTTTAAAGGACTTGGATTTGAGGGGTGTGGGTGGGAGGGGGGCTCAATGAGAGGAGTACGGGGCGGGTAGCAGTCTGAACCCCCAGAGAGCGGAGTCAGAATCTAGGTCATTTTGAAAAGTCTACATATAATTCAAAACAGATGTATGTATGCATCCTCCTTGCAATAATATTGTTTCAATGAAGACCATTCAAAAAGTTCCCATTCTCCTCAATCAATTCAATTCAATTCAATTCAATTTTATTCACACACAACCCCTTTCAGGGCAAAGGAGAAAGGATAAGATAATACATGCCGGGTGTAGCCGAAAGTTACATTGGCATCCCCCACCAGTACTCACACCTCCCGCCACCGATACAGACACTAGCTTCTTCCATTTCCGCCATCTATCATTATATGACTTATATTGTTTCCATCTTTTAATACAGCTGACCAAGTTTTCCCAGTGGAATGCAGTGTTCCCCCTGGCCCCCTTGGGCTACACCCCGGACCCCCGCCTGTACCGCCTTACCGTGGGTACAGTTGAGGTGGGGCTGGCGGCCCTCATCTTCTTTGGCCCCCGGCGTGTGCGACGTTACTCGGCCGGTCTCCTGATGCTGGTGATGACAGGGGCCATGCAGACCCTGGTGTGCAGCGACGAGTTGGCCGACATGGGGCCAGCTGTCACTTTCTTCCTCATGTCAGGCTTCGTGGTTTACACGTATGGCAAGCCAAATCCACCCCCAAAGTCAAAGAAGCAATAACGATATTAAAAGCAGAGATCCATGGAGACTGGGAGAAAAAATACAAGATACTAACGAGGATAATTTTTTCAGCCTCGTTATGTGACCCAATTACACCTCTATATAGCCAAATCAGGCAAATGAAAAGGCCACGCCTTGCCAATTTTAATATAGTTATGTCCTCATTTCTGTTCCCAATTAATGAAACATTAACATAGGCATGTCACATATACTGCAATTAAGAGATTCGAAATGTGATACCCGAAACAACTTCCTTCGTCTTTAAATGTGACATGACTGATTCTTAAAATGCATATTACATCGATGTATAGCCGATGTAGGCCTATAGGCATATACCATTAATAATAGCCTTAAGGTGAAATCATTAAATGTGAAGCAGTATAAACACATATGTTTAATTTAAAGCTTTATTGGTCCCTTATTGGGTAAATATTGCACAAAGAATCAACGTGTGATTAAGCACTCTAGAATTCACAGGTATGCACGTAGGACCACACTGCACTTTCTGTATTTTATAATGCTTGTGTACACACATATATTTAGACTGATACCCCTTGGATAATATGTTAATTTTGGATATATAAAGGCATGCATGAATGCAGAATCTTGGGTATGTCTTTGCCGCCACAAGGATACTCATAAAGTGCTTCCTATTACTTACACACTAGGCTTTTAGCAAACAGCATAGGCGCTGAAAACGATGTAGATACAATATATATATATATATATATATATATATATATATATATATATATATATATATATATATATATATATATATATATATATATATATATATATATATATATATATATATATATATATATATATATATATATATGTAGATGTGACCCAAAAGTGAAGATAAAATCAGTAAGTGTATAATCAAGAGGATTTCTATTTATAATATGCAAATAGTTCCTATCCTTTCTTGGACATTCACGATCATTATGGATGTTTAAAGCTTTGTTATCACATTTATGCAAATGGGCATTAAAAAGTCAGACTTCTCCCGGCAGCTGTATGTTCTCTGATTAGAAAGGTACTATGAAAGGCTAATATCTATCAAGTATTTTGTATAAATAAATCACAAGTTGATATCACTACCTCATTCCAGCATATTACCAGGGTATATGGATATATGTTAATCTCTTGAATATTACACACAATTGTAAGACATGCATAGAATAGATATTTGTATAGCTATTACATGGCATTCTACCACATGTTTTAGCTACAGTCTAAGTGTTATGCCCAAAAAGGCTCTAAATGAACTTCAGAACAAAGTCGAGCCAATTTCTGCCCAGCTCCAACATACTACAGATGGACTTGTGTTTGTTCATAGTGGCCCTGCAGTATCCCACTGCTCGTGCCAGTCTCGCTTCATGGCACATAAACTGGTGACCGACGACATCCATGAATCGCTGTGATGTAATATGCCCGAGCAGCATGTCACCCATTTGATCTGCAAGGCGGTACCATGGCTGCCCATCACCTGTATCAGGGAATAGCCTTCGGATCTCTTCTGTCTTCCAATCTAACCAATATGGCTTTGTTGCACATTCTGATGACGTGACGTCAGAGAACACGTCATGGATGACCTCCGCTAGGGGGCGGCACTGGGCATGGTCATGTGACACTTCACACACCGGACTGTGTCTGATGAGGAGGGCCAGTACCAGCAGGCTGCCCACTAAATGCTCCAGGTCCTTAGCTGTGCTTTCTCCTGTGGAATTTCAATGTAATAAGGTCTTTGAGACATTGCCAGATACATTCATATAATACTCAACCTGGCAAGTGTAATGACAATGACAATGGAATTGAAGCTTGTTGTTTTGCTTCACACACTAACAATAAGGCTTTTCAATGCCAAGAGTAATCAAAAACATGGAAATTCTTGAATTGGAATCCCAGAGAAGGGTAATCATCAAATCTTAATTATGTATTGATAAAAATATTGATTCTATTATGATTATCAGGATTTGCTTGTGTGCTTAATCAATGGTTGCCCGTGGAAAACAGTGTTTTTTTTGTTTTCAATAAATAAACTTGTCCTATTACTTGTAAATTGATAAAATGTACCAATCCATTATGCAGGGGTTGAACAAAAAGGACCAGGAGAATAAGAGCTTACCCAGAGAGTTAAGTCCTGCCTCTATCAGCTCTCGATGGCAACGTTCTACCACCGACCCGAGCAACCTGGTCAGCTCCGGCCCAAGGGTCCACCATATGCCCTGTGTGATCAAACTGGTCCAGTTATAAATGTATATAGTGCAAAAAGTCCCTATTTAGATGATATTTACATGGACTACTGTTGAGTAAAGCCTTATCTAATACATTTTGAAGTGGATATGGGACATTTTGACCAGCAAGACATTTTGGTATTTCACAAAATCATTTATCGGTCTTGATGCACAATCTGTTATTGTTTAAATATTTGTAGGGGCTAGGGTTATACGGGTATGTTATATGACGAGTGCTGTTGGATGTTGTGTTGCGAGCTCAGTCCGAACCCTTCAGTCCGACGGTAGGTGGCAGCACCTACCCCGGGCTTGGGGTATGGACAGAGGTCGCTATAGGCTTCCGGTCTGCGTGTGCGCGCGCAGGCTGGCTGCCTATATATACCCAGCATCTGACGGTACTCGTCGGTTACTCTGAGCCACGCTGGCAAGGAGACCCTGTGATCAATACGGCTGATTAGCCTACTGACCCGTTCCGAACTCTATAGGGAGTTCGCACACATAGATACTGCTAGTCTAGGTTTTCTGAATAAACCCGATTTGCAACCTGTAACACTTGATCCGAACTGTGTCGACTTTGTTCTTTAATTGATACTCTACCAATATCATAAAGAGACAAAGTATCGTTTATTACACTGGTGCCGTGACCAGTTCTGAGTGAAACGCAGGTTAGCCTGTGCAGTAGCGCAGACCTCCTGCTCTGGACGGAGCAGCGAGGTCTCCCGATGAGGCATCAGCCTTATCACCGGAGGGGTTAGATGCCGTCAAGGAGGCAGATACCCGCAGGAGTGCGAATGTTCCATCCAGGACAAGCGCATTTTTGGGATACAAAGGTCCCGAAATAATGAATTGCTCATTAGATGAAATGAGCCTGTCAATATTCAACGTTGGTGGGTCAAGATCAGCCGCTCCGAATCCACGGAGGGCTACCATCTTGGAGGAACGTCGTTTCGACGACATGAGAGAGGCCAGAATACAGGAGCGTGTGCAAATGGCCCAAATGGAGTTGTTGACCATTCAGAAACAGTCGAATGAATGGAAAAGCAGTCTGATTGCATTGGAAGGTGCAGTCACACATAGAGCTTCCAAAATCAAGGAGAAAGACGCAAGGCTTTCAACTTTGTTGGAGGAGAACGAGAAGCTGGTGCAATCCCTTAGCAGGGTTCGAGTGGAGTTCGATCAGAAACAGGCTGATCTACAGGGACTCCGTTCCGACTTTGTTCAGGCAAACACTGATCTGAATCAGATTTGTGCGGCCCGAGATGCCGTCATCCATGAAGCAGAGGAGACCCGATCAGAACTTGTTCGGGACACTGAAGACTTACGGGAGGCTCGCCGAAGTCTACTGTCAGAATGTGACATTCTGAAGGCAAAAAGAACTTCTTTGGAGAAATTTTTGTCAGAGACCAGGGAGAGTATACAGGATAGCAGTACCTCGTACGCTTCCGCTGATAATGACAGTCCGAAAGGTCCTCATTACAGGAGTTTTACAGACACCCCAAATCTTCCTATGGGACGTGGGATGACTGTAGAAGGTGCCTTGTCTACTTCAACGCCAGGACGACCACTAAAGGTTGGCCGAGCAAGGGGTAGAGGTAGGGCGAGTGATTACTCACCTAGGGTGGGTATCAGTGGTATCCGTCCAATTCCGAAGCAGGTCTTTTCGGCTCCGACAGGTGTAAACACGGCGGGCAGGGGAAGGTCATTATCGGAGTTGGTGCGGAGTCCACGTTCTCAGTTGAAACTGGATGAGCAGCAACTGGATTCGGAACGCTTGAAGAAAGCATCCGAACAAGATAAGGCGGCCAAGACCGACTTAACTCCCTCGAGTTTGTCACAATGGCGAGAATGCCAAGCAAACATACTGTTCAATGAACAGAAAAACTTGGAATTGGAGAGGCGAGATGTGTATCGCAAGCAGCAGGCTGCTCTTGAGCAGCAACAGGAACGCATGAAGGAGAATGCAGCCCTCGCTGAGGAATTAGCAGAGCAGGAGGCGGCGGTTTTGAGAGCTCGACAAGAAGGGCTCCGAGCGGCCGGTGAAGCTGCGAAAGCTAAATTGGCGGAGGCACAGCAAGAGGAGGAGGCTGAGAGACAGGCCAAGGAACTGGAAAAAGAGAAAGCGGCGCATCAGCGATTGCTTGCTCTGGCCCAGCAGTGTCAGTATATGACTGACCAGGAGAAAAATTGGTGGTTCAGTCAAGGTGTGGACCCCACTAAGGATTTGGTGTCGTATGGTACCTACCAGACCTATCTGGAGAGGCAGAATAACGTGCCTACCAGAGGCGCTACTCCGGGGATCACTCCGGGCGCAAAGAGTCCGAGGAGGGCTCCAAGGAGAACAATTCTGAGTACAGAATTGCAAGAGTTGTACGATACAAACCCAGCAATAGCTGGGATCGGATTGCACAACGTGGGTACAGAAAAGGACGCCTCGGCTTCCATTTCTAAATGCCTGGCGATAACCTCTAAAATTAGGGGGTCATCCAACGCTGCTAGACGCATTGCTAGCGAGCCTTTTCCCTACTGGCAGAAAAACTCTTGGGAAGAGTGGTTGGGAGCCACCGTTGAGGACATCAACCTCAGTGGGTGGGATCAACAGGATGCAATTCCGTATGTCTGTAAGGGATTGCGCTTGGGAGATGGCCTGATGGCCGTGGAGCAGTGGAAAGATGAATGCGGACCCCGCGGCACTTTCAAACAACTGGTAGAGATCGGAACTATCCTATACGGAGACTCCGCTCGGATTGACCCGATGGTCGCTTTTAAGAAGCGAGTGCAAGGCAAGCACGAGGCCCCGAGGGTTTTCGGACTTGCACTGATGAGACTCCTGAAGAAGGTACATCCAGCTTCAGGAATCCATGATGCCTTATTCTCTAAGGAATTGTTCTCTCAGTTTGTTGCTGGACTGAGGGACCCAGAAATACAACATGTGGTGTATGATACCTGGAGAGCAGATACGTCATTAGATGACCTTTTTAAGGCCATCGACATACATGCTCTCAAGAAGTCGCTGTTAGGGGACCGGGTGCCCACCCGGGCCTCGGCCATTATAGAGTGTTCTCCGGAGCAGTCTGATGGTTCGGGCAGTGAGGAAGAGGGAGCGATAGCTTCTGCAGCTCAGTTTAAGAGGAATGGGAATTCCTCTAAAACGCCGTGGAAAAATAGGAAGCCGGAAGGGGGCGGAAACCCTCCTCCAAAGAAGGAATCATCGGACCCAAAAGCTCCGATAATGGACGCAGCGTTTTTCACATCGCTGTTTGAGAAGATGACGACTTCCATTCAGGGGGCTACACAGCCTAACCGGAGGAAGATCAATCGGCGGACCGCCAAGTGCTATAGGTGCCTGGAGATCGGTCACTTTGCTGCGGAGTGTACGGCTCCGACTCCGAAAGTTCCCGGGAAGGAGGGAAACTAGAGGGGGTGGTCCGAGAAGGCGAGCGGACGACCCCTGCATATGATGTACGCCAACATACCAGAGAGGTAGAGCCTAGTGAAATTCCGAAGGCAGGAAGGGAATCAGGGGTGGCTTCGAGCTTGAGGGGCTCGGATGCCGGCCTGGTTAACATTCCAGTCCAACAGTTGCCCGGCAATGAGGCAGGGAGGCCCATTACGGATCGGAACGAGGAAGTTGTGGCTGTCACAGACACCGTGTGGGTAGGGAGTACCCAGCTTTCCCCGGATCATCCATGTTTCGACCATTTGAAGAAACATGGCCTTGATTTGGCTGCTCCGAAGGATTTTAAACGCTTTACTGTAAACCCGTCTCCGCTGGGGGGGAGGCGGTGGTATGTGTCTGTTACTGTGGCCGGTAGAGCGGGCGAATTTTTAGTAGATACGGGAGCTAGCCACTCCTTTATCTCCTCTAACTTCTATGCTCTTATGCCGGATAGTCGTGATAACTTCAAAACGAGGGTAAACGCCTGTTCGGCCGATGGGTCAAGTATGCAGACGTATGGGCGCGCGTTCATACCGCTCCGAATTGGAGGGAAGGAGTATGTGGCTTCTCCCACCATTGCGGATATTGCAGACGACGGTATACTCGGATTGGATTTTTCGGCGTTGTATGACGCGGTCCTGAATCCGGGTACAGGGGTACTACTGATAGAGCACCCGTACCGTGCGGTAGAGCAATGTGTGCTCCGACAAGTGTCGACAGTGGCAACGGTGGTCCAAACTGTAAAGATTCCTCCCGGACAGACGTGTGACGTGCTGGTCCGAAGCAAGGGGCTTAGGAGAGAGGAAGAGGCAGTTGTGGAGCCGGATGTGGCCATGTTGGGTAGTATCGGTTTGACGGGCATGGACACCCTAGTGGGTGATGGTGCTTGGACCGTAGTGCCGGTTTCTAACCCCGGGTTGGAACCGAAGTATCTAAGGAAAGATACAATACTGGGGAAGGTGTTCACCAGTGAGGCAGTGATGCCTGCTGGACAGGTGAGCATGAAGGGTGACCCTTCTCCGACCGTTCTGAGTGAGGGACTTGAGAAAATGATCTCCGAAACGGATTTGACGGATCGGAGGGATCTCGATTCCCTAAGGAGGCTGGTAGTGAAGTATCAGGATGCATGGCAGGTGGAGGGGGAGCCTTTGGGCCGAACCGACAAAGTGTTGCATTCTATCAATACGGGTGATGCACAGCCTTTCAAGATGCCTTACCGACGCTTGCCTTTGGGTAAGAAAGCGGTGGTAGAGGAACAAGTGAAGACCATGTTGGAACAGAAGGTGATCGTGCCTAGCACTAGCCCCTGGTCCAGCCCGGTCCAGATGGTTACTAAGAAGGACGGGTCTATCCGATTTTGTATCGACTATAGGCGCCTGAATGGGGTAACCAAGAAAAATGCATATCCTCTCCCCCGGATTGATGAGACTCTGGACTCTTTGGGTGGGAACCAATGGTTCTGCACCCTTGATTTGCAGTCCGGATATTGGCAGATCGGGATGAAGGAGGAGGATAAGGAGAAAACGGCTTTTACAAGTCACATTGGACTGTATCAGTTTGAGCTGATGCCCTTCGGGTTGTGCAACGCCCCGGCCACTTTTGAGGCTATGATGGAAACTCTTCTGAGTGATCTGTTGTGGCGCAAATGTTTGGTATACTTGGATGATGTCATTGTCTTTGGCAAGACTTTTGAAGAGTGTGCGTTGAACCTCGGAGAGGTTTTGGAACGAATTCGGTCCAATGGCTTGACATTAAAGCCGAAGAAATGTGAACTTTTTCGGAAGTCCATGGTCTATTTGGGCCGGATCATCTCCACCGAAGGTGTGCAGGCTGATCCGGCTAAGTTGGAGACTGTGGAGACTTGGGAAGTTCCAAAAGGACCAAAGGATATCAGATCCTTTTTAGGGTTCTGTTCCTATTACAGGGACTTCATCCCCGGATTCTCTAGGGTGTCTCAGCCATTACAACGGTTGAGCCATTGGACTCCGGGGAGGAAAAAAGAACCCTTCCCATGGGGGATGGAACAGAATGAAGCCTTCAAAGAGATTAAGGCGTTGTTCCGAACCACCCCGGTGCTGAGATACCCTACGGAGAAGGGGCATTTCATCCTTGACACTGATGCGAGCAATGAGAGCATCGGGGCCGCATTGTCCCAAATCCAGGACGGAGTAGAGGTCCCGCTGGCGTTCGCTAGTAACAGTATGAACAAGGCACAGAGAAATTATTGTACTACCAAGCGAGAGCTGCTCGCAGTAGTGGTGTACACGAAATCGTTTCGGCACTTCTTATATGGAGGAAATTTCACACTCCGTACCGATCATTCGGCCTTGAGATGGGTCCTTAATTTTAAGGACGCCGAGGGAATGATTGGTCGGTGGTTGAATCACCTCAGCGAGTTCGGACTGGAAAACTCTCATATCCAGCACCGAGCAGGCACGAAGCATATTAATGCTGACTGTCTGAGTAGACGTCCGGTACGCCGTTGTGTGCGTCCGGAGTGTGGGGATTGTGGTGCTCACAATGCTGTGGTAGCGAGTGTGCGTTTGCCTTATGATGGGTTGTTGCAAAACCTGTTGGATTGGTCCACCGACACTATAAGGACGTACCAGATGGCCGATCCTACCATAGCACGACTGAGGGAGCTTGTCCCTACTGGGGTCTGTCCAGTGAGACCCGAAATATCACTGGAAAACCGTGAAATGCGACGTTTCTTGGCTCAGTTCCACGAACTGGAGGTCCGAGACTCGTTGTTGTGCAGGTGGAAGACTTGTCCCGGAAAGCGGAGGGTGTTACAAATGGTAATCCCTGCTGCTATGAGGAAAGACATCCTGTACTACTGCCACGGCCATTCCACTAGTGGGCATTTCGGAAAGAAACGCTCGTTGGAAAGGCTGAGTCGGAGATACTACTGGCCCGGCATGTCAGGCGACCTTTTAAGGTGGATCGAGACCTGTCCGGCCTGTTGTTTAGGCAAACCTGGTCCTGGATTAGGAAAATTGCCACTGCAACAAGAGCTATTCGGAGTGAGATTTGCTCGAATAGCTGTGGACATTATCAGTGGAGTTAAACCAACTCCAAAAGGTAATACGTGTATGATGGTGGTCTCGGACTACTATACGAAATACACCCGAGTGTACCCACTCGAGGATCATACCGCTGCTACTTGTGCGGAAGCATTGGTGAAGGGGTGGATCCTCCATTTGGGGGCTCCTTTGATGTTACATAGCGATCAAGGGAGAGAATTTGAGTCCAAACTATGGACAGCTATGTGCCATCAGTTGGCTATATGCAAAACTCGGACCAATCCGTACCGACCACAGTCCGACGGGCAGGTGGAGCGGTTCAATCGGACCTTGATCCAGGTTTTGAAGCCATTAGTGAACTCCCATATGGATGATTGGGATGATCAATGCGAATTTGTGGTGCATGCGTATAACAATACGGTCCACACTTCGACAAATTGCACACCGAACCTCTTGGTGTTCGGAGAGGACTTGATCATGCCGGCGGATTTAGTATTCGGGGTGGTAGGGATCAGTCCGGAAGCACCATGTACGGTGCTGTTTGTGGAATCTCTACGAGAGAGGTTCAAATTTGCCTACGAAACAGTTAGGGCTCATTTGCTCAAAGCTGCGAATTGGCAGAAGGTGGGTTACGACACCGGATTGAAGTTGCGACGATTCGTAGTGGGGGATAGAGTGATCCGCCTACACGAACCGCTCTGCAACGTCAAGCTGGCGAATAACTGGGATGGACCACACACTGTGGTTAAATGTATCAGTCAAACGACTGTGTTGATTCAGTCCGAAGCAGGACGCATCCGGACGAGCCATGTGGCTCGGTTGCGTGCTTGGGCTGGAAGGGAGCTCACCCCGGAAACGGAGGTGGAGAAGGGAACTTCGGAGGCTAAATTTGTACCTTTGGAAGGGGTGTCAGTGGATACCCCTAAGAGAGTGGTACAAAAGAAGCTCCGGAAGACCGTGAAAAAGAAAGTCTCGGCAGGCGAAGGAAGAAGGGCACGGAAAACTAAAATCAAGGCTGGAGTTTTAGTTAAGAACGAGTGTCCTTCGGCCAGGTTACGAGAGGTGGACGGGAAACCCGTTCGGCGAAGCCCAAGGCTGGTGGCTAGAGGGGCTGTAACCTAGCTTGTTTACACAACGAGTGTGGTGTCCTGTGTTGTCCTATATGTTATATGTATGTTACCAACAGGGGCGCTCAGAGTCAAGATGAAAAGAATGTAAGAGTGCTCCCCGAGGGTGGTGGACGGATAATCCGGTGGGGTAATCTTCGATTTCCCATAAATATCCACTAATACTCCTGATGAGCTCTTTATTCGAAGTATATTTTGACTTTTGTGAGCCGCCTACGTAGCAGTGTGATCCCCCGAGCCCGAGCTGCGGGCGGGAAAGGTCGTGACCTGATTAAACAGTAATTGGGTCACACCGGGTAACGGGATCGCGTCCAATCACGCGAGACGCTGCGCATGCGCTTTGTTTTAAAAACAAAAGCGAGGGAACGCCATATTGATTTTGGGCTCGCCCCGGTCAATAGCGGTGTTGGTCGGCAGCGTGGAAGTTGGTGTTTTGGACAGCTAGAAGAGGAGAAAAGTCTGTAAAAGAGTTGTAAGCAGTGAGTACTCTTTCCTGGTGCGTCTGAGACAAAGAGGGAGACGGGGAACTAGTGTTTTCCCCGTCAAAACTCCCGTCGAAAGACACTTTGCCGAAGTGAGGATGGCCGAGCAACAGCTCCGTCAATCCGAACTCACCGGACACTCCGAGGTGGCATCCGCCACCGAGGAGGCAATGGATGCTCAGAGCCCTAGTGGTGATGAGTTGAGCCAGACACTAGCGGATCTCCGTGTAGATCCGGCCGTGTCCCCGATCCGAAAGTCCCCGTCGCCGGACGGCAGCGAGGACTCCGGAGTGCTGCAAGGACTCGCCTACACCCAGGTAGCGGCGGATCCTTCCGAGACGACTGCACGTCCCTCCCGGATATGCAGTCTCAGCATATCACCAAACCTCCAGAAGACGGTTGCCCGCAAACTGTCTATGGGGAGTGGGAGTGATTCCGACACTTCATGTCCGAGGACGCGCGGTGGGAAGGGTGCTACCCGAGATCGGTCCAAGTCGGCCGATACTAAGGCTAGCACTAAGGCTATCAAACACACTGGTGTGGGGAAGAAGCCTCCGGGAAAGGACGAGCCTAAAAAGCCCGCTCCGAAGAAGGAAAGTACTGCGAGTACGAAGAAGCCGGGTTCCAAGGCTGCCACTGCAGCGGCCTCCAAGGATCCGAAGACGGTGGACCCCAAGGCTCCTGCTACGAAGGCGCCTAAGGGTCAAAAGAAAGCTGATCCGAAGCCTGGTGCTAAGGACCAGCCGGGGAAGGGGCCGACGTCCGACAGCACTAAAACTGTCAAGACTCCGGGTCCCAGTAAGTCCAACCTACCGATCCCTGCCAAGGGGAAAGGTAGTGGGAAGGCAGTTGTAACCACAGCTGCTCCGACCCCAGCCGTTGACGTGTTGTCCTTCTCGCGAGGGCTGGACAACAGCTCAGAAGTAGCTGCTACAGCCGCTGCGATGGCTGGTACGAAGGGACATGGGGGAGCCCGTCCGAAAACGGTAGTTCCTCCCGAGGCACCTCGGACCAAGGAAGCTATGGATACAGCATCCGCAGCCCATACGGTCCAGGTAGTGCAGGATGTGCTGTCTGGCATCACATTCAACCTCCCGACTCCCCTGGAGCCAAGGAAGGAGGTACCCGTTCGGGTGGAGTTACCTCCTCCAAAAGAGGTACCCGTCCGAGTGGATACTCCTCCACAGTCTACCAAGCCTGCTCTGGAACCATCCAATACCATGGATATTTCGGAGGAAGCCGGGAAACTGGACCAGGCTGCAGGTGGTGGTCCAACTGGATCGGGGGTGCAAATTCTCGCTCCACATCAGCATGACGCATGGGAGAAGGAGGACGCCGACGTCCCATCCCTGCTCCGAGGTGCTATCATCGATCAGATGAGCGCCACAGAGGTCAGATCCTTCGATCTGATCCAAATGCGAACCTTCCGGGGGCTGGACGAGTTGTCTGCCAGGTTCCCGGCTTGGTTCCCAGATCGCCTAACGGCGGCCATGAACGATCTTAGCAAACAGTCAGAGACAGCTCGCTTAGTTGCTGAGACCGAGGGACGTCCCGAACTTATCGCGGCCTTGGAGTACGACCTGCAAACTGCAGCGGAATTCAAGACCGTGCATAGCCGCGGGAGAAGAGGAGACTTCTGACGCCAGCAATGAAGCTGGCTCGGAGTATGGAACAGAAGACCAAAGAGTCCATTCTGGATGCCACTCTGGAGGATGAAATGATCCAACAGAACACGGCCGCGGCTAGGTCTGCAGACACTAGTCAAATGGAAAAGGCCAATCGGAGGGACCAATACCTACCAGAGACCATCAAGGTAACCTCTCGGAAGGGGGGTCGATCCGACGAGGAGGTAGAAGCGGTTCTGAAGGGATTGGATGAAAATACAATCCCGGACGACGAACTTCAGGTTCTGGTCCGGAATGCACTCCGAGCCAATGCTGCAAGTGGGTTTAAGTATTTTAAACCCATGTGTGTGAACGACTGCGTCAAGGACAAGCGGGCCTCACACATTCCGGAGGAGGTGGGTCCTGACGGTCTCTCTGATGACGAGGAGTGGATTAAGACGGATCCACTCGAGAAGTCGGTACAGTTGTACCACTTTGAGCTTCTGGACAAGGTCCGAAATGGTAGTACCAAATACCATTCGCCTTTCCAGAAAGCTAAGTTAGCATGGGCTATGGCTAGATGGCATCCATTTAGCAAGTGCCCCTTTGAGCCTTGTCTGAACGTCGACGAGACACTGGAAACGCCCCGAACTTGGCCTAGCAAGGTTCGGTACGCAAGGCATATTACCCGCTTTCATTTGCGTCACTACATGCGGTATGACTGCTTGAGTGTGGGTACAAAGCAGAGCAAGGGTTGTCCGAATGGTGGCTGGTTCTACACTAGAGCCGATATCATCAGGCATCTTGCTAAGCAGCACGGGTTGGCTCTGGATGTCGCAGCGGAACGCATCCAGACAGCCCATCAGGAAGTCTACTCCCACTTCCCTCCAGTAGTGGGCCGAAATGAGAATCTCGAGGTGGATTTTGGCACCAACGAGAGAGGAAAGGTCCGGGTCTTTTACAAGGTAAACCCGGACGGCAACTACAACCGGGTTCCGGAAGGTGAGCTCTTCGATGAATTCGAGGAGTACCAGAAGCGTACCAGCACGCGAAAGGTGCGGCGCGCTCAGAAGAGACCTAGTGGGTCTTCGGAGCAGGCCGACTCTAAGAAGGCCAAAACGGATGAAAGGAAATCCGTTATGGAGAAGGCGGATCCGGGCTATAAAGGGCCGGCATTCACCTCTCACACGACTGACTGGAAGAAGGGTCCCCAGGGCAGGCCACCTCGGTCTGTTCCGGAGGATCCGAACTCCAGCACGATGGGGTCCTTCGCAGAGGAGTTCCCCGAAAACGAGATGGTTCCGGGTGATGAGTCGCAGACTCTAACCCAGACCGGTAAGACGAAGGCTCCAGCAAAGAAAACGCCGAAGCCAGTTCAGACCCCGGATCTCCCACCCGAGACCGCAGAGGAGGGGCGTCTAGTCTTGCGACTGAAGAGCCCTCCTTCGTTCCCTCCCGCCGACTTCACTTCCTATGAAGCCGGACAGGAGGCCTTCGGTCAATGGCAAGACAACTTTCATCGGTTGCTTGCTGGCCTGAGTCAGGAGGTGGCGATGTTGTCCTTAAACACGGTGCATCATCTCCATCAGAGGGAGGTCGCTACCCAGAAGGCAGCGGCTACGGAGTCCGTACAGGAAGAGCGTGAAAACGCTCGGACTGAACGATGTGCTGCTAAAACCGAAAGGAAGAAGCAGAAGTTGGCAGTTAAGAACGCCGAGGAAAAGCTGGACCACGAACGTCGTCGGTTCCGGGACTGCTTCGCGCATGAAATGCACGAGTGGGATGGAACTCGGGCTCAAATCGAGCTCTGGCTCCAGGAGCTGACTCTGGCGGAAGCGGCGTCGGACTCTGAGGAGGAAGAGGAGCCGGCTCAACCCGGTTCCGGAGACGAGTCGGACTCCGGATAGGATTATCCTATTCTAGGAGCCGATTAGGAGAAAGGGGGGGTATCCTAAGTATACCAACCCTACAAGCAAAACCCTTAGAAAGGGTTTAGGAGTGTCCGGACAGAGGAACGCGGCAGGCTGGCTACGCAAGGATCCAGTCTGCCAGGTGGTACTGACGGAGGAGGACAAGGAGATCCGGAGGGGACGCTGAACTCGGGACTGGAGCACTTTACCAACATGGATCCGATACAGGATGTTTTTTTATATAAACTATGGATATCAGGACCGAGTGCTCCTAATTATAAGTCCGAAGATCGCCTGGAGGCAGGACTATTTTTTTTTCTCTATTTATCACCTAAAAAGCTCCCGAGCATGAGCTATGAACTTTCTCGTTCCGGTGAGTAAGAGCTGAACGAAGTAGGTTCTGAAAGCCGGGCGGAATGCAACACCATCAACAGAGGATCCGGATCTTCACTACAAAACCACGTATGATGTCTTTTTGTAATAATACTTTAATATGTCTTTAAAACTTTAAAAGAAGTGATATTGTTTATCACTTATAAGTATTATTCGTTACGAGTTTAATTAGCTCGGGGTCCTGAAGGGACGAAAATTTTTTACTGTGATATTGTACTTTTTCAAGTGTTTGTATACTATATGTATAGATTATCCTAGGGAATGGGGCGTAATTGTCATTACGGTCTATATATGTAGAAATGTGTGTAATTAATACCTTTTTGTGTTCAACAGTATACGTCATATTGTTTGTAAGGTATAACTTTAATAAACCCCTAAGGTGGTATTTATAAGATAATGCCAGTCCGAAGTGTTTTCGGACTTTAACCTTAATTAATTTTTTACCTCCCGGTTATTATCTGGTAGGGGGTAGTGTAGGGGCTAGGGTTATACGGGTATGTTATATGACGAGTGCTGTTGGATGTTGTGTTGCGAGCTCAGTCCGAACCCTTCAGTCCGACGGTAGGTGGCAGCACCTACCCCGGGCTTGGGGTATGGACAGAGGTCGCTATAGGCTTCCGGTCTGCGTGTGCGCGCGCAGGCTGGCTGCCTATATATACCCAGCATCTGACGGTACTCGTCGGTTACTCTGAGCCACGCTGGCAAGGAGACCCTGTGATCAATACGGCTGATTAGCCTACTGACCCGTTCCGAACTCTATAGGGAGTTCGCACACATAGATACTGCTTGTCTAGGTTTTCTGAATAAACCCGATTTGCAACCTGTAACACTTGATCCGAACTGTGTCGACTTTGTTCTTTAATTGATACTCTACCAATATCATAAAGAGACAAAGTATCGTTTATTACATATTTATGAATGCATATGTATAACAAAATAACAATTACCGGTTGTAGATGATCTAATGTATCAAGGTCAACTCCAAATTGTGCAAAGCTTGCTGTACCCATGTCACCTGCAAGAAAAGAAAAGGCTTTATATGATACACATCATAATTACTGCTTACAGCATAAAGCACATGAATTTGATCCCCAGTCTCAGATCAAGTAGAAAACATAGCCTTTTTGGTCCTGAAGGGGTCAATGTGTTTACAAATGACGTAAATTCTGATGTGCTTCTTGTTTGTCATTGATTAGCACAGGTAGTGCACAGTACCTGTTTCACATACAGCATGAATTACCGTAAAACTTCTTGTACAAGCCTAACTCGCGTATTTGCCACATCTTGACTTTGGGAATATCCTATAAGCCGCATAGGGGGTTTCATTATGACAACGTTAGTACTGTTGTATACATTTAAAAACACGCGTACAAGCCGCACCCTGACTTTGAACCTATAAGCCGCACTGGCGATCTGACTTGGGTACTAGCTACAGCTTCTACATGAGGTTTTGAGGTACCGTAAATTCTCGCGTAGAAGCCACAGCTAGTACGAGAAACAAATCGCGTGGCTAATAGGATAGGCCCAGAGTCAGGGTGCGGCTATTATGCGAGATTTTGCTACTATAGTACAGTATTAAAGCCACCATAATCAGATGGCAAGTGCAGCTGATAGGATTGGCCCAAACTTAGGGTGCTGCTTATACGAGAGTTAGGCTTATATGTGAGAATTTACGGTAGTCAAAAGTCAAAAGGAATTACCCAATTATCACTTCACAGAAATTTGTTTCATGACAAATTGAGGGAAGTCATAATGATCCTACCTTGGTGATTAGACTTGGCCTTAACTGGCAGAGGTTTCTTTATTTGATGGAGGGCTTGTTTCTCCTTGTTCTCTTGAGCAGGTGTCTCATCCCCAATACCCTGGTTAGGTGGCCCAATGACACCTCCTCTAAAAGATCCAGTCATCTGGTCATCTCCATATAGTCTTTCTTCTGATTTGGAAGTCATTGTTACAGCAAAAGAAGAATATGATACCCTGGTACTGTCAGCAAACTCCTGAGCAGCAGACTGGCTTTGATGCCCAAGTGGTATTGCAATATTAGACTTGGTTCTAACTGGCTGGAGGTTCCTAACTTGGTCCTCCTCTTTGTTTTCGGCTGGTATTTCATCCTCAAATTTCCTTTAAAGCAAAGATTGACAATCTTGTATAATATTATACACATCTCAATCCTTTTTATTACGTACATTATTGTTGCTGTATGATACATTTATTTTGCCTTTGCCAAACAATCCTTTATCAAATTTGAAGTTTCATAAGTAATGTCTTCTTTCCAATGTTGATTTATGTACATATTAGCAAAATGTAAGGATGAAATTATGTTTTAGAAAAATGGCATCTTTAACTGTGAATGGAATCATATATGACACAGACTGATGATTAGAAATTGCTAACATCAAACTTTTTACGGGGGGATATTTTTTTTATCTCAAAGACAAGATTTTTTCTAATAACCTTGGTGTTGTCTTAAAAGAGGGGTTTATGGTACATGACTTACATAGACTCTGCAAATTACTATAAACTATATGTCTATATGTCAAACTGATAGATGGGACATGCACATACCTCTTGGATGAACAAACTGTGGCAGATCCTGACATGTCAACTGGCCCTGAGCTCAACGTCTGAACACCAATGCTTTGGTGATCTGTTTTTGGAGCCATCAGTAGTTGAACTTTCCCTTTCTTTATGAGACACAAGTAGTAGTAAAGGGTTCGTTGTTCTTCAAAGGAGAGCCAGACACAGTCATCAGACATCATTCTAACATTTTGGGAGAAATTTGTATCTTTGCATATTTTAAGTTTCTCAAACAGATTTGAAAAATCCTGAGCATGGTTTTCCACTGGTGGTGTCAAGACCGCCTGCGAATTTTGAATATCACACTCTGCAGAGCCTTGCTGTGTCATCAAATTACTATTGGCTGCCTGGAGATGAAAGCCAGACTGAGCAGGCTGAGAACCAAATCCAGTTTCTGTTTGAGTAGGCTGGGAACCAAATCCAGTTGCTGTTTGAGTAGGCTGGGAACCAAATCCAATTGCTGTTTGAGTAGGCTGGGAACCAAACCCATATCCAGACTGAGCAGGCTGTGAGCCATATCCAAAGGCCGTTTGAGTAGGCTGCCTGCCAAATACAGGGGGTTGCTGTCTCGGTTGAAAACCAAATCCAAAGGCAGGCTGCCTGCCAAATGAAGAGACTTGCTGTGTGGGATGATAACCGAATCCAAAGGCAGACTGTGAGGGATGGGTACCAAATGAAGGTGCTGTTGGGTGTGTAGGCTGAGAACCAAACCCATATCCAGACTGAGCAGGCTGTGAGCCATATCCAAAGGCCGTTTGAGTAGGCTGCCTGCCAAATACAGGGGGTTGCTGTCTCGGTTGAAAACCAAATCCAAAGGCAGGCTGCCTGCCAAATGAAGAGACTTGCTGTGTGGGATGATAACCGAATCCAAAGGCAGACTGTGAGGGATGGGTACCAAATGAAGGTGCTGTTGGGTGTGTAGGCTGAGAACCAAATCCACAGGTAGACTGCGAAGGGAGAGTGCCGAATGAAGAGGCTGCTGTCTGGCCAAACGAAGAGGCCGCTGTCTGGCCAAATGAAGAGGCCGCTGGCTGTGTAGGCTGAGAACCAAATCCAAAAGCAGACTGTGAAGAAGGGGTACCAAATGAAGGTGCTGTTGGGTGTGTAGGCAGAGAACCGAATCCACAGGCAGACCGCGAAGGGAGAGTGCCGAATGAAGAGGCCACTGGCTGTATAGGTTGAGAACCGAATCCAAAGGCAGACTGGGAAGGAGGGGTGCTGCATGAAGAGGCCGCTGTCTGGCCGAATGAAGAGGCCGCTGTCTGGCCGAATGAAGAGGCCGCTGTCTGCCCGAATGAAGAGGCCGCTGGCTGTGCAGGCTGAGAACCGAATCCAAAGTCAGACTGCGAAGGAAGGGTGCCACATGAAGAGACCACTGGCTGTGTAGGCTGAGAACCAAATCTAAAGGCAGACTGGGAAGGAGGGGTGCCGCATGAAGAGCCTGCTGTCTGGCCGAATGAAGAGGCCGCTGTCTGGCCGAATGAAGAGGCCGCTGGCTGTGCAGGCTGAGAACCATATCCAAAAGCAGACTGGGAAGGAGGGGTCCCGAATGAAGAGGCTGCTGGCTGTGTTGGCTGAGAACCGAATCCAAAGGCAGACTGGGAAGAAATCGACTGTGTTTGCTGACCACCTGCAACCTGGTTTACTGATCTAAATATTCCTCCAGAGGGTGGGAAAGTGTGTTGGCTAGATAACCCTAATGCACTTCCTCCAAACAGCCCACCTCCTCCTGATGAGGCCATGGTTTGGTCCGCTGACCCAACGAGTGATCCTCCTCCTGATGAGGTAGTGACCTGGTTAGGTGAACCAAACAGTCCTTCCCTTGATAAAGAGCCTGGATGTGTTGACTGAGAACCAAAACTAAACCCAGATGTTGTCTGTGAAGGTTGCTTGTCAAATGAAAGGCCTGGCTGTGGTGGCTGGGAACTCAATGAAGATCCTGGTGGTGTCAGCTGGGAACCAGATGAAAATCCTGAACCAAATGAAGACCCTAGTTGTGGTGGATATGTACTTTGGTCAGCTGAGGAGCCAGTCGTTTGGTTACATGATCCAAACAGCCCTCCTCTTGATGAGGTCCCAGACAGCCCTGCTCCTGCTAAAGCAGTAGTCTGGTTAGATGACCCAGATAGGGCCCCCTCTCCTGATGTTGTAGTGGGCTGATTAGATTCTAATGAGGCCTGGACTTGGCTAGCTGATCCAAATGTTCCTCCTCCTGATGAGCTGGTAGTTTTGCTAGATGATCCAAACAGCCCTCCTTGTCCTAATAAGCCGCAAACTCCTCCTGGTGAGCCAGTAGATTGGTTAGATGACCAAAAAAGTCCTCCTCCAGATGAGGCAGTAGCTTTGTTAGGTGATCCAAAAAGTCCCCCTTCTCCTGACGAAGCACTGATTTGGCTAGATGATCCTAACATTTCTCCTCCACCTGATGAGCCAGTAGTTTGGTTAGGGGACCCAAAAAGCCCTCCTCCTCCTGATGAGGCAGTAGTTTGGTTACATGACCCAAACACTACTCCTGATGAGGGAGTGGTTTGGTTAGATGACCCAAAAAGTCCTCCTGCAGATGAGGCAGTAGTTTTGTTAGATGACCCAAAAAGTCCTCTTTCTCCTGATGAAGCACTGACTTGGCTAGATGATCCAAACAATCCTCCTCCTGATGAGCCAGTAGTTTGGTTAGGGGATCCAAAAAGCCCTCCTCCTCCTGATGAGCCAGTAGTTTGGTTACATGACCCAAACACTCCTCTCCCTGATGCGGCAGTGGTTTTATTAGATGACCCGAAAAGCCCTCCTCCAGATGAGGCAGTAGTTTTGTTAGGTGATCCAAAAAGCCCTCCTCCTCCTGATGAGCCAGTAGTTTGGTTACATGACCCAAACACTCCTCTCCCTGATGCGGCAGTGGTTTGATTAGATGACCCGAAAAGCCCTCCTCCAGATGAGGCAGTAGTTTGGTTAGGTGAACCAAAAAGTCCTCTTTCTCCTGATGAAGCACTGACTTGGCCAGATGATCCAAACAATCCTCCTCCTCCTAATGAGCCAGTAGTTTGGTTAGGGGACCCAAAAAGCCCTCCTCCTCCTGACGAGCCAGTAGTTTGGTTACATGACCCAAACACTACTTCTGATGAGGGAGTGGTTTGGTTAGATGACCCAAAAAGTCCTCCTGCAGATGAGGCAGTAGTTTTGTTAGGTGATCCAAAAAGTCCTCCTTCTCCTGATGAGGCACTGACTTGGCTAGATGATCCTAACATTTCTCCTCCACCTGATAAGCCAGTAGTTTGGTTAGGGGATCCAAAAAGCCCTCCTCCTCCTGATGAGCCAGTAGTTTGGTTACATGACCCAAACACTCCTCTCCCTGATGCGGCAGTGGTTTGATTAGATGACCCAAAAAGCCCTCCTCCAGATGAGGCAGTAGTTTGGTCAGGTGATCCAAAAAGTCCTCCTTCTCCTGATGAGGCACTGCCTTGGCTAGATGATCCTAACATTTCTCCTCCACCTGATAAGCCAGTAGTTTGGTTAGGGGACCCAAAAAGCCCTCCTCTTCCTGATGAGCCAGTAGTTTGGTTACATGACCCAAACACTACTCCTGATGAGGGAGTGGTTTGGTTAGATGACCCAAAAAGTCCTCCTGCAGATGAGGCAGTAGTTTTGTTAGATGACCCAAAAAGTCCTCTTTCTCCTGATGAAGCACTGACTTGGCCAGATGATCCAAACAATCCTACTCCTCCTAATGAGCCAGTAGTTTGGTTAGGGGACCCCAAAAGCCCTCCTCCTCCTAATGAGCCAGTAGTTTGGTTACATGACCCAAACACTACTTCTGATGAGGGAGTGGTTTGGTTAGATGACCCAAAAAGTCCTCCTGCAGATGAGGCAGTAGTTTTGTTAGGTGATCCAAAAAGTCCTCCTTCTCCTGATGAGGCACTGACTTGGCTAGATGATCCTAACATTTCTCCTCCACCTGATAAGCCAGTAGTTTGGTTAGGGGATCCAAAAAGCCCTCCTCCTCCTGATGAGCCAGTAGTTTGGTTACATGACCCAAACACTCCTCTCCCTGATGCGGCAGTGGTTTGATTAGATGACCCAAAAAGCCCTCCTCCAGATGAGGCAGTAGTTTGGTTAGGTGATCCAAAAAGTCCTCTTTCTCCTGATGAAGCACTGACTTGGCCAGATGATCCAAACAATCCTCCTCCTCCTAATGAGCCAGTAGTTTGGTTAGGGGACCCCAAAAGCCCTCCTCCTCCTGATGAGCCAGTAGTTTGGTTACATGACCCAAACACTACTTCTGATGAGGGAGTGGTTTGGTTAGATGACCCAAAAAGTCCTCCTGCAGATGAGGCAGTAGTTTTGTTAGATGATCCAAAAAGTCCTCCTTCTCCTGATGAGGCACTGACTTGGCTAGATGATCCTAACATTTCTCCTCCACCTGATAAGCCAGTAGTTTGGTTAGGGGACCCAAAAAGCCCTCCTCCTCCTGATGAGCCAGTAGTTTGGTTACATGACCCAAACACTACTCCTGATGAGGGAGTGGTTTGGTTAGATGACCCAAAAAGTCCTCCTGCAGATGAGGCAGTAGTTTTGTTAGATGACCCAAAAAGGCCTCTTTCTCCTGATGAAGCACTGACTTGGCCAGATGATCCAAACAATCCGCCTCCTCCTCCTGATGAGCCAGTAGTTTGGTTAGGGGACCCAAAAAGTCCTCCTCCTGATGAGCCAGTAGTTTGGTTACATGACCCAAACACTCCTCCTCCTGATGCGACAGTGGTTTGGTTAGATGACCCAAAAAGTCCTCCTGCAGATGAGGCAGTAGTTTTGTTAGGTGATCCAAAAAGTCCTCTTTCTCCTGATGAAGCACTGACTTGGCTAGATGATCCAAACAATCCTCCTCCTGATGAGCCAGTAGTTTGGTTAGGGGATCCAAAAAGCCCTCCTCCTCCTGATGAGCCAGTAGTTTGGTTACATGACCCAAACACTCCTCTCCCTGATGCGGCAGTGGTTTGATTAGATGACCCAAAAAGCCCTCCTCCAGATAAGGCAGTAGTTTGGTTAGGTGATCCAAAAAGTCCTCCTTCTCCTGATGAGGCACTGACTTGGCTAGATGATCCTAACATTTCTCCTCCACCTGATAAGCCAGTAGTTTGGTTAGGGGACCCAAAAAGCCCTCCTCCTCCTGATGAGGCAGTAGTTTGGTTACATGACCCAAACACTCCTCCTCCTGATGCGACAGTGGTTTGGTTAGATGACCCAAAATGTCCTCCTGCAGATGAGGCAGTAGTTTTGTTAGGTGATCCAAAAAGTCCTCCTCCTGATGAGGCAGTACTTTGGCAACATGACCCAAAAGGTCCTCCTGATGAGCCAGCAGTTTGGTTAGATGATCCAAACAGCCCTCCTCCAGATAAAGCAGTACTTTGGCTAGATGACCCAAATGTTCCTCCTCCTGATGAGACAGTGGTTTGGTTAGGTGACCCAAAAAGGCCTCCTCCTCCAGATAAGCCAGTAGTTTGGCTAGGCAGGTTTTGAGCTGCTAATGAACTGCCTTTTGATTGCGAGGATTTTTCATTAGAGGCTTCAAATACACTTCTTCTAAATGAGCCACTAGCATGGGTAGAACCTCCAAACAGTGCCGTTTCTGATGACACAGTATGCTGGCTGGAAGACCCAAACATTGCTATTGGTGATTGGCCTGTATCTGGGCTTTGGGCAACATTACCTCTGTCTTCTTTCACTTTTTCATGAACAATTGGGCCAACTGATTCTTTCTTTTTCAAAGATGGTGCTGAAGTTCTAGTGCTCTCAGGGCTTTCATCATGAAACAATGGCATAATCAAGTCCACTTCTTTCTGACTCCTGGGTGTTTCAAATCCTAGAAAAAAAGAAACAAAGATACATGATTATGACTGACAACAAAATGCAACCGATAGAACATGTAAGGCATCCCCTTCTGGTTGAGTAAAGATGTTAGTCTACTTCCCAGTCCTTACATTTAGTCCGGCCCTTCATAGTGCTTTCCTTACAATGCTCCGTCTGATGTTGATTACAGGAAAGACAATCTCAGGACCCTATTATAGCAAGCACTGGTGCTAACATACCTTGTAAACATAGTTCACCTTCATCTTCGTTCACCTCTTGCATTATTGTTGCAGTCCTGAAATCAGTAACATATTGGAAAATTAATTGTATTCATTGAACAAAAGAAACTAGATACCCAATGATGTTTTCTTATCTGAATAAAAGCTGATAATTGCATAAGCCAAGTTGCTTGAATTTTTGAGAGTTGAGAGTATAAAAATAGACGTAACCATTCATAACATACATAGTGAGTACATATGGGCTTCTTCCTGGCTAATTTCGGTGGGGGGTCGACTTTGTGAAAGAATGCTTACATTACTTAATCAATTGATTTGTCTGTTTCTAGGTAGCTTTTTGACCATACCACTCAGGTTTTCGCTGTCTATATACAGTCTGAATAACTACCTACAGGAAACCAGCCAGTGCTCCCAGATGAATGTATGTATGTTAAGATTATGTATTTTACTTACTCTATTATCTCCCGAAGCTCCATGATACGGACTACATGTGTGTCTTTGTATGAGTTTTCTGAGAGGCAATCCAGCTCTGCTACAAGTGCTGGGTATAAAGGGAAAGAAAATACAATTTATTCATGACAACAGTGTATTCGTAACCTTCATGACATGCCCATAACTTTGAATGTTGTGTTCTGGGAATTCAATTAACACAGTAATTCTGGACCGCGTCATATGGTGAGTGCATCTTCATGCGGCCTTTTACAGCTAAGTCAATGTGCACCAATTTTAGCGCTAGAAACCTAGTTTTATGTACTAAATACTGATAGCATTCGTTTCAATCCACCTCAAAACGGAACACTCTACAGGAATATGTCATAATAAGGTCTTAAAAGTGACTTTCAAAGCTAAATTCGGACCATATTTTCAGACATGGCAGTTTAGATTTCAAAATGTTGTTTACAAACAAGGCTGGCTGTCAAAGTCACCAGAAGCTTTACTATAATAATTATGACTCAATGTAATTTAGTTTTGTTGTAAATCCGCTGACAAAGAGAAAGCCAAACAAAAATTCATACTCACAGTCAAACTCCTCCCTGGCATTTTGAATCATTGCCTCATCAAAGCGGACCCTTTGAGGAGCAGTTGGCTGCTCATCAGAGACTGCATCTTCCCAGCCCATGTACATCAATGTGTCAACATCCTCTTGAGCCACCAGGTCTTCCAGACTAGGCTTGATGTCATTGATCTGATATATATTGCATTAAAGAAAAAGAAAATTAATGCCTAAACTTAACTGCTGGCCAGCCCCATAAAAGGGATTTGTATGCTTTACAAGAACAAATATAAGAAATTCATATTAAGGGTGACAATGACAGCTCAGAGGTACATAAAAGTATAAAGAGCAAAGTACACAAAGGCTTTCAATAATTTACCAACCTCATCACCTGAGCGTTTTTCCACAGCAACAAAACTTGTGAACTGGGAGACAATGGAGAATTTCTTACTCATATTTATGATGAAGTTTTTTCTCTTTCTCTTCAGCACCTGTCATAAAGAAGAACACCATAATCATTATAAGGATCTAATTGGTGAATAGGCAAAATTAATAATGGTTTAAAGCAGTACTGCAAAGCGACCTACGGCATTGAGTGTCTTGTCCTTATTTAACAGACCATCTTCCCAGTCCTGTATGATAGACCTGGCAGTCAGCTGGTGCAACATCTGTGATAAAGAAAGACAATCCTCATTTATATTTCAAATAAAGTTGCACTAATTCATCCACAGATGTTTTAAGGAACTAGAGACAAATGATAGAAATCATTATGATACTGTGCAAACATATAAACACCTACCTTCCCTGTTGTGATGCACAATTCCGAGGTGGACACCAGAGTTGACACTTCTTTCCCTCCAATTCTGGCCTTCAAGGTGGCCTGATTGTCAAAACAAGTACTTAAGGGAGTGCTCATTTTTTAACAACAGGGGGGGGGTGGTGGATTTGGGGGGGGGGGGGGTAAAAAATTTGGACCCCTTGACCGGGGGGGGGGGTAAAAAATTTAGACCCCTCTTGGGGGGGGGGTGAAAAAATTTCAACCTGTTTTGAGGGAAAAAGCCCGCGCGTTACTATGCTACAAAGGGGCGCGAACGCGCGCGATTTTCGGCCTGCCGGGGGGGGGATAAAATATTTCGACCCCTCTAGCGGGGGGGGTGAAAAAATCTCACCGCCCCCCCCTGTCGTTAAAAAATGAGCACTCCCTAAGATCATTATAAATGAAAGAATAGTGGCGGGCAGAGATCGGAAGGAGCAAGTAAATGCATAACATGTTAGGCCACACTTTTTTAAAATTTGGGTCACGGGATCCTTCAAAAATTTATCAATGCACGGAGGACGAAATTTAAAAAAATTTAAAATACCATAAATTCCCGCGTACTATCCGCGGGTTGTATGCGAATCCAACCCAGCTTTCATTTGATACCAAACATGCCCATATAGGGTGCGGGTTATACAAGGGTTTTTGTTACTATAGAACAGTACTAAAATCGAGATTTTCAGATCCAAAATCGGGTTATAGGATTCTCCTGAGTTGGGGGTGCGGGTTATACGCGAGATGCGGGTAATACGCGGGAATTTACCGTAAATAAAAGTTAGCCTCTGGGCATTTTATTAATTTTTTGTACAGAAATTTTGTATATGCCAATGTCAGAGGGAAAAATAAAAGGACCGCCCACAATGGAAAGAGGGCTTCGCCAATAGAAATACCGTAAAACCCCTCCGTAATATGGAAGCCGACGAGGGCCATATACATGCATTATGTCTCTTAGTACTTTAGTACATAGGCCCATGTACAATACTCTACAGGAAATACTATATGCATATTTCCATTGCTGTCAACAGTGAAAAATGTGCTGTCAGTCTGTCAACTTCTGTATTTGAGTTGCTGTCAATGGAGGAAAAACACTGTCTGTCTGTCATCTATTTTTATTAAAGCTTCTGACAGGTATCCTTTAGGCCTGGGAGGTAAGAGGGGTATGGAAGAAGGTATAGTCAAATTTTATTTTTAATAGGCGTTTTTATTTTCTATAAGCCAAATTTTTTTCTGTGATAGGGGGTTCGGCTTCTAGGTGGGGTTTTAATACATTAGAATAAAGAGAAAACGATTTTTAAACCTAATTTGTATAGGACGATTTTTTTTCCCAAGTTGGGGGTTCGGCTTATAGGTGTGGTCATCCTGTAGGTGGCGTTTTACGGTACCAAAATATTTACGCAAACAGATTTTTTTGAAAAGATTTCAGAAATGGGGAAAATTTCAAAGTCCCATTTTACCTAAATGAAAAGTAGTAGTTGTTTTCCTGTTGATTTGAGCTTTCTTTTGGTATATAATTTCATATATCTTTTATTTTTTTCCTGGTTTTTATTTTCTCTGGATTTCACATTGGAGGGAATTTTAAAAAAAGACTAAAATTCAAATTTTATTTTTATTCAGATTTTGGGCTTTCCTAGTGCGGCGGGCCCGTAACCCAAATAAAAAAAGTGTGGCCTTACTAGTGCAATCTGATGCTAGAACTTGCATTTATTAGATGAAACATATACATACAAATGAATTAAATAGATTATACATACCTGAGTACAGTTGGGCACAAAGCCATATACCACCAAACGTGACCCATTGAAGAGACTGCTGATGTGTTGTGGGGCCTGTAGGGGCTTTCTTTCATCTTCAAACTGCTCCCAGTCAACATCAACAGAAGTGAGCACTGGTTGAGATGCTCGTTGGAGTTGCTCTTTGATGGAATGTACCCATCGCGATTTCCTGGCTGGGTCAAAGTGTGTGAATGCTCCAGCTCCGTTCTGAGCCAATTTCCGCATGCAGTGCTTGTTGCAAGAGTTTCTATACGGGATAAAAAGAAGTCAGTGTTTTTATTTTCAGTATCATTGCATATGGTCTTGAACCCAAACATATGATTAAAGATGAAAGGTTGTAACTTCCTAAAACTTCAATGATGTCAGGGCACCGAGATTAACAAAGTCAGCTAAAGGAAGAAAGTACCCTAAATTTTCATGTATAAGCCTAACACGCGTATTAGCTGCATCCCTAACTCTGACCAATCCTATGAGCCTCACATTAAAATTACTAATTTAGTACTGTTGTATACTTATAAAAACTCTTGTAGAAGCTGCCCCCTATATAGGTATGTTTAGTATCAAATGAAGCTGAATCCGACTGGTGTAAAAGCCGCAACTTCTATGTAAGCATTTACGATAATCAAGAGAGCTCATTTACCCAATTCCCATGGTGAAGATGCGTGTGTGACATTGGTTTTCGAACACAGCTTGCAACACCATGTCCTCATTCTTGATGTTACCATCGGAGAGAAGGAATATGTTTCGCGCTGTGCCATCTGATGCAGGTAGTAGGAAGTGTGGCTTGAGGGCTCCGTAAACCTCTGTGTTCCCATAGTGTAGATGTTGATTCTGTTTGTATAAGAATAAGAAAGAATGGAAGGAATAATACCTAACATATTAGCACTGCCCCTGAACATTTTGGTATATTCATCCTGTAGAAATTGACTTTGAAACAGATGGACAGAAACTAAAAAAATGTCCATCATACATGCCAGAGCTAACTGTTGACACTACAATAATATAATTCGGTGCAGTACACAACGGTGCATATTTTTTCAGATAGTATGTCTAATATCTGACCCTTTGAACAAACCAACTGGAAAATTACCTGTACAAAGTTGAAGGCAAGTTTCCTGTTCTGCTGTGTGTTTTGCCGACACCTTGGGAACAATTCAACAAAACCTGAAAGATATATAACAGAATCCTTAAACACATCCCAGCAATACATTCACAAACTATATTTTATCATAAATTTTGGGACCTTTCTCAGGAATCTTCTCAAATAGGGAACATATATGATGGTAGTTTGATATACATATGTATATCTATATTATCCATATTAGTCCAAATGTTACATACATGAAGATTTGGTTACCTACTACTATAGATATGTCCTTATATTCTTACCTGTCCCAAAAATTACAACATTAAACATCCATGACTGTGGGCAGTGGATGAGGCAGAGGAGAAGTACTTTGCGGGCTGCATGGATATCCTCAGGGGACATGGAGTTGGACATATCCAGGAGTAGCACCAGCTCTGAGCTGCTCTGATTTACTGTGTCAAACTCTGGGTAAAATGCCAGCATACATGCCTAGAACATAACAGAAATTGTATGTAAAAATTGTTATTTTCCAATGTTAGGCAGGCAAATCTGTCTAAAATCTTATTTAAAAACAACAAAGAGAATTTGGCTTGTAGTTTTACTAGATCTTGATTATTTCAGTGGTGTATTTTCTAATTCTTTGGTTATTTCAAATATCAATCAAAAGATGGATGTCTGAGTAATGACTAGTTAGATTAACCTACTCGACTGTCATCTGATTCTGGGTGTCGCTCCACCCACATCCGTGGACTGTGCACTGAAGCTAGTGCCACCTGAAGGATGAACTGATTGTCTAGGGACTTGTTCTTTTCCAAAGCCACCAATGCCTTGGTCTCTGTTTTCTACAAATGACAAATTTCTAACGATCAACATAGTTTTTTCATTAATGTCAGTATATATATATACATGAGTACCGTTAATATTTTCAGTTTATATAATTGGCATTGTTATTTAGCGGCAATTGCAAAGTCCACTATCTTTGGCTTGGTAAAAGAGTTGACCCTAAAAGACTTACCTTTATTTTGATTTGGTGGGATGGTGATTTTATAGACTCAATGAAGAATGGCATCTCAATTGCAACCTGTAGTGATGTCTCTCTTGGTTTAGACACCTGAGCCATGTCCAGACCAACCTGTTCATAGAAATAGATGAGTATGCAAAAGTTACAGAAAATATATAGCGGTTTAAAACTATATCTATTTAAGAGTAACACCAATGTTAACTAAGGGAGTGGGCTATGTCTGTATAACGTGTTATTTGATTATTGTATTTCCATTACATCTTGTGTTCAAATTTTCCAAATTGCAATTTTGACCCAAAATATGGAATCTACACCCTAGGAAACCCTATAATCAATGTATTACACAAGCAAATCAGACAATCTTGAGTTTCTGGTGGCCATCTTGGAATTTCCCAAATTGTAATTTTGACCAAAAATATAGATTCGACACCCTAGGAAACCCTATAATCAATGTATTACATAAGCAAATCAGACAATCTTGAATTTTTGGCGGCCATCTTGGCAGCCATCTTGGAATTTTCCAAATTGTAATTTTGACCCAAAATATGGATTCTACACCCTAGGAAACCCTAAAATCCATGTATTACACAAGCAGATCAGACAATCTTGAATTTTTGGCGGCCATCTTGGCAGCCATCTTGGAATTTCCCAAATTGTAATTTTGACCCAAAATATGGATTCTACACCCTAGGAAACCCTAAAATCCATGTATTACACAAGCAGATCAGACAATCTTGAATTTTTGGTGGCCATCTTGGCAGCCATCTTGGAATTTCCCAAATTGTAATTTTGACCCAAAATATGAAATCTACACCCTAGGAAACCCTATAATCAATGTATTACATTTATAAGCAAATCAGACAATCTTGAATTTTTGGCGGCCATCTTGGCAGCCATCTTGGAATTTCCCAAATTGTAATTTTGACACAAAATATGGAATCTACACCCTAGGAAACCCTAAAATCCATGTATTACACAAGCAGATCAGACAATCTTGAATTTTTGGCGGCCATCTTGGCAGCCATCTTGGAATTTCCGAAATATTAACGAATAGATAAGTAAAGTCCAACTTTTACCTTTATGATAAAAAAGAAATAAAAAAGAAATATTGAGTTTCAAGGAAATTATACCAAAAAATGTCTTTTCTTCTGTAACTCGGTAAGTAATGGCCCTACGGAGCTGAGACTCTACCCGTAGACTCCTTGTCAAAATATGATAGCATCTCATTTTATATCATGTATGTAGTAACAATTATGTATACTTGGAGACGGTGCCTTTGCATTATAACATCAAACATAATACTGTGGCTCCAGAGGGGTCAAAAGCGACCTGGCACCCTGGCAACCTGGCGCACTAATTTAAGCGACCTGGCGACCTTGGGAGATATTTGCATATAGTAAAAGATGGTCTAAATGAGTAGCAGGTCAGCACACTGCTGCATTTGTAAACAAATGTGGGGAGACTCTTTGTAGTAGGCCAAAAAAAAGTAGTTTTTTTATACTCTAAATTGAAAAAAGGTGATTTAAAATGCCATCATATTAGGGATAAACTATAGTTATTATCAAAGTGTGTAGTCTACTTTCCTCGAATTTAAAGGTAACTCCCAAAAGTTCAATCGAAAATGTGATATCAAATGCCATCACACCAGGGACGAACTATAGTTATCAGCAAAGTATATGGTCCACTCTCCTCAGATTTAATGATAACTCCCAATAGTTAAATTTGAAAACGTGATTTGATATGCCATCACACCAGGGATGCACTATAGTTATCAGCCAAGCATATAGTCCACTCTCCTCAAATTCCCAAAACTTAAAATCGAGAAAGTGATGTAAAATGCCATCACAACAGGGATATTATTTTATACAACATTTTTCTTGATTGAACTTTTCCTAAACCCCGCCTATAAGCTGAATGTGAGTTTCAGGGAATAGATTTGGCTTATATGAAATAAAAATACCAAATAAAATTCGGCTTATACATGTAGGCGGTTTTTTTACGGTAGTTATCAGAAAAGTATATGGTCAACTCTCCTCTAATTCAATGGTAACTCCCAATACTGTAAATTGAAAAAAGTGATTTAAAATGCCATCATATCAGGGGCAAACTATAGTTATTATGCCATCACACCAGGGATGCACTATAGTTATCAGCAGTATATGATCCACTCTCCTCAAATTCTCAAAACTTAAAATCAAGAAAGTGATTTCAAATGCCATCACAACAGGGATGAACTATAGTTATCAGCAAAATATATGGTCCACTCTCTTCAAATTCAAGGGTAACTCCCAATACTCTAAATTGAAAAAAAGTGATTTAAAATGCCATCATATCAGGGACAAACTATTGTTATTATCAAAGTATGTGGTCCACTTTCCTCAAATTTAATGGTAACTCCCAATAGTTCAATCGAAAATGTGATTTCAAATGCCATCACACCATGGACGAACTATAGTTATCAGCAAAGTATATATGGTCCACTCCCCTCAGATTTAATGGTAACTCCCAATAGTTAAAATCGAAAAAGTGATTTAAAATGTAAAATTCACCAGGGATGAACTATAGTTATCAGCCAAGCATATGGTCCACTCTCCTCTAATTTAATCGTAACTCCCAATACTCTAAATTGAAAAGAAAAAGTGGTTTTAAATGCCATCATATCAGGGACAAACTATAGCTATTATCCAAGTATGTGGTCCACGTTCCTCAAATTTAATGGGCACTCCCAATGGTTAAAATCGGAAAAGTGATTCAAAATGCCATCCCACCAGGGATGAACTTTAGTCATCAGCAAAGTATATATGGTCCACTCTCATCAAATTCTCAATAGTTTAAAATCGAGAAAGTGATTTAAAATGCCATCACACCAGGGATGAACTATAGTTATCAGAAAAGTATATGGTCAACTCTCCTCTAATTCAATGGTAGCTCCCAATACTGTAGATTGAAAAAAGTGATTTAAAATGCCATCATATCAGGGACAAACTATAGTTATTATCAAAGTATGTAGTCTGCTTTCCTCAAATTTAAGCATAACTCCCAAAAGTTCAATTGAAAATGTGATTTCAAATGCCATCACACCAGGGACGAACTATAGTTATCAGCAAAGTATATGGTCCACTCTCCTCAGATTTAATGGTAACTCCCAATGGTTTAATTTGAAAACGTGATATGGTATGCCATCACACCAGGGATGCACTATAGTTATCAGCAGTATATGATCCACTCTCCTCAAATTCTCAAAACTTAAAATCAAGAAAGTGATTTCAAATGCCATCACAACAGGGATGAACTATAGTTATCAGCAAAATATATGGTCCACTCTCTTCAAATTCAAGGGTAACTCCCAATAATCTAAATTGAAAAAAAAGTGATTTAAAATGCCATCATATCAGGGACAAACTATTGTCATTATCAAAGTATATGGTCCACTCTCCTCAGATTTAATGGTAACTCCCAATAGTTAAAATCGAAAAAGTGATTTAAAATGTAAAATTCACCAGGGATGAACTATAGTTATCAGCCAAGCATATGGTCCACTCTCCTCTAAGTCAATCGTAACTCCCAAAACTCTAAATTGAAAAAAGTGATTTAAAATGCCATCATATCAGGGACAAACTATAGTTATAATCAAAGTATGTAGTCTGCTTTCCTCAAATTTAAGGACCACTCTCCTCAGATTTAACGGTAACTCCCAATGGTTAAAATTGAAAACGTGATTTGATATGCCATCACACCGGGGATGCACTATAGTTATCAGCAAAGTATATAGTCCACTCTCCTCAAATTCTCAAAACAGGCAGCTCCCCTTAAAGCCCCAGCTCTCCTATAAATAGGGCTGAGTACCTGTCCTGACTGCGCCCTGACTGTCGGTGGAGGGGTACCGAGAACTGCGGGTTTAATGTAGATCTACACACAGTAACTGTACACTGGTCGCTGCCATGTTGTATTACTGTAACTGCAATGACCGTAGTAGGTGTCAACACTATCAACAGTAAAGAAAAAAACGCAAGTCACCCGTGTCTCACCATGCCCTGTGTGTGTTGGGGGGGGGGGGGGGGGCTGCCAGGGGTGACGAGGTACAGCCCACTTGACCACCGCCTGCCAGACTTGCCGACTCAGCGTTCCGGCTCAACAACCCTGTTGTCTGGAATGTGGGACGCGCTCCCGGGGAGGGGGGGGGGCACTCACTCGCTTCTCTTCTCAGCAAAGGCTCCCGAGCCAGCGTTGGTGTTAGTGTCTACTGCTGCTGTACATGTAGGGCCTACACATTAAAGTGAGAGTACCCCCCCCCCCCTCTCTCCACGACGTGAATTTTATTGATGAATTTTGGAAAGGATCGGAAGAAATGCCACACTTTACACCAAAATATTGCTTAGATGTAGAGTGTTTTGAAGAAACTAGTGACATATATCATCACCAATTTTTGTATAGAATACAACTAAAAAGGAATTAAAGTGATACAGATGTGCAAACATGTCCAAAATTAGCTTCTCCAAATGTTCACTTTTTTTTGGCAGAACTCAGGTTTTTTTCAGTTTTTCAAAGAAATCTCTTATTTTAGGTGATAAAACTTATTTTTTTCCCATTTCTTTTGACAGATACAGATACCTGAGGTGTTTTGCAACAGAATGATATAGCTCAAATAGTTCACATGATATTGCATAAAGGTGTAATAGATGAGAGAAAAGACGTCTGCACGAAAAAAGAGGGTGACTATATAAGAGTGGGCTTGACCTAGTTTCACAGCGTTACAGAGAACATAGCCCACTCCAACTATGTATAGGTACAAAGGAAAAAAATCCATTGATCGATACATCTTGTATTTGTGTAGTGTCCTGATAAACATGCTACCTGGGTTTGAGTGTTGAGCACTTCATTATGCTTCCAGGTGGCAAGGCGGCTGGGTAGGGAAAATACGATGTTATCTCCATCCACTGTTAGTTCAGTGATATATGTGATCTTGATCAAAACTGAAGCACCTGGGGGCAGATTTCCAACACTGACTGTCGAAACTTCCTTCAATGAAAAAATAGAGTTGAAAGACTTTAATACAGTGTTCACTGACGGCAACACAAAAGTAGGGAATGGTAACTCATTTCTCACATTGGTGTCAATATCACTTATCAAGGCTTTAAATCATTACCAAAATAATCTGTTTTGATATGCATCATTTGTTTCCACTGTGAGACCTTTATTTAAACCATTGTTGGGGGAAAGAATCAAGGATGATTACTATCTACAACTGCATCCATAGACTTATAATATTATGTGTACCTGGGAGTCATATCAGATTTTATAACGACATTATTTTTAGTTCAATCACTGACCGGTGTCTCGCCTTGTTGCTCCATAAGGTAGGCTCCATGTCCCTCTTTGATTGCCTGTTTGTACTCAGTCCTAGCCTCTTCCTTCTCCTTCACCTTCCCAACGACATGTTTCCCATTGATGAACGCCTCAAAACCAGACACTACAGCTAAATCATCTACTGCAAACACATATTTCCCCTCTACAGCATGCTTACCAGCATTTGTGTAGGACTGCAAAAGCACCACCTGAAATTAACATATAAAGTATAAAGTTTGTCATCGCTTCAAAGACTGCATTCCACATAAAACAGGAATGCAAGAGTATAATGAGCTATGCAATATTATTATCATTGTTTAGATCTCATTTAATTATCACTATTATTAAGACTTGGTTTAATTTACATAATATTAAAATAATCTTACAAAGAGTAAATAAAGCCAGGGGTTGATAGTATGACTTTTACTGATCTCAAATGGTGCTGGTACATGTACAAGTGGGATAGGACAATATCAGATGGAAAATATAAAGAAGGAAAAAAAAGTTTTAAAAAAGTAAGTAGGTCAACGTTGCAGGTTATTATCTTGATATAATCTTCAGATACTCTTACCAAGAGCTTTAGTCTTAATATAATTTTCCTAATAGACCTAATATAATCTTACTAAGAGTTTTGTTATTATTTAGAAAGGGTTATAGGCATAATATAATCTCACTGTCTTGAGGGGAAGAGTAAGACTGTGCACTAGTGTGCAATCTATTGTGGTTTCCGTCTGAGCAGACAGACAGATGAGAGTAGTAGGTGGTCAACCCTTCTCGGTACCAGGTAGCATTGTAGGAGGTACATACATTAGTGTGCCATCTATATGACATGTGGTGATTGTTTTTAAGATTATTGTTAGAACGTGTGTCCATGCATTCAAGTAAGCTAGACCATACATTCTGGTAACTGAGACATGTCTTACCTTTGCAACAAGATCCACCATCTTCGCTCTGATATGGACCTCTTTGAGCACAATCTTGGCCTGGTCACCAGCAACCAGGCCCAATTGGATATTCTTGAGAGGGTCCTTCACATCTTTTACATCTGACAGGTCTGATCAAAGTATTAAATAGTTGTTGTGAATTGCGCAATCAACTGTTAATTTAGAATTTTCTCTAAATGGATTATACGAGTATCATTGTCAGATTCTACAGAAGGAAAAGCATTCTGAGGTTATCTGATATTTCCATTAATGAACCATCATGTACCTAACCAAAAGATTACACATATGCCAGTGGGTCATACATTTGTGAAGTGGGATTTCAATTTTCTTATACATTGTAGAGGATGTATGGAAGGAGACTTTGTAACATCTTACCAATTTTCTGCTTGAGCTCCTCAACAGGCGTATAACATAGGTCACTACAAAGCATGTCTCTCGGATGAGTATTGGGTGCCTGTTGCTGCTGAACATTCTTTGTAAAAGGTGAACCGATCTGCCCAAATGATATTGTATTTGAAGTTCCTTTAAGATGTTCTTGCTTTTTCACGTATTTGTCGGTGGTACAAGAAAACTCCACCAGATAACGCATTTGCTGTTGTGCAGTATGGTAGACCACATACTCATCATCCTGAAAATATAAATATTCAAACAGTGAATAGAGCTGTTAACCCTATTACCCCCTATGATAATGTCTTTGATTATACTAAAATTCCCCTATTATCTATGAAACATTCCTTACCCTGAAGTCTGAGGCAGTGCCCTGAGTAGCTCGCACCCCATGTAGGCTGTGGAAGTCGGTAGGGGGACCCTGGCATTTCATGTTGTGTGTATACGTAGACAAGCAGTTCCCCAAAGCCACCTCATGAACCAAAAGGAAGCGGCTTCCCGACTCAGTACTTGGTCGCGAGTATTTGGCACATGTCCTAAACATGATAAAAAATCATTATAAGAAAATTGGACATACATGGGAAATACAGAGCCAATATGTTTATGACTTCATCAATAGTTCAAGAGGTTGAAACTGGAATAGAAATTTGTGTAGCAATGAACAATGTATTCTTTATCGAGTACATCTCTCTACTTTCTTTAATTTGACCAAAGAGTCTGAAATGTGTAACGCATATGTACTGTGAAGTAGTGTCTGATTTATTTTACTAAAACTGGTCATACTTATTCTAAGAATAAATTAACAATGACTTCATGAATGTAAGAGATATCAACATGTTATAAGAAAGACTTAGGCACCATAGCTTTTGAATATACAGTAGTCCAGCATTATAGCACTGCAATGCCCTATGTGGATATATCTAATACTGGACATCAACACCCATGTAAGAGAATCTTTCTAACAGAAAGCTATATTCAGTCTCATCAAAGTAGAAATCCATAGGTGGCTATATGAAGGAGAAGGCCATGTTCATCCCTATGTGTATGTGGGTGTATACGTGTCCATATGTGTGCCCTTGTGTGTGCCCATATGTGTCTGTGTGTGTCCCTGCATAAACAAAACTATATAGCATTCAGCCCTACATCATTATGATGGTAATAGCTTTGTATACTATGAGAGTGTACCTTTGTGTAATAGGCATCATATGTATCCACGATGCACAATCTGGGCCCATGCTGCATCCATAAGGTGGAACCTGCAGCAGAACCTGTGCCAGAACCTGTGGCAAAAGCTAGTACACAAGCAATGCCATGCCATGCAAATACTGTTCAGTGCAATGGAATGGCATGGAATGCGATCGCATGCAATTTGGTGCTGTGCAATTTGGTGCAATGCAATTTGGTGCTGTAAAATTTGGTGCCAGGCTATGCCATATGCCATGGCATGCAATACCATGGCGTGACGTGCAATTCAGTGCAGTGCAATGCCATACCGGGAAATGACTTGCAATGCTATACAATTCCGTGCTATTCTGCGCTTTGCAATGCGGTGCCATGCAATGCAGTGCCATGCAATGCTGTGCTGTGCAATGCAGTGCTGTGCAATGCAGTGCTGTGCAAAGCAGTGCTGTGCAATGCAGTGCTGTGCAATGCAGTGCTGTGCAAAGCAGTGCTGTGCAATCCAGTGCTGTGCAAAGCAGTGCTGTTCAAAGCAGTGCTGTGCAATGCAGTGCTGTGCAATGCAGTGCTGTGCAATGCAGTGCTGTGCAATGCAGTGCTGTGCAATGCCAGGTTGTGCAATGCCATGTTGTGCGATGTCATCCAATTCAGTGTCATGCAATGCGATGCGGTGTCGTGCACTGCAGTGCCGTTCAATCATGCAATGCAATGCCATGCAGTGCCATGTCATGAGGTGCCATTCAATTCATTGTCACGCAATGCAGTGTTATGCAATGCCATGCCATGTAATTTGGTGCCGTGCAGTGCCGTATAATGTGGTGCCGTGCAATGCGGTCTCATGCAGTTCAGTATCATGTAATACCGTGCCATGCAATGCAATGCCTTGCAATGGCATGGCGTGCAATCCAGTGCCATGGTGTACAGTGCAGTGAACTGCTGGGCATTGATCCCATTGATGGAATCTCCATGGACCCATGCTGGACCCAGGTGCATAGTTGATACCTACATACTGAGCATAAGGTCAAATTAAACAGTGCAATTTACTTGTTTGTGCAATGTTTGTGATGTGCAATTCGGTGCAGTGCAATGCCATACCGGAAAATGACTTGCAATGCTATACAATTCCGTGCTATTCTGCGCTTTGCAATTCTGTGTCAATTCTGTTCTGTGCAATGCGGTGCCATACAATGCTGTGCCGTGCAATGCTTTGCAATGCAGTGCTGCGCAATGCAGTGCTGTGCAATGCAGTGCTGTGCAATGTCATGTCATGCAATGCCAGGTTGTGCAATGCCATGTTGTGCGATGTCATCCAATTCAGTGTCATGCAATGCGATGCGGTGTCACTGCAGTGCAGTGCCGTTCAATCATGCAATGCAATGCCATGCAGTGCCATGTCATGAGGTGCCATGCAATTCATTGTCACGCAATGCAGTGTTATGCAATGCCATGCCATGTAATTTGGTGCCGTGCAGTGCCGTATAATGTGGTGCCGTGCAATGCGGTCTCATGCAGTTCAGTATCATGTAATACCATGCCATGCAATGCAATGCCTTGCAATGGCATGGCGTGCAATCCAGTGCCATGGTGTACAGTGCAGTGAACTGCTGGGCATTGATCTCATTGATGGAATCTCCATGGACCCATGCTGGACCCAGGTACATAGTTGATACCTACATACTGAGCACAAGGTCAAATTAAACAGTGCAATTTACTTGTTTGTGCAATGTTTGTGATGTGCAATTTGGTGCAGTGCAATGCCATACCGGGAAATGACTTGCAATGCTATACAATTCCGTGCTATTCTGCGCTTTGCAATTCTGTGTCAATTCTGTTCTGTGCAATGCGGTGCCATACAATGCTGTGCCGTGCAATGCTTTGCAATGCAGTGCTGCGCAATGCAGTGCTGTGCAATGCAGTGCTGTGCAATGTCATGTCATGCAATGCAACGCCTTGCAATGCCATGCAGTGCCATGTCATGAGGTGCCATGCAATTCAGTGTCACGCAATGCAGTGTTATGCAATGCCATGCCATGTAATTTGGTGCCGTGCAGTGCTGTGTAATGTGGTGCCGTGCAATGCGGTCTCATGCAGTTCAGTATCATGTAATACCGTGCAATGCCTTGCAATGGCATGGCGTGCATGGCGTGCCATGTTGTACAGTGCAGTGCAGTGCTGGGCATTGATCCCATTTATGGAATCTCGATGGACCCATGCTGGACCCAGGTACATAGTTGATACCTACATACTGAGCATAAGGTCAAATTTAACAGTGCAATTCACTTGTTTGTGCAACTTGCACCTCACTGCCTGAACTCAATTGCCCTTAAAGGCCCAGATCTCTATAGCCCTCCAGCGACAGTCAGAGTGGGGCCGGGACAGGTACTCTGCGCTATTTATAAGGGCACTTGGGGTTTAATCAGATGGCAAGAATAAATTAAATTATGATATGAACATGACAAAAACACCATAGATCTGAGGTATAACTGGGCCACTACAGAGGTACAATGTGCTATGGAATTGGTGTCCAGTTATGAAATACAGATACTTACATTGCGGAATCTGAGAAGTATAACCCATCTCCAAGCATTCCTGGGTCTGACCGGCTCCCACCATAATCATCCACAACGATCTTGGGCATTAACAGACCTCTGTAATGTTCACAAATCAATTTAATCTGCATCTATTATATAAAGGAAGTTTTCATTTATTGCACATATTCATTGGAAATAATGTCATACTAATTCCAGGTTGCTTACTAATAATTGATAGAGTTATGTGGTTTACCTTGATAAGATGCCCACAAAGTTCTGTGGTCTGGAGGCATGCAGTAGAAGCTGACGGTTACTCAGGTCATGTGTGAATCGTTCACTCTCTACAGACCTTCTAACCCTGTACACTCCCTGTACTTGAACACCCTCATCCCTATATACAGAGGTAAAGGGGATGGGAGTTAACTTGGACCTTTGTCATGAATCAAGCTAAATGTAATATACATGTACTACATTGCATTGAAACCTCAAACATAAAACACATAATAGGGTAATTGCATGTGGTAATTCCTTGTCACAGTGATGTTATGAATTATTCTTTATCCTTGGGAATTGGCTGTCTAAGACAAATTCTTCATTCAGGATCCTCAGCAGGGCCATTCCACTAAACGCCCTAGTTCATTCACTATAGATATATCAAACATATAGGTATTAGACCTTATTATCATCAAGAGTTATGATAATAATGATGTTCAAAGAAAAACAAGCAAATAGAAAGTTGCTACATTCACATTCCACAGTTAACAGAATGGCAAATGATGGAAGGAATTTGATAAAGGCATATTGATGCATAATATATACAGGTTTGATGCATACATCTTTTCTTATATTGGAATGACCCTGCTGAGAGTCCTTAACTGCATCTTTCTTGAGATCATAATTAAATTCAGAACAATACATTTTAGTAACCTATGTTATAGTTAGGAGTCGGCATTGAGGCCCTTGAATATTCTTAGATCAGGGATTCTTTTTCTGGAGAAAATGTGCGTACATACTTTATGGAAGCCCCCTTTACTGACGGGGTTGTCACCCAATTTTCAAGCCCTGTAAAAGTCTACCCCCCCCCCCCCCATAGGTTTTAAAACAAGTCACAAAAGAAAATCGATTTTCATCCACAAGCCCTCAGTGATGAAGGTATGCTATGTGGACAAATTGCCACTGACCACTACCATGGGAACCCTGTGTTAATGTGCCTGAAATTGGCTGTAACAGTGTAAGACACTTTTTGTCAGACTCAATGGTGCTTGTTCTTCTGTGCTCAGATGTATTACTGAAGATGAGGGATAACTTTATAGTACTTCTTATACTTACTCTGTGTTGAACCTTTCTACCAGTTGTTTAATAGTAGAGTAGTCTGGATCTGCTGTCTCCACATAGTCAATGCTGCAGTGCAGGTAAAACAGCTTGGCTGCTGCACGCTTCATCGAGTTTGGTATTAGAGACTCCCTTATATCACGCATATCTCTTAATAACTGCAAAGATTTTTAAAGTTTAGCCATTTTATGTTAGCTCGCCTCCTATTTTCAAGAATTGAAATCCGTAGACCAACTTTTGTTTTATTTTGTGTGGCCTAAAGTTACAGTTTTCATAATTCTTAGGCAACAGAGATGGTTTGCACTGTCATCATCAATAACTTATGATAGCACTGGTCTATAATTTGTCACTAATAATAAGATGGGTGATTTTTTATGAGAAAAAAAATAAAGCCAACCTGGCAGAGATCTTGCTTCTGAGCTACTTGCTTCATGAGGTGGATCAGACATGGGTGCTCGTGAGGTAGGTACTTGTAAAACTCCTCAGACAGCATCTTCAGTTAATAAGTAAAATAAATGAGTTCATGAGATAAAGAAGAAAGGATTTCATAATGTGCATATCTCTTGTTTTATCATGTTCTATTATTACTGATTTATCACAACAAACTGATTAATTTAACATACATAATAGATTCCAGCATTTAACCCTTTGGTGCCCAACCACGCCAATTGGGGCAGTTTTAGGCCTGAAAAACCTACATAGAAGTAGAGAATCATCAAGACACTTCTACTGTGTCAAATCTTACCCTCATATGACGCCCCAGGACCTCACGATTTCAATGAGAACATCAATCTTGCTGTGGATTGTATATTATGAGGAATAGTGGAAACTCAACTAAAGAATAGGTCATCAGAGATGTAATCCATCATGGTTATCCAAATGTCATCTAAAAAGCATTCTTTTCACTAGTATGCACTTCAATATATGAGAAAGATATGAAAAATTGTCATAAAATCATAATATATCAATTTTTCCTGTAGATGCTGATTATAGCATCAATATTATTCAGTTTCCATTCAGAAGCTTCGTATTTGGAACGTTTTCTAGGCTAGGAATATCATATTTATAGCTAAATGACGACCACATTGGCCCTACAAATGCAGTATATTGCTTATAACAACAAATGGAATGTGTCAGGTTGCCATGGCAACCAAAGTTAAATGATTTTATATAGTTAAGTTTAAGTCTATTTCAAGACCTTTCAGGAAATGTAACAATCATGATCCTTGTCTTAGAGTAAGAAATGAAGTTGTACATGACTTCAAACATCAGAACAATCATGTTGAATAAAACAGACATTGATCAAGTAGTTCTGGGCACCAAAGGGTTAAGCTCCTTTTGAGGCTAGCTAAAATACAGTACACATGTAGGTAGGTGAACAGCTGATAAAATGCAACATACTTTTGGTACAAACATTGTCTCCAGTGTGTGAGATGTGCCGTTGGACTTTCACAGCTTGTAACCAACAGAGTAACATAACACCCACCCCAGTCAACATTGCTTAGTGGGGTTCATATGTATATACCGCATCGTCGCGTTTTGGCGCCGGGTCTTGAATAGGCGCCTCCCTTCAATAGGGGCCTGGGGTAGGAGGGTTCTGAAGTTAATAGGCGCCGGGCCTTGAATAGGCGCCGGGTGGACAGCTTATAATATTAAAGGGACATTCTCACCACTCGCACTTAACCACATAGTAGACTAGAACAGTACTAGAGTAGTGAGTGGGATACGCTCGGTGATTGTGCCACTTTAAGACATCAAAACCTCGGGAGAGGGGGGTGGGGGTAGGCCTAGAACAAAGGATATATAGGGGATTATCAGTTAGGTGTGAAAGGAAGCTAGCCAATTAAGCTGTCAGGGGGACGGTGGGTCAGAAGCCCTGACAGTATGTGTAGCAACACCTCAATGTAGCATTCACCCCGGCCGGCATTCATGTAGCTTCACACTGCTGTTACACCCCTTATATAGTATTCCCCCAACAATACATCTGTAAAATGAATAGGCGCCGGGCCTTGAATAGGCGCCTCCCTTGAATAGGCGCCGGGGGTAAAGGGTATTGAAAACAATAGGCGCCCGGGCCCCAAAACGCGACGATACAGTATATGTGTTTTTCCTTGGACAAGCTGATTTACCCATATCTGGGTTATGGTCCTTTTTGTCCAGGGCTATAGGTGAGAGCCCAGACGGTTCTGCCCAGACTTGAAGTGCCCGGCTCAAGCTGAGATTTATTCCACAAGAACAAGAATGCACAATAAATGGTGATCTTTGGAGGAAAATCAGATGTCAGCACATTTTGAAATATTCACAATGCATCTATGAAAAGAAAAGTTTTCTGGGCTGGCTCATCTGGGCCCCCACTTATAGCCATGGACAAAATTGACCATTACCCAGATATGGACAAGCTCAGCTGGCCCAAGTAAAACACATAATTATGGGCCCCAGGGACCAATGCTGTCTGGGACATTACCTCACCTAGGTGGGGGTTTGGTTGTTCCAGTTTGGCACCGGTGTCACAAGCCAAACATTATAGATATCAAGAACTCATTTGCATTACAAATGTATGCATAGAATGTCCTATCATCTCAGCTCAATGTATTAATAAGGCTTGGTACATGAACTGCAGCAAAGTTGTGTTATTTTTGTAAGTGTAACTATGTTTCTACATAAAGGTATCATTTTGCTGTGATCCAATGGGATCATATATCTATCCAACAGCCCCTCCCTCGTTTTCCCCTTCTCACACACCCACAAACTCAAGCAGTCCTATTCTGATCACATTATCCAATGTGTGTTGAAGTATGCAAATAGACTTGGTCCCTGTGTGATCGGAAAGTCAATGTTACCAAGGGAACTCAATATATTAACAAAGATGGACAGAGTCAGGCAGTATACTCTGTACACACAATCACATTAAGGCTACATGTTTAATGCATGACATGTTAGTGGTACTGTAATTTGTCAGTAATGTTTAGGTGTATTGATCCCAAAATGGGTTGTTGTTTGTAAGATTGTTACATTATCAACATACCTCTTAAAGCTAATGCATGCAATGCATTTTTGTCAGTATAAGATAAACTCTCCATGAAACAGGACATTCAAACTACAACTACATTGTACTTCAACAACCGGATAATATACGCTATAATGCTCTAATGCAATTCACCACTCTACTGTAAATGGACAATTACTAAAACACTATTATCCACTGAAACGACCATTTTCAGTTGGCCAGCACTCAGCATGATAGCTAATATAGAGGCAGGGAAGGAAGACATGGAAGGAACTGGACCAACTTCACAAGATAAGTTAACTGTCAAAGATGTACTTCATAGTTTCTCTACTACAGCATCAATGCATGGTCTAAGCAGAATCACTGGAGTGCAGTACACTCCATTTAAAATTATATGGGTTTTAGCTACTTTGGTATGTTCCTGCATCCTTTTTGCCCAAATACAAAAACAGACTAGTGTATTTTTCAAATATAATAAAAAGACTCTTGTTAATGTTAGATATTCCGAAATAGAGTTCCCAGATGTAACACTGTGCAACCATAGACACATAGATGTTGATATTCTCTTCAGTTTATATAACCAGAGCTTTATGGACATGAACCCAAGAGACTTAGCAAAGGAGAAACATATCAAAAGAGCAAGACCTGGTCTAGAATTAGATTTCATGGAAATACAAGCAGACTATGTGGAGACGGTGCGTAAATACTTGCCTTCACCCAAATATAGTAAGTTAATAGCACGGCCATTTTCAAGAACAATGTTCTGGTCACTGATGAACATGTCAAATGATGAAGTGGACTTGTTGATTGAACCTATGTATGAACTGGTACCAATCTGCTGGTGGGGAGAGCAGGAATGCAGGGAAGGAAAGATGGAAATAGCAGATGAATATTTCATGAAATGTCTGACACTGAGAGCCCCAGCTGACATGGTAGCCCAAGCAGGGATTGAAAACGGTCTGTCAGTAATTTCTTTAGTTGGGTCTGGTATGATCCCTTGGGATAAATTCCAAACGAACTATTCTGGTCCACTTATTCCTGGTCTTTATGAATTCAACCACCCTCTTGGTGGTGCTGAGGGTCTGCGTGTGGTAGTGCATCAAAGGAATACACCTCCTTTACCAATGACTGAAGGGATCACAATACCTCCTGGATACATGGGATCACTGGGAATTACTGTGCATGAATATAAAAGGATGGGAAATCCACATGGTAACTGCACTGATTCTGATCCGTACGATAATAGCCAAAATAGCACATACCGCATGTCTGTTTGCTTGAACAGGTGTATTCAAAATCACACAGTAGAAGATTGTAGCTGCAGTAGCCCTAGCTTACTGATAAACTTGTGGACTGCACAGAATATATTGAGTTGCACAGCAATTAAACGTCCCCAGCCTGTATGCCAGGTAAAAGACCCACCACTTGAATGCCTTGAACCCTTTATAGAAGTGGAGGAAAAAATGAACTGCTCAAAGGCAACGAAGAAAAAAGTTCTGAAACACATAAATAGATATTGCCAATGTCACCCCTCTTGTGAGGAACTTTCTTACAATGTAGGTTTTAGCTTGGCTACTTGGCCATCTAGAATGGAAGCTGATATTATATGGAAGCAGGAACTGGAACCTAAAATACAGTCATTTCTTTTACATGAAGGTATTTCTGATGTAAAACGCCAATTATACAAAAGCTATTTCACAGATTCGAACAGATATGATGCAATGAAAGATTTCACTAAGCTTAATGTTTACATCTCTGACACAGCTGTTAAAATGACTATGGAAGAAGAAGATTATCCATTTCTAAATCTGGTGTCAGATATTGGAGGAGCTATGGGCCTCTGGGTGGGCATGTCTTTATTGAGTCTTATGGAATTTGTCCAACTTTTGGTTGATCTTTTAGCAACACTGGTTAGCGCGAACAGCAAAGTTGTCTAACTACATGTCCTAACATCGAAAGGCGGAAAATGAGAGAGCATTATACACACAATATATGTAGTTATGGAAATAGATATAACTAAAAACTATATTAGCTTGAGCAGTACCCATTGAATAGACATGTAAATGTTGTGTTTTTCTCTCAAAGGAAAACTGTATCCCATGATTAAATTGATACGTACAATGTCATACCACTTAATGCAGCCATACATATATACCTAGCACTCTTATTCAGTACTTATATTGTAACTATCCATTGAAGCAAATAAAGGTTTTTGGTATTTCAAGACTATCCTACGATTAAACTACTAGGCTGCAATACATATAGCGAACACTTTTATCTGTTACTTGTATCATACCTGCCTATTGGAACAAATAAAATGCACTAACTTAAACACTTCATGTTGTTTTATTTTGCACCTGCACGTAACATTACGAAGAATGAATTACCCTTCGCTAGTGGAAGACTTGCACTTATTTAAGGTGTACAGATGCATGGGCATCTGAATTTGAATACCCTCAAAGGCTATTAATTGAAAAAGGTTTCCACTTCTCCAGGACCGATAAGAAAACCAGGTTTATTAGTTAAAATGCTCACCTGCAGTCTCTGGTCTTTCAAGGCTGGTACATCCTGATCCGCTTCTCCCTGTGCATCATTGTTATAATCGTCCCAGATCACATCCCTGATGTCCACCAGCACTGCCTCTGCTGCCTCAACCTACTCAAGAATATGTATACTCAATTATTAATACTAATTATTCAATTATTAGTACAAATTACCAGAGCATTGGGAACTAGTGTAAACATATTTCAAGCTGTGTGGCACCCTGGGTGTGGCATATAGTGAAGAGACCATTACCAGTGACTCCATTCCCTTTTGTCAAGTATAAGACAATTTTCTCATGGTATTTTATCTGGAGAAATTTAGTACAATAGCAGGTCTACATGTATGGTGTTGAGTGGATTCATCCGCCGTTGAAGTAGAGTTTTCCGAGCTAGTTTACCTGGTCTAATGTTATGTTCTCAGGTGACACTGCAAGCTGTTCATCTAATTCTCCCACCGCTTCTGCCCAAAACAACTCCACAACACGTGTCACCTCTGGGTGAGGGGTCACTGTGCTCCATTCTGTGTCCCTCAGGTACTGAAAGTATGAACACACATTTCTCCCAATTCAAGTGATTCCCAGTCATTTCTTCTAAGACACATTAGATTAGGCTAGTTTGAAAGTTTATTAATAAAGAATACTGATAGTTGACCACATGCTTTTCAACCTCGACAAAAAGGTATGGCTTTCGTAAGGCTGTAAACAAGTTTTGAATACAATGTACCAGGGTAATAAGTGGTAGAGTAAAGCTGGACACAAAAGAATAATAAGGCAAACCCTAAAAGGTCTAACTGATAATAGATAAGAGTGAAGACACTATACAAATCACTACAAGAGAGAAAAAATAATGCCTTTGCTTTTACATATCAGCATCTAAGTTTCCTTACAATCTAGCGACAAAAGTATCAGATCATATTGAAATTTAATACCTCTCTGTACTTGATGGACCCAATGCATGGGTGTAGCATTCCTTTACTTCGTGAGTAGCCATGCATAGGACAAGTATAGCGTTCATACATTTGTGCATACACCGACAATGCTTCTTCTGTTGTTTCCACATAGCGACAATCCTTTGTGCCAAAATTGCTGTCATTACTCTGGAATCAATAGGAACCAGTACAATATCAATATTACTACATTTTCATTTTAATATTTTCTCATGTAAATTTTTTCTCTAAAGGTTCAAGCAACCCTATAACATAAGATATTGCTTACTTTAGATTGGGGAATGGCTCCATAGTGCATGAAGATGCGGTATGGGTACTTGTACTGCTTCTCAGTGGAAGCATGTATCTCTATTACTATGAACTTCCTTTGCCTCCCTGCAGGGAACTGTGCAGTCTGCAAAAGAATTGTATGAATGTATTATTTAACATGACCTTTGGCTGCCAATTGGATTTTATATTGAAAATCATCCTCACTTGAAGCTACCTTAAATGGATTGTATGTTTTGTCACAGATACACAGTGCACATGTTTATTTTTGTCATGTATAAATATATGAGGAGTTTGGTTCCAAAATGCAATTTGAAAAGTGGCACCACATTATGACAAAGGTAAAGGGCATAGCTATGTAAGTCAATGCAATTTTGAAACAAATTTTCCTAAAAATTCAAATTTTCAAGTTTTAAGGTCCAATCAGGTATACATACAAATTACATCTGAGGCATCAGTGCCACTATGTTAGCCTTACAGATCTCAATACATGCTTCAATTCTGGAATACAATATCAAGTTAAATGGTTATGATATTAAATGCAGACATATATATATAAAATGTTCTTTCTTGTTCAGAGCTGAAGACAAATTGTCAAGCAGGATGCATAGCAAAAATAAAATTGATGTTTGATGTTTGAACAATTGCATTACAAAGCTGTATGCATGGTAAGACATGCCTGTTCTTGGATTAGGGTAATACCCTTGGCCAGTTGGTAGCTCTCCTCGTCAAACTCTGGAGCTGATGCATCCCTCCAAGTCCATACTTGTAGTTTTTCAATATCCACATCCTTCTGGGACTTTTGAGCAGTGTTTGTTACTCTTGATTTAGCGGCTATTTTATATGGTAAAAAAAGTAACAAAATACATCAGGCCTATTTTGGGAAATGTTAACATTTTTAATGTATTTTTGGCCAAAAAGAGAAGTAAAAGAATTTTAGTTCTTTTCAAATTGGGTCCAACCCTACCTAGCTTTTTTCACCAGGTTACTAGAAAGACACTCTTTTTGCCCTTACAGTATGTTACATCTTTTACAACATACCAATAGTTAGGTCTGTATCTTGTTTTCCAATACATAATATTGCAACATCTAGGCCTACTATCACATCTAATTAACTGGTGCATGTATCCATTCTATATTATATTGCATTGCAAACAACTTACACCCTATTTTTGTATATAATATATTTACAGCACTGTTGCATTACCTAGGTATTAGGAATTTGGCTAGTTTACTAGAGCACCAAGTGTAACTGTCATCTTTGAAACCATGGTACTCAGCAGCGGCGGTAGATGCCTGATACAACACTAGGATATATAATTATACTAGATCCGTTACATAAATGAATCTAGAGCCTATAGATTATCTAATGAGTTTCACTCCCTGTTAACAACATCTGTACTAAATGCTACCAGGCCAGTGGGAGGAAGATGCAATCTCCTTATCTGGCTCTGCATCTAACATCAACCAGATATAAGCTGACATTACAATAATACTCACTCATGATTCTGCCAGCGCTGAATGCATCTCTTTTGGTTGAGCCTGCTGCTAGAAAATTATCGTAGTCAACAAGTTTCCCATTTTCTATGCAGGAGTCAACAAAGTCAGCAACCAAAACAGGTACACCATAACGCTGAGCAGTCTGGGACCGGTATGATCCAGCTTGCTCTTTAGGGTCGGTCAGCAGGAGAAAGGATGACTAGAAAATGAAAAACATTATGTCATACATTCAGGCTTAGTTGTACATAATATAAAGTGGTTCATGACTTTCCTTTTAATGCTGCAATGAAATTAAAGAACCGGTTTCCTTTATTTTAACAATTCAGTTAGAAGCAACCATACTACCAACATGATACATAGCTCATTGTAAAAAAAAACAGGAGATAGCATTATCCACAAATACTTCAGTAAGCTGTATCTCAAAATATTGGGGGAAACACTGACATGATTTATTTTGAAGGGAAAAATAGTAATGACCTGACTTTTCTTGAAACTCTTAATTTTCTGCAAAACCATCGTATAAGACCCTGAGGGCACAGAGGTGCCCTGGGTCAATTATTTTTGAAAAATTATCCTTTAATAAATGAGATTCCTTAACTCATTTGCGAACTGAGCAACAGGTACCTACTTGCTTTGACACTGCGTAGGCAACTGTACCACCATTTTGTGTTATCTTCTCACTGAAAGCTTGCTTCTGCTTAAATTTCCAGGATGGACTGAACTCCACAGCAATCTTACATCCATCAAAGATGATTTCCTGCAATATACAAAACACGCTCCCATTTAATCATTGGGTAATAACTTAAACTGCTCCCAAATAATGTCACCAACCAATTATTGCACCAGATAATTTCAAAGTAAACTTACATGTTGTGGCACTTGCTGCATTTGTTTGAGAAAGAACTTCTCAAGCTTTTGACACATCATGGTGATATCCTATAAAGAAAGATAATCTTGATTAGACATTTCTGAATGCTCTAAATAAAGAACATAAAGGGATTATGTCCACCTGTTTCAATGCATCTAATGTTATAGGAATTTAATCAAAGAATATCACTTAAATGAAGACTTTAATAACTGACCATACAAGGATGGCTACAGAAATATATTATATGGATATGTGACGCTAACGAAGGATACCACTCACGCTGCCAGGTACGTTGAACAAATAAGTATTGGTGAACATTTGGTTGAAGTCCTGGACACATTCTGCTACACTGCAGTAGACATTTGTTGCAAGGTTCTTCTTTATAGTTCCCAAATCCATAGGATGCTTGATGATCTGGCGATACTCCTGATTAAGTAGAAAAGGCACTGATTATGTACCAAGCTGTTACTTCAGGCTTTTCTTCCCAGTACGTTTACGACTCTATGATGAGAAAGCCATAATATTTCCAGGCATTATTCATTGCAATTTTCGAATGTTAAGTGTATGGAGAAAGTACTTACTGGTATGTGAAGTGCTTCAGCATCTACAGGTTCGTGGAATGGCCATGCATCTTGATGTCCCCATACAGCTTTCAGAACCTCTTCTTGTATAAACTTGAGCTGCTTTGTTACTATTTCCGGTCTCTTTAATTGAGGGTCCCTACTGGCCCCTGACCTCGTACCATTATCCATAGAGCTCATTGTTGTAGTGCTCAATCTGCAATAATAGAAGGTAGGAGAAATAGAATCATATCCTACACTTACCCTGTAAAAGGAACCCTTGAAAAACATTGTGACAAGCAGCAATGGATACTAGTATATGTTAGCGGGATGAAAATAAGTCGAAGCACAGGGGAGGGACGGAGGGAGGGAGGGACGGACGGACGAAGAGGGAGTGAAGGGAGAGTGAGTGAGGTGATGAGTGAGTAAATTGGAGTGGGGTAGATGTAGGTGCCTAGAGGCACATTCTTTTAGCACTGGATAACGATTTTGCACTGAAAAACAGTTTTGCACTGAAAAACAGTTTTGCACTAAAAACGGTCTTGCACTATGAAACGGTTTTGCACTTTGAAACGATTTTGTATTTGAAAACGATTTTGCACTTGAAAATGGTTTAGCCCTAAAAACCAGTTTTGCACTGAAAAACAGTTTTGCACTGAAAAACAGTTTTGCACTGAAAAACGTGCCGGCACTGAAAAACGGTTTACAATTACCACTGGAAAAACTCTTTTGCACTAAAAAGCTGTTTTGCACTTAAAAAAGTTTTTGCATTGGAAAACGGTTTTGCACTTAAAAACGTTTTTGCACAAACAAATGTTTTGCGCTGAAAAAACATTTTGCACTACAAAAACGTTTTGCACTATAAACGTTTTTTTGCGCTGGAAAGCGTTTTTGCACTAAAAAGCGCTTATGTTCTAAAAAATACCGGTTTTGCACCAAAAAAAATGTTTCTGCACTGAAAAACCATTTTGCACTAAAAAACGGTTCTGCACTATGATCTTTTTGCACTGGAAAACGTTTTCACTAAAAAACGCTTCTGCACTGGAAAACGGTTTGCACTAAAAAAAAATCGGTTTGCACTAAAAAACATTTCTGCACTGAAAAACGTTTCTGCACTGAAAAATGGTTTTGCACTATAAAATGTTTTTGCACTGAAAAATGGTTTTGCACTGAAAAACAGTTTTGCACTGAAAAACAGTTTTGCACTGAAAAAAGGGTTTTGCACTGAAAACGGTTTTGAGCTCAGAAACAGTTTTGCACTCAGAATCGGTTTTGCACTGGAAAACAGTTTGCACTGGAAAACTAGAGACTTTGCCTATCATGCCTATATTGTTTGTGGTTAGGGAGTGGTCATTAGCTTTACAAGAACAGGTAACAGGTCGCCTTAACGCAGTTACGATAGTACTTGTTATTGTAGGTCAAAACAGTTACCATAGTCCACCTGATTCTAGAAGCCCTTCATACTTCTGGTCTAGACAATTTCATGATGTATTTATAGTGGCCCAAATGATAAAGTATGGTTCCAGCTGTAACTATACAGCTATGCAATACCACAGCTGCCATAAACACAGTGTAATCCCCACTTTTGATTCTCTATGCTACAGTGGGGATCCCTAAATGGTGATCTGGCAACTGCAGTGTCATATGACGCAGTTCCTGCTACAGCCAGAGCGCGGGAAACGCTACTAGCGCTACAGGGGCGCCACCTTGTGTTAATCAGGGGTACTAAGCGTCTGGGAATTGTCTGTGCATCGTGCGTGTTATGCAATACACCGGAGGTCGGTCAATACATCCTCAGATCAAGATCAGAGTTGTTATCACTTATAATAATACAAAGTATCAAGACATCCAGCAAAGCAGGATGCCACATGGTGTCAGAATAGGTCATCTTCCATGCCCACAACAAGAAAAGTGCCAAATTGAAGTGAGACACTCAAGTTGGTGTTGAAAAGTGATGAACTCAAGAATCTGTGAGGAGAGAACTTTTCTAAAAAAACCTCCAGAAGCATTTACCAAGACCCCAAGCTGTTCATTGTGTGTATAATATTGACTGTCAGTAGACCTACATTAAAAGCAGTGACAATTTTGAAATGGCTGCCAACAGTGTAAAACCCCCAGAAACCCTCAAAATTGAGAGGGGTAACCCATCACATTCATGGTCTCTGTGGAAGAGAAGGTTTGAGATATATCTCAAGGCCATAGGCTCCAGCACAGAGCCTAATGAAAAAAAGGTGGGACTCCTACTGAATCATATTGGGGATGATGGGATAGACATTTATGACAGTTTTGTATTCCTCCCACAACATCCAAATCCAGTCCAGGGACAAGCTCCCATACCAGCTGAGGACCCAAATAACTATAATACTGTGCTACAAAAGTTCACAGAATATTTTGGAAAAAGGGACCCCCAACTGCTACTAAGGGAAAAGTTTTGGTTCACCCTCAAAAGGGGACCATCTCAAACTCTGGAGTCATGGGTGCTAACAGTCAAGAAGAGTGCAGGTGAATGCAAATTCCCACAGACCTACATGGACCAGGCTGTGCGCGATAAACTGACATTTTCATGTACCGACCAGTCGGCAAAGTCGAAGCTCTATGATGCCGGTGCAGGGCTTACGCTGGAGAGAACAGTAGAGATACTCTACCAAAAGGAGACTACGCGCTATGAGCTCCAAGAGTCAAAGAGTGCCAATATCGACGTAGTCCACAGCAAGGCCAAGAAGAAGCCGGACCCGAGCAGAACCGAGAAAAAGAGAAATACTGGTGACAAAATCAAGTGCGGATTCTGTGGTACCGAACACCTCAAAGGGAAGAAAAATTGTCCCGCAGTGAATCACTCCTGTGAGAAGTGTAAAATAAAAGGACATTTTTCCCAAGTTTGCCGTACTTCAAGAGCGCGGATTTCTCAAGTCGCAGAGGAAGAGTCGGGAGACGATATACCCGATGACGGAGTGTCGCACGTATTTATCGGCAGCGTAACGAGCGAAGTAAATGCGGCTTCATCAAAATCCGTCCCAGACGACAAATCGAGTTCAAGCAAAGGCTGGTACATTAAACTCAGAACTGGCTCCGATACTCTATCGTGGTACATAGACTCTGGAGCCGAGATATCGGTGATGCCCGATACATACTACAAGAAGTCCTATGGAGAGATCCAACCAACAAGAAAGACGCTGTATGCTACAGGCGAGCATCCGTTACAGACGCTAGGATGTGCTCGTATGCAGTTGAGTCGCGGAGACACTACCGTCCACGAAGACGTCAACGTAGTGCGAGGCGTTAAATCGCTTCTCCTCGGACAACCTGCAATTGAGAAACTAGGACTGATACCTAACATCCCTGGCGCCTATAGGGTCAAAGCCGTGAACAGTGAAATCCCGAAGTTGGACACGAAGGACGAAGTGGTCAAAGCTTACCTGAAGCTCTTTACAGGACTTGGTAAGCTGAAAGGTGAATATGCTATAAGACTCAAAGATGATGCTAAACCATTCTGCCTCTATACTCCACGTAGTGTGCCAAAGCCTCTGATGAAAAAGGTAGAGCAGGGAATCGCAGCATTAGTAAAGTCAGAAGTTATCGAGCCCGTAGACGAACCAACAGATTGGTGTGCACCCATGGTGGTTGTACATAAACCAAACGGGAATCTACGGCTGTGTGTGGACTTGACAAGACTCAACCAGGGCGTCCGACGTGAACTCTACCAGATGAAAAAGGTAGAGGAGACCCTGGCGTGTATTTCAAGCGGAGCTGTATTCTCCAAGCTAGATGCAAATTCTGGCTTCCACCAGGTACTGTTGACTCAAGAGAGTTCAAAGCTGACGACATTCATCACGCCGTTTGGAAGGTACATGTTCAGGAGACTTCCCTACGGTATATCATCTGCTCCTGAACACTTCCAAAAGAGAATGGACAAAGAACTGACTGGACTACAAGGAGTGTTGTGTCACATGGATGACATTCTTGTAATTGGAAAGGACAAACAAGAGCACGATGAACGCTTGGCGAAAGTGCTGAACCGCCTCCAAGAGAGCGGCATCACTCTAAACCAAGACAAGTGTGAGTTCTCCACAACCAAGCTTCGCTACCTTGGCCAGGTGATAGATGCTGATGGCATCAGGAAGGATCCAGCAAAGGTCAAAGCCATCATAGAGATGCCAGACCCCAAAGACGTCCCAGATGTCCGACGATTCCCCGGCATGGTGAATCACCAGATGAAATTCCTACCGAACCTTGCCGAAATCACCAAACCAGTCAGAGATCTCCTCAAGAAAGATTCTGCATGGACTTGGGATCTTCCACAAAAGAAAGCGTTTGAGAAACTGAAACAGGAACTAGCTTCAGACGAAGCTCTCGCTTTGTATGACCCCGAACGTGAAACGATAGTGTCAGCAGACGCAAGTAGCTACGGTCTTGGGGCAGTTCTGAGACAACGTCAAAAAGATGGAAGACTGAAAGCCGTTGCATATGCCAGCAGGTCAATGACAAAGACTGAATGCCGATACGCGCAAATCGAGAAGGAAGCATTAGCGACCACATGGGCACTCGAACATTGGAGTAACTTAGTTATCGGTATGCGAGTCCACGTGGAGACTGACCATAAACCGCTTGTGCCACTATTCTCAACCAAACTGATCGACGAACTGCCAGTGAGGATCCAAAGATTCCGACTGAGATTAATGCGGTTCGACTTCACAGTCAGTCACGTGCCCGGTAAAAGTCTAATGACCGCAGATACCTTGTCAAGAGCGCCTCTTGGTGAGCATATGCTGGAGAGCGAAGAACTTCATAAGCAAGAAGAACTACGTAAGGAATCTGACGCATACGTACAAGCAGTACTTGTCTGTCTACCATCATCTGACCAGAGACTCAACGAGATACGGTCAGAGCTAAAGAAAGACGATGTCCTGAAGGTAGTGATACACCATATTGAACATGGGTGGCCGGAGAACAGACGTGACGTCTATGGACCTTTGGTTAAGTTCTGGAACGAACAGGGCAACCTTACAGTTCACGATGGACTACTCCTTTGAGGAAAACAGCTTGTCATCCCAGCAAGTCTGAGGATTGACGTCTTACGCCATCTACATGATGGGCATCAGGGCATCACTAAGACCCGTGAGAATGCCAACGCATCAGTGTGGTGGACAGGAATGTCCAAAGACATCGAAAAGACAGTGAAAAATTGTAACATTTGTGAAAAGTACAGACATGAACGTGTCGAACCGATGAAAGGAACTGAGTTCCCAGAACGACCGTGGTCTAGAGTAGCGGCAGACTTTTTCCACCATAAGGGGTCCATGTACCTCCTCATTATAGACTACTATTCTAGAGACATGGAAGTGTGCCAAGTTGGCAAGAACGTTGATACCACTGAGACAGTAAAGAAGATGAAAAGAGCATTCTTCCATCAAGGTATACCCGACATACTATTCAGCGACAATGGTCCTCAATTCGCATCAGCGGAGTTCAAAAACTTTGCAGCAGAATACAGATTTGAACACATCACATCATCTCCAAGATACGCACAAAGTAACGGAGAAGTAGAGAGAGCGGTGCAAACCATCAAAGCGATCCTTAATAAGGCTGACGATGAGTACCTTGCCCTTATTTCTTATCGCAACACCCCTCTACTGTCAGGATTCTCCCCAGCTCAGCTGAACATTGGTCGCAGACTAAAATCACTGGTGCCGTGTCACCCGGATGAACTAAAACCGCGCATCCCAGATGCAGCGCTCGTTCGAAGGAAGGAGAAGGAATACCGGAAGCAGATGGCAGTGAACTACAACCAACGCCACCGAGTCACAGAAGCAGACGAACTGTCACCAGGAGACCGAGCATGGCTACCCGACCTACGAGTGGAAGGGAAGGTCATAGGAAAAGCCCCCGGACCGAGATCCTATATAATCTCTACACGGAATGGACTAGTGAGACGTAACCGTAGAATGACGAGAAATCTCGGGCCCGGACAAAATGACAACATTGATCCGACCACCATACTAACCAAAGTGGTCACACCGCCTAGTGATCATGTGCCTCCAGTGGAGATCACTGATATACCTCCAGTGGTCCCTCCACCGACTCCACCAACTCCTGATCGAGGTGCCACACCCCGTGTGCCCGATCCGGGACCAAGGAAGTCGTCGAGACCTAGAGTCGCGACGAAGAGACTGATTGAAGAAGTTTAATAACTATTCCCTTTCAGAGACATTAATAAGTCAGAAATATTCTAAAGTGACAAAAGAACATTGTCTATTACGTTTGAACATTGACTAGTGCATTTGAACATTGACTATTACATTGAACATTGAGTAACATGTAACTGACTTATTTCCAGAGACATACATATACATATATATCTTTACTTGAGAGTAACTTCATAGTAACTATTATGTCATGAACACTTCAAGAACACTTCTAAGTATGTCTTAACATAATACTCCTTAAAAAAGGGAGATGTCGTATGACGCAGTTCCTGCTACAGCCAGAGCGCGGGAAACGCTACTAGCGCTACAGGGGCGCCACCTTGTGTTAATCAGGGGTACTAAGCGTCTGGGAATTGTCTGTGCATCGTGCGTGTTATGCAATACACCGGAGGTCGGTCAATACATCCTGAGATCAAGATCAGAGTTGTTATCACTTATAATAATACAAAGTATCAAGACATCCAGCAAAGCAGGATGCCACATGCAGTTACCATAGTCACCTTCCTCACTGTGATAGAACCATAGGCTTATAGGACCACTTTCAAAGGCACAAAGAACACGCAATTTTTCACATAAATTACAGAAAAAACTGTAAACTCTCCTGTAAATTTTACATGTTATCAAGCATGACATAAGGTTCCCAGTTATTATAATGTGTTATGCTTAATTCACTCTCCCTCCCCCTCAAAATTCTCATATCTATTCTCACAATTTTACATTGAAAACAAGCATAGAAAGAAAATTAAATAAAAGGGGAAAAAAAGGCTTCATTAAATACGGGTACTTGTTTTTTCCGAAAAGAACAAGAATGTTATTTACGTCAAAATTACGTTTTAAAACTTTATATAACGTTATGCCATAGTAAGGAGCCTTAGAGAAACGTTATAAAATGTTGTTTACTGGGAAGTTGGCGCAAATAGACTTGTTAATAAGTGCACATGGGGACGAACTAGCCCAGGCGATATGCGAATAAATCGTGCAAAAGGTTGTAGAAGCATGAAATCGGACACGCTTGAAGTCTATGTGAATATGATGAATTTCAAAGTTACAGCCAGCAGAAAAATGCATTATCATAGGCAGGGCGGCCATTTTGTTTTGGCATCATTAAATAACACATTTCCTACAATAATCCAAAACTCATGTGCATTTCCGGATGATATAGTTTAATAGGACATGTCATGCTTAAAGTCCATGTGTATATAACAAAACTTAGACTTGGAGCCACCCGGTAAACCGATTATTAGAGCCATGGCAGCCATTTTAATCTGCCATCAACAAAACAAAAGAATATAATCATCACCTTCAACTGGCCTGAAAAAAAAGGTGTATAACTGCCAGAAATAGGTCAGTCAGTCATGCCAAACTTAAAGTCTATGTCCATATGACGAATCTCAGAAATGGAGCGAGTCGGAAAACTTAATATTTCAGGCATAGTAGCCATTTTGTTATGCCATAATTTTGGCAATTATACACCATTTTGTAGTTGGGTTAAGGTGGGTCCCGGCCTGGCATGGATTTCTATGCCCATAATAATTTTTGGAAGATTCTGAGCAAAATTGAGCATTTTATGGGGAGGACTAACTGGTTAGTACTGGTATTAATCCCCAGGGGGAGTACCAGCTTCCCGTTGTGACGCCATGACGTCACTGCTAGCTGCTACTACATGTACTCTATATATTGACAGTTAAAATTTTCTAAGACTCTTAAGTGAAGTAATTGCTTGATTCAGGTAAAGTGGGACACCTAAGCCATACTCTGACTTTATGTACCATTCACACATTTGGTACTTATAGTAGAAAATGTCAAACACATCAAATAGTTTCAGTATTTATTCCTTTAAACCAAAATATAAAAAATATATGAAATACCTTAGCCAATGTGGCCTAAATAGCCCATTTCTTAGAGATGCCATTTCAAAATTGAAACGTCCCACTTTACTTGTATTTTTGGTAAAGTGGGACACTTGCTTCATGTAAAGTGGGACAATTAATAAGAATCTACCCCCATGCTTTACGAGGATGCAATTGTTAAGGAATTGCACAGCATAGCTGTGGTGACCTGCTTCATTCTAAAGTTGAGGGGTGATGATGAAGTTCAATTGAACTAGTTTGCTGTTTTGAAAGGGTTAGCATACAGAAGTCATGATGCATAAATGAAGTCCTGATCAGTTGAAGCAGTGTGCCGTCCTTAAAGGGTTAGTGTACAGAAAGCATGATGCATGAATGAATTGCGGTTTAGTTGAAGCAGTGTCCTGTGCTAAAAGGGTTAGCATACAGAAGTCATGATGCATAAATGAAGTGGTTTAGTTGAAGCGGTGTGTCATCCTGAAAGGGTTAACATACAGTATTCATGATGCATAAATGAAGTGCTGTGTGGAACAAGCAGGGTGCCATTCTTAAAGTGTTAGCATGCAGAAGTTATGATGCATAAATGAATTACTGTTTAGTTGAAGGAGTGTCCTGTTCTTAAAGGGTTAGCATACAGAAGTCATGATGCATAAATGAAGTGCTGTCTGGTACAAGCAGGGTGCCATTCTTAAAGGGTTAGCATGCAGAAGTCATGATGCATAAGTGAAGTGCTGTTCAGTTCAAGCAGTTTGCCATCCTTAAAGGATTAGTGTACAAAAGGCATTATGCATAAATGTATCATCATTTAGGTGAAACAGCTTGCTGTCCTTAAAGGATGAGTATACAAAAGTCATGATGCACAGATGAAGTGCTGTTAAGTTGAAGCAGTGTGCTGTTCTTAAGGGGCTAGCTTACAGAAGTCACGATGCATGAGCAAAGTGCTCTTCTGTTGAGGCAGTGTGCCATCCTTAAAGGGTTAGCATACAGAAGTTGTGATGCATAAATGAATCGCTGTTTAGTTGAAGGAGTGTCCTGTTCTTAAAGGGTTAGCATACAGAAGTCATGATGCATAAATGAAGTGCTGTCTGGTACAAGCAGGATGCCATTCTTAAAGGGTTAGCATGCAGAAGACATGATACATAAATGAAGTCCTGATCAGTTGAAGCAGTGTCCTGTGCTTAAAGGGTAAGCATACATAAATCATGATGCATAAATGAAGTGGTTTAGTTGAAGCAGTGTGTCGTCCTGAAAGGGTTAACATAAGGAGGTCATGATGCATAAGTGAAGTGCTGTTCAGTTCAAGCAGTTTGCCATCCTTAAAGGGTTAGCATACAGAGGTCATGATGCATAAATGAAGTGCTGTTTGGTACAAGCAGGGTTCCATTCTTAAAGGGTTAGCATGCAGAAGTCATGATCCATAAATGAAGTCCTGATCAGTTGAAGCAATGTGCCATCCTTAAGGGGTTAGTGTACAGAAAACATGATGCATGAATGAATTGCGGTTTAGTTGAAGCAGTGTCCTGTGCTTAAAGGGTTAGCATACAGAAGTCATGATGCATAAATGAAGTGGTTTAGTTGAAGCAGTGTGTCGTCCTGAAAGGGTTAGCATACAGAAGTCATGATGCACAGATGAAGGGCTGTTAAGTTGAAGCAGTGTGCTGTTCTTAATGGGCTAGCATACAGAAGTCATGATGCATAAGTGAAGTCCTGATCAGTTAAAACAGTTTGCCATCCTTTAAGGGTTACTGTACCGAGGCCATCATGCATAGATGTATAGCTGTTTAGTTGAAGCAGTTTGCCGTTCTTCAAGGGTTTGCATACAGAAGTCATGATGCATGAATGAAGTGCTGTTCAGTTGAATCAGTTTGCTGCCTTTAAAGGGTTACAGAAGGTATGATGCATAAAGGAGTTTACGAATGCATACTCCTTCCTGCCAGCCGGGAACAACTCTACTGCAGAACTACCTAAAATTTGCGAATACAGCCACACTGCAGCTACGTCCCGGTCCACTGCCCCTCCATACAAAGCTAGTGTTCGCGGAGTCAGTGCTGTGGGATAGGACGCGCTCGTTCCCTCTTTGAGCTTACGGCCGCTCCGTGTCCCATTGTATGACCTGGATGGCTTCGCCAGCAGGTCAATAATCCATATGACAAAAATGGTAAATGTCAATTTTTGAAGGTGAGATATATTTTGACGGACTACATCAAAAACATTAAGGAAATTTATGTAGGGTCCTTTACAGGATGAATCAATTACACAGAGTATAAATGTAAAACTGCCAAAATACTGTGCATCTGGGCTTAACTCTGGGCAAGGCTACACTACATTATGTTACATGACAACATATTTGTACCCTAACTGAATCTCTATCCTCAAATTATTTGACATAGGCCTAGTGCTAAATAATGTTGTGCACAATTATATAGCTCATACTCTTAATTGTAAGCATCTGAAATGAAATGTTTTGTTAATGAGGCAGTAATGCAGGAGCATTTCAGGGGCATATCAATCACTATAAATAACTGTAAATGGCAATAATTTCTATAAATCGTAAGAAAGTAGTATTGGTTAATGATTTCTATGGTTTTAGCCTCAATGTATATCAAATACCATTTCTAAATGAATTTGCTACAGATTTTACCATTTAACATCATAATGTATGATGAAAAATTATTAGAGATAAGAAATCTCACAATAATTATCTAAATTATGATGGAAGTCAATGGTTCGATGATGGAAGTCAATGGTTTGCTCATCTAAATAATGATCATCAGTTAAGTCACTTGATAAACCACAATCTGGAGCACTAACAAAGCCCTATTCTGGCTGTTAGACTTAATAATTTGGTATTATTTACACAACTAAGTATTGTAATGATATTTGCTATATGATATTTCTTCTCCTTATAAATCAAAATGTAGGCATATTGGGTAATGCTACTCTGAGAAAGGGGATTAATATTGTGTCCCACTTAACCTGAATCTGCCTGTCCCACTTTACCTAACACCTTCAGCTAAAGTGGGACACTTGCATTTAAGGTCTCAGTGTACTTCATTTCCATATCTGACTAATAAAAATATATCAAGATGTAAAGAAGCAATATATGTATCTAATATTTACATACATTTTGAAATATCATGTTACTATTCTTAGTACCACTACTAACAAATGATTTTACTATTTCTTATGTACTTCCGAATTTATAGCGGCAAAAGCTCTCCACCCATATCATGTCGAAATTTAGAAGGTATAATTACCTCTAAACTTTGGTGAGATAGGTACAATGAAGAGGGGTCAAACATATATTTCTAAGAAAAAAATAAAATTTTACACCCAGGAAAGAAATCAACCCCTAAAAATAGCCTTAATGTTAATTGTCCCACTTTACCTGATGTCCCACTTTACCTGAATCAACCTACATGACTATACTACTGAACTACCAGCGGTTCTCCCACTATTCTCCAGGCGGCGCTATGGTCAATTACACCCAATATCGCCCATGTTTGACGGGCGAGTCTGCTAATTTGCTACGGGAAAAGTCATGTTTCATGGCCTAGAACCATTAATATTGATCGTATCAACAAACCATGGACATCTATGGACTCCTGATGACATTTGCTACGGATATTTACCACTTTGAATTAAGCTACGATGAGATATTTGCATGTATAGCCACATTTTAATGGTAGAGAATGGGCGATCTGCCCGTCAGGAGACCCGGATGTTGGGGTTGGTGCGCGATGCCACTCATAGTTCTGGCATTGATAGATGCCCTGTTATTTTATATGAAGACTTTTAGGAAGTTACCCATAATGCAATGCTTCAATGATGTGATTTAGTCCGTTTTTGCATTAAATTTTTATTTCAAAGGGTCAAAACCCTCAAATTATGTACGGCAACCCATATCAAGATTCCCAGTAAACAAATAACGTTATACACCATTTTATAACGCTTTATAACGTTATATAACGTTATATGTCAACGTTTTTCTAATGCTCTTTAGTGTGACATAACGTTATGTAAAGTTTAAAACGTTATTTAGACGTAAAATAATGTTTTTTTGTTAGCTGGGTTATGTTTATTCATGAGCAAATAATCTAAGCAATCTTTTGGGGATGTTTAAGAAAAATCTGATGACTTTTGCTACTATTTTCTTTTAATTATGTAAAGAGATAATGACAATTTATTCCTTCTCCCAAATATCACATTTCCCCCCAAAATGCAAAGTAATAAAAATTACAAAATTATTTTTAGAATAAAGGTGAATAACCATGTGTTTATCATGTAAGGTTTCGACATTCTACAGTTATTGGTTCATAGAAAATAAAATCAGACAAAGTTTGACATTATTTCTGTTTTTTTTGTTTAAAATTAAATTACCGTAAATTACCGCGTATAACCCGCGGGTTATACGCGAACCAAACCCTCAGTGCGGGTACTACAAAATTCCCAAAGTCTAGGTGCGGGTAATACGAGGGTTTTTGGTAGTATAGTACAGTACTAAAATCGCAATTTTCAGACCTCTGGTGCAGGTTATAGGGTTATCTCAAAGTCGGGGTGCGGGTTATACGCGAGGTGCGGGTTATACGTGGGAATTTACGGTACTTATATTTTTCAAAATTCCATATTTTAAAAAGTAGCGTGGTAACCCCTACTTTTCTTTTCATTTTCTATTTTCAAATGATTTAGGGTACCCACAGAAAAAAATGGTGGAATTCTGATGACTTTGATTCAATGGGATCGACCCACGTTAAAGGACATAAGGTTATTCCTCTGTTTTGCTGATGCCAAAATAAAATGGCTGCCATGGCTCAAATAATGGGTTTTCCCAGCGGCTTCAAGTCAGAGATTCATCATATGGACATGGACTTTAAGCATGATGTGACTGACTAACCTATTTAGCCCAGTAATACACCTAAAACTGGGGTTATTGCAGGAAATGTGTGATTTTGTGACCCTTAAAAAAAAAAAGGCCGCCCTGCCTTTTAATAATAATCTATATTTTTGCTGGCTCCCAACGCTGAAATTCATCCCATGAACATGTCCTTCAAGCGTACCCAATTTAATGCTTTCACGAAAATTTGCATGATTCACCCCATATCTGGCGCATAACACCTGGGCTAGACTTGCCAAGTGACTAGATGCCACCCATTTTACCTGTGATCTCAAAAAGCCCACTTTTTCTGGTAATCTTAATACTTTTCCAGGCCTATCCTCTAGATGGCACCACTGTAGGTTGGTAACACTGCTGTATATATCGGGGTCTCTGCCCCCGCACCTCTTTTTCTTTCTCTCTTATTTTTCTTTTATGAAATGTCAGTAATAGAACTATAACAGAACCCATTTAGCTCTAAAGGATGGGACGATACAGTGGTGCCATCTTGAGAAGAGGGGGAATCATAAAGATTACAGGGGAAATGGGTTTTTAAGATTACAGGTTGAATGGGTGGCATCTAGTCACTTGGGAAGTTCGTCCCTAGGTGCTGACTTAAACCCCACTTTAATAGTTAACAGGAGGCGGGGTCCACCTAACACCAAAATACTACCATGTCACAGTGTCATTAAAGCACAAATGTTACATACTATAAAGTCTGCTGCTGCCATCAACTGATCATACCTGGTCATTGGACCAGTGACCTCCCCCCGCCCCCCCCCCCCCCCCCCCCCCCTCCCACCTCTGCATGACTCAGTTCCTCAGGGCAGCCCATCGATCTGCATAATATGAGCCCCCTAGTCGTGTAATAGGGCCTTTTATAGTAGGCATATATGCTATGCTTTCATATGGGGAGGTTTAATGCACGCAGTGCGTAGTTCACTGACAGTTACACAACATTACTTCTTATATAAAAGGTGTCTTAAGGCCCAGAGGCATCGATAGCTGTGAGTGCCTTCGTCATGTTGCATTGGTTGATATATAAGGGACTATTAGCTTAAAGTGCCGTACATGGAATTAAATAGTGTAGTATCACATACCATCTAGGCCCCTACATGCAAAGACATTAAAGTAGCTTATAACAGATATGCCTATGCCAGGAACATGGATGGTACTGCAAAATATGCCAAAAGAATCACACTATCAGAACCCACCTTATACTTCCGCTGTCTCCACCCACATTTGTAGCAAACTGGACAGATACCTGGGGTTAGATCGTCCTGAAAACGTCTGGAGTTGTTTACCTCGAGTAAGGTTGGGTACCTGCCTGCTCTGACAGGGGTGTACACCAGTAACAAGCAGAAATATTGCACAACACATTCAACCGGAGATCCTGTTCTGAGACAGGTAAGGTAGGAAGTAGGCTCTGTACTTTGGCCGTATTTTTATCCACCATGCAAAGCTCGGTCGTCAGCCAATTCATTAGGGCACTAGGGCTGCATTGAGAGATATGGACTGGCAGGACAACAATAAGACTATGCAGTTGAGTAGAAACAAAGTGACACAGATAAGTCTCCAATTCTTCATCAGATTGCAACTAGACAATATTATGGTGGCGCCATCTACAGGAATATATGAACTTTCTCGCCTTTCCATGCATCATATTCAGTCCTACAAATAAGTATTTCAAACAGCATCCCCAGACAGCTGGTGGCCAGTGGTGTAGGGTTCTACACTAGGGGAATGGTAGTGACATTATGTCACAATGCCAGCTGGTACTACTATAGGGAGGTTGACACAACTGGGCCAGAGAACGGGTTAGTGTAAAGTAGGCCTATGTGTAAGGGGTAGACATAGGGAGCCTCACTCCAACCTAATCTAAACGTAAAAACACTGGGGGCTGGGTGAGGGCAGTCGGTCCCTTATCACTTTTGCTTAGGACTGTATTAGTTATTGTAGACCACCCCTACCCCTTTGAAATATACAGATGCCTACATCAAAATGAATAATTGCAAAGTTCAAATTGACACCCCTGAATAGAGATTCCCTATGATACTACCTGGGTACAGCACTTTTGTGACACAAGAAATACCTTGAAATCAAGCAAGAGCTTGGAAACTTCCATTATTTAGAATATATAAATTATCTTGATTAATTATTGACGAGCCATTATTCTTGAGAAAAGTGACCACCCAGCAATGCCATATTGCGTTTTGTTTATCGTAATGAAAACAATTACACCTTTCACCGTTATACGTCTTTATTTACGATCACTATAAAACGACGGAGTGTGCCAATCTTTCATTGGCGATCATATCATAGTATCGGCCTACCATAATACATTAAATAAATGTCTTTCTGTACAAACTCTAAACTACTTGTTGCTGAGAATTCCCTCATACCAAATACCTTGCAACACTATAAATGCATTTCTCCTGTCGCGATAGACGGGTCCTCAGTTTTACATTTCATTTATCTGGAACCAGTTTGGTTTTTTCCCATACACAGGTTGCCTTTCAGTCCAAAGAATATTACTGACGTTCACATAACAGATAACTGGTCGACAGCACATGTCCTTTCCGGAATTATTTCAAAATACACATGCATTTTGATGAATATATGTCCAATGATAATGGCATCTTATATGAAAATCCATCCAATGTCCTTTCTTCAAATATTGCCACAGTTCATCGAAATTGATGAGTGATGCCAGCAGCTGGCTTTAGCCGTAAACACCATTAGTTTTAAACAAACATTTTAAGCAGTGGTTAATTTGGTTTATGATGCTGCGGTTTCCAGTTCCGAGGCCGGTGTGTCGGTTTCTTCATCATTGTAGATATTCTCAGCCTGAAAAAAGAAAGAGGTAAGCTTTAGCTATATTTGCAACAGAAAGATTAAGATAACGACTTCAGTCTTCTACAGTTAACTGAGGATTTAAACTGTAATTGCAGGGGTGTGAAATACAGACATGTCAGTTGGGTATTGGCTAAACATCTGAAAATATTTTCAGTAGATTGTATGTTACCCCGCGCACCGCAAGCGGAGCGCAGCGGTAAATCTAGGGGGGTTTGGGGGCATGCCCCCCCAAGAAAATTTAGGTTTTCTAGACTTCAAATGGTGTGTCCTGGTGAATTTCGGCACACCATATTTTTCAATTATTTCTTTAGGCCATGAAGAATTTTTTTCTTAATGCTAATGGGCTACACAATTCGAAACAGAAAAAAATTCTCAGTTTTGAAAAAAAAGAGAGGTGAGCGCCAATAATTCAATTTTTTTCTCAAATATTTCTGGCTTGAACTTCTCTTATTTAAGCATCTTTGCTGCCATAACCATGAAGACATATTGAATACTGGGAGGCCTACTATATCAAGGATTCGGGTAGGGGGGGGGGATGCAGTACCGGACTGTAAAACTGGTTAAACTGGGGTGACTTTGGCTCACTTCTGTCATATTCCACAGTACCAGTTTTCTGTCATTTCTGACGGCAAACTATGGCTCCTTCTGACGGCAAACTATGGCTCTTTCTGACGGCAAATAATGGCTCTTTCTGACGGCAAACTATGCCGCTTTTTGACAGCAAACCTATGGCTTATTCTGAGGTTCAAGAACCCCCCCCCCCCCCCCCCACACACACACAGTCTGTCTGTGCTGTGAATCAAGACGTGATCAATGCACAACCGGAACACCAATTATCGCCCAAAACGGACCTCTGTAAGCCCACTGTTCATCAAAGAACGACCCAACACAGCATATTGCGCACTCCAGCCTCACAATTACCTACCATTCCCGACCTCTCTTAGCCAATTTCGAGTAAAAATTCGCCATAGACCAACCTCTATTAGCCCATTTCCTTCAAATCTTTCTCATGCAGACAACACATGTCAACACGTGATGAGCGGCCAGTTTGTTTGCTGCACACCAGGGGGCAGCACAACGATTATTCACGCAGCAAATGATTTTTTTAGGTCAATATTTTCAGCCAATGGGGTGCCAGTAAATATTCATCTCATACTTCCGCGGGCATAGGATTGGGGTCAGCCCAAAACGCGGCCAAAAGCTGTCCGAGTTCTGATTGAGATAAAGGGTAAGGGCGCTACAAGCCTGCTGTCGGCCCTGTAGGGTTTAGGGCCGGCCCCAGGGCGTTTAGGGCCAATCCTGTGGGGTTTAGGGCGAGTCCTGTGGGGTTTAGGAGGGGATGTGGAATCGGAAATATTGCGGAAATTGTCATCTTCTAGGTTATATTAAAAGATCTGAAAACATGCGGAAATCTGAATGTCTGACATGTCTGGAAATAGAAAAAATTATTTTCGCTGAAGATGCCGCATGAAGTGACAAGGCTGGGTGCGGGACAGACTCATCTACTTGAAACCCTTGCAAATAACATTCTTTACCAATACTAGGGGGTTTGGGGGCATTCCCCCCAAGAAAATTTTGAAAACTAGAAGCCAAATGGTGTCACTTCATGTATTTTGATGTTCTAATCTGATGATATTTATAAGTCCCACCCCCCCCCCCCTACATAAAGGAAAGTAAATATCTCATCGGATCTGGACAAATGTCAGGAACTGTCCTGAGGGAGATAAAAACCGTGGATTTCCGCGTTTCCGCGGACATTTCACAACCCTGTATTGCATGTTGCATTTTTCTACTGTAATTGCATGTTGCATTTTTCTAGAGAAAAGAGCACCTACAAATGTTTTAACTCAATATACATGTATATCCATACTGACGAAACCATGCTGGAATATGTACATCATCAGCGCAGCATTTTTAAGGAACTTAGAACCACACGATCAGGTTGAAATACATTATGGATCATGATACAAATGTAGTCAAACGTTTAAGGGATATACCACAATTCCACCTACCATTTGCCAAACTTGCATGATGTTGTCTTCGGAGACTGAGCAGATGACCCAGGGTTCGTTGGGGTTCCAGGAGAAGTCAGAGATCTTGGCGGTGTGGCCGCCGTGGATGAAGAGCAGCTCAGGGGGTCCGTCCTCGGCGTCTTCCGCAGACTGTTCCTCACCGATTTTACTGAAATCATAAGGAAGTCCGTCATGGTTATGTCCCTCTGCTCCCTGCTATACAACTTCAGATTATATGAAGCCCGATTTCAGACGAAGGTGGCTTATCGTATATATGATACAATATCAGCGCCCTGAGCACTTATTAAAATTATTTTTAGTTCTTAAGATGCGTTTTTCCAGTAAACTTACCTGAGATCCCACACATGGAGTCGGCGGTCTGTTCCACTTGAGGCAAGGATCGTCTCGTTATGGGGAGACCATTGAACCTGGCAAAATTAAATACAGGTGTAATTTTAGTCATTTCTACCTCAAACCAATGTGAATTCATTTGGCCCTTTTATTGGTTACAGTGTCTGCTCGGTTTGTTTTTAAACTCTGTACGTCCTTGTTTAATTGTTGATACTGTTCCTAAAGTCACAGGTTTATTTTAATTTAGTTATACGTTCTCCCTTCACAGCACAACTGTTTTGGGTGTTGCGTGATAGTCTATGTCAATTCAGGACAAAATGCAAATTAATAGTTACCTGGAAGATTTCATCCTTGTGTGATTCAAATGAGTGCAACTTCAATTTAAGATTCCTCAAATCCCAGAGAGCTACAGTCTGGAAGCAAAAGAAGATATCATGTTTCAACTTTCACATAAAATTCCACAAACCAATGTGCGAAATGGGAGGGAAAAACAAAGGTGAACAAACGTGAAATGCGTTTATTTCCCATAAAATCAATGTACATTTTAGGCAATCTACTCTGGAATGATTCTAGAATGCTCTTCCCTTATAATTGTACCGATAGTGAAAGTACCCAAAATTCCATTCCCAGTTTTGTTCAAAAGTCCTTGCAAATCGTTTGTAAGTAGCAGGTTTTACTCCTTATAAACAGATGTCAGATAACGAGCTAACAGGAGAATGGACGTCCCCTTACCTTGTCTGCTGAACCTGTTGCAAGGATGAATTCACTGTATGGGTTGAATGAGAGGCAGTTCACCTCGGCTGTGTGGGCATCAACTGTGTGACTGGGTTTACTTGTGTTGCTAGACCGTGTGTCCCAGCTGAAACAAACGGAATCATTTCATGTAGTAACGCATATATATATATATAAATTGTATTTGCCTTTAAAGTTATCTTTGTTTAATTAAAACCCCTTCACCACTGGATTTCATGTAACTCAATGCAATTTTGTGCAATATATTGGCTTACCGCGTGGAAGGGGTTTAAAGATTTTAATAGATGAGTTGTAAGTAACAGTAAGTGAGAATGTCAGTTTGCAATTTCCTTTAATTTCTAAAGGGGCCCTTTCTTAGCAGTTTTGGTAATCGAGAAAATCTATAATTCACAAAGCAGATCCCTTTTGTCAACCATAAAACTAAATTTGATAAAAATCACTTACATCATCAATTTCTGGTCGTCAGCAACGGAGCCAAATGAGGCTCTCGTGTAGTAAGTGCCATGACACGTCCTCGACAACAGAAGTGTGACCGGTGAAGATGGTGTGTGCGTCAATAACGCGGCCCTCCTTGGGTGTTGTGTTTATGTCCCACAGGCAGATGGTGTGGTCGTCGGAGGCGCTCAGGAGGTGTCCGTTAAGGTTGGGGTTCCACGACAGGCCATACCCCTCTTTTTGGTGACCTTTCAGTCTCAATTCTGGTTGACATTCTCCGCTGGGATCTGTTCGAGTGAGATGCATTATGTGAATACAGTGAAATCTCTCTATAACAGCCGTTTTGTTTCGGTCATCCCATATTTCTTGAGGGATGATCGGATGCAGTTCTTAATACATTGGATTAGAGTGAAAATGTGTTCTGAAAGCTTTTTTGATAAGCAAATTTAGTCTCACTATCTACTTTGTAGACTATTATCCTATATCACTCACAACGGGATACACTTCAATGTAACAACAGATTCGACGATAGCTTCTACAAAATTTACCTGGCTTTGAGGGATGTTTTGTGTAGTCGAATACAAGTACGTCGCTTGAGGGAGTCTTGGTGGCAATCACGCAGGGATTTTGTGGCATGAATCGGGCACGGTTGACTTCACCCTCATGGTTGATTTTTATTTCTATTTCAATTTTACCGCTGACAGAACCAAACCCACCAAACTCTGTAAATAGGAAAGACATTTTAGCTAAATGTACCAGTGAAACTGCAGTAACCCCTCCCCTCCATCTCTTTTTTAAATTCTTTGGCGTGGACTCATGCTATCTTGGAACCAGTGCACTAAAGCTGTTAGCAATCTACATTTTCCTAAAAAGGGCTGCGATGGGTTAATCTTTGCTACTCACTATAAATTAATACTTCATCGAGGAATAATTGTAAATGTTTTTCTACATCTCGCTACACATACGTATTACAACTTACCTCATTCTCATGTATGAAATGGCATTTACTTCATTTAATTTCTATTTTATTATTACTGACAGATTACCTTTATTTTCTACCATATATTTGCGAGGTTGGTTCTGAACCAATAATACAATAGTTATAGAGGAGGTGATCCGTTGCACCATTAACTCCCACACAGTATGTCTTGCATTCTTCCATGACAAACTAGTATGTTTCATCAATAAGCGTTAACTAATGTACCACACATGCTTGTTACGGTTTATTGATTCAATGGGTTATATTGAGCAAACAGCCAAACTTAAGGTTTCAGGCCACACAGATAGCTTAGTTCACGAGACAACCTTTTTCCCAATCAATTAGTCAACATCAATTTCTTCTATACCAATCTCCGTCCCCTGTTATACTCCGGCTCTTCGACCCATAGTAGGAAGTGTATGTAAATCGCATGCACATATACTACATCCATGCTAAAAGTTCTCAAATTGAAAACCATTTTCCCGGCATGTATTCTTATTTGCTTAATTAAAGCCATTAAAGCGCTCCTTTCACCAAGGGTGTACGTGTGCTTATGAGCGCCCATTGGTGAGAGGGCAGCTTTAAGCATATGACCAATCCTCACCGCCTTTGTCGCTGTCATAATGAGATGCATCTATCTGTGCATTATCATTTGGGAGTTGTACACTCGCAATGAGTAAGTGGTTCTGTTCATCTGACCTGAAAAACACAAGCAGAAATCCAGGGATCCTCTCCAAGCACCAATGCTAGAGTCTTTTCAAAGTCTTATCTGTTTTTCTTTCTTGTTTTTTTTCTGCCAAAACTTTCCAATAAGTTAGGATTTCGTTAATTAAAGTGTTTTTTCATAACATTTAAAGGAGGATGTTAACGCATTTTTGTTTTTCGTGTTATAATACAAAACGAAATAAATGAAGAAAGCCTTTAAATTATAAAAAGCCAGAGAAGGCATCCAAACCATAAATCAGTTTGTTTTTCACATTTTGGAGCCTTAACAGAACAACTTTGTCTTGATCAACCTACATCGGCCTATTGAAAAGAGGATCCCGTCGGTTTTTGAATTCTGTGCTCCATACCAAGGCATGGGTATCAAAATGGGTAAGTATCATGATACAGCGCTGCCATTGTTTGGACTGGAGCCTTCTCCTTGCCTTTTGTTAGTACAAAATCAAACAGAAGAAGAAATCATTAATCAGTGTGCAGTGGAATTCAATATTGTAAAGCAATAGCGATCTTTTTAACATCAACATTTAACACAAAAATATTCAATTTGCAACATGGTAAAATCTTACTGTACGACTTCAAATAGTTAGGCATGATATAAGGCAAAGAACTTACTCGGAATTGTTAATTAAGCATTTGTATTAAGGAAATTAGATCAGGTTTCACCAAGGACATGCACTTACGTGTGTGTTCCTAGGATGAGTCTGTGAATGGAGTAGTCTTTTCCTTCGGGTCTGGTGACATCGGGCAGCCATTGGGCAGTCAAACTGGGCCACTCCAAGGCATGCGTCATCACCAAGTCGTACAGGAAGGGCGTGTTCTTCTTCCATATTTTGTATTCTTCGTTGATCACTCGTTCTTCAACGGCATCGTCAAAGCCGGAGCTCGAAACTATTAGAAAATAGAAAATGATTTTCTTTAATCTCAAGCTGATCGATTCAATCCTGGCTTATGGTCAATGGCAATAGCTACATTCGCATCTGTACATTGACAACATAGAAACCACAACATACATAAGTGACATGGGTTCCATTTCTGAAGATTTGGTTTAAAGTTGTATTGATTGACTCACATCTGCCACCGACATGGCCGATCTGGGAAATGGATACTTTCGCTCTTCTGCCAATTCGCCCTACTAGATGATTGGCGCCATTATTTTCTAAACTTAGGGAATTGTTAGAACCACATTAATATCGATATGGCTCCCATGATGCAATTCACCCGAGGCGATTTAGTTAGGTCCTGGTCGGTAGTTACGTTCCCGCCCGCCGCCATGTTGTTGTTGCAACTTCTCACGGCACACCCCAAGAGACCAAATGTTCACACTTAGTATCGCCTGCAGCGAAGCTGCTGGTCTCACACTAAGTCCGTATCACTAGTTCTAGGTTTGTTTTTCCAAGTTATAATGGGTCTTGAAGGATATTATCATGCTTCCTCGCCCCGCCAAGAGTAAAACTCCCGGGGAGTAGTAGGGCGAATCTCTCTGTACCTTGATGTGTATTGACCAATACACACCCACCTTGATGTGTGTTGACCAATACACACCCATTTGCGCCACCAATCTTGTGGAAATAGCCAAGGTAGCAGGTGAAAATAAGATCTGCTCCCATACCATACATTAGGAAATGCATATTAGATCTCTAAATTCCGAGAATTGTCTGACTTTATTTCATTTTTTCTGACAATCCTGGCATAAACCCAATCAATGTTTTTAAATAGCCTCTACTCTATGCAATCAAATATAATCTTTTCAAAGTTAAGCCACACTTTTTTCCTTTTTGGGGGGGTTACGGATACTGTTATAATGTTTTAGTAAACTAATATTCTGTCGTTTTTTCTTTCAAAGATTGAGAAAATTTTAATAATCATATGATCACAATGAGAGGTAGATCATTGTTTTCCTGTTTTTTTTTAATCTTTCCAACGACATATTATGATGCATATAGCTTTTATTTAAGCCACACTTTTTTCCTTTTTGGGGGGGGGGGGGGGGGGTTACGGATACTGTTATAATGTTTTAGTAAATTAATATTCTGTCGTTTTTTTCTTTCAAAGATTGAGAAAATTTTTATAATCATATGATCACAACGAGAGGTAGATCATTGTTTTCCTGTTTTTTTGTTTTTTTTTATCTTTCCAACGACATATTATGATGCATAAAACTTTTATTTTTTTCTTTGGATTGTTTTCTCTTGAACCCACATAGCCGTCATCGGCGGGAATAAAAAAAAGTTGATTTTCCCAATTTTATTTTTAGTCTGGTTTTGGGCATTTCTAGTGCAAATTAAAAAAAAAAGTGTGGCCTTATCCTCTACTAGCCTAGGCTATGGAGTGATTATTATTCAAAATTTAATATTAGGGCCGAGTCTTTTATTGCTAGCTTGGGGGGGGGGGGGGCAAAACTAGAAAGTTCTCCATGCTGGGGGGGGGGGGGGGGGAGCAAAATAAAATAGTCCATTCAAATACGTGCAAGCAGGTGCATACTTTTTTTTAAATATGGGGTATCATTTCTCAATATCCGAACGCAGTGGAGAGGTGGGGGAGGGGGAATTTCAAATCAAGATTTCCCTGGCAAAAATGTATCCCCCCCCCCCCCCCCACCCCTCATTTCAGCCTGGCCCTGAGCTCAGGCCCAGCCTCAGGCCCGGGCCGTCACTTTCCCTGGCAGTCGCAGGTCATGAGACGGCTGGCCCCACGGACAGTTGGCCCCACGTCAAGTTGGCCCCACTTGAGACTGATGGCCCCAGATTTTGAGACTGATGGCCCCATTTCGGACTGATGGCCCCACTTCAAATTTAATAGCTTATGTGGTCTAAAAACATATAAAAACATATTTTGAAGCATGTAGAGCATAGTTATAGCCATTCCCAATGTCATATTATATGAAATTATATGAAAAAAAAGTGCCTAGGACATCCATTCTTATGATAAACTGCAGGTATTTTTAGGCCTATTCTTATGTCATAGCAGTATATTTTTGGGTTGGAAAGGATGAAACACTATCAAGAATAGATGGAGAAATAGCTTCTTTTCATTACCAGTGTATAGATCTTGTAATTGCAAGAAAAACAGCATTTAAATTTGTTTCCTAATGCAAAAAAATAGGTTTTTTTGGGAAAAAATAAGGAAAAGCTTTAAAATGTCGTAGGAAGAAGATAAAAATATCCCTATGGTGCTATTAAGATAATGCACACAATGCTAATATGTATAAATACTTATTCAGGAAAAAGTACAGATGTAGTTTGAAAATGAGAGGAAACTTTCACCAGGTGAGTTGTGAAAAGTCACAGTTCAACTGTTGGCAACTGTCACACCTATGCAGTGTGGATGCCACATGGCCACACCTACTCTGACACTTGTCCACACCTACTCTGAGACCTATCCAGAAAACCAAAAAGTATAATCAAATTGATAAAAACATGTTTTATCATCATTACCAATGTATAGATATTGTAATTGCAAGAAAAACAGTATTTAATTATTTTTTTCTAATTCAAAATTAGTTATTTGGGAAAAAAATAGGAAAAACTTTAAAATGTTGTAGGTAGAAAATAAAAACACCCCTGTGTTCCTATTTAGACAAAGAACACAATGCTGATATTTATTAATACTTATTGGTACTTATTTCTTTTTTTTTTTTCTAAATTGACCCCCCCCCCCCTTCCTCCCCACACCTGCAGCTCACACATGGCTTGCCCAATGGAGAAGGCAAGTGTGAAGGCTAATCCCCCTGCCCAGGTTGGCTGCTATAACACCTGTAATTTGGCCTAAAACACCTCCAGTAGACAACTACAAATGGCATTTATCTATAATAATACATTTCTATATGTGTATGAATGAATATGTATGAATAAAAGACAGTAATAAGTGATTAAATATGTTGGGGCCATCAGTCCCACAGGTGGGGCCATCAGTCTCAGAAAGTGGGGCCATCAGTCTGGGGCCATCAGTCCGTGGGGCCATCGGTCCTACAATCCAGTCGCACTCACACTGCCACTGGCGACCCTGATAACTTTCTTCGGTGGGCCAGAATGACTTCACGAATCGATATTGAGTTCAAATTGCGCCTTTTCGTCGTCAACACTGCTGCCATAATTCGACTTTTTTTTATATAAATCTTGACCGACGCGCTTTGGTTTGGATGCCGGCTCTTCAAAATCAAATGACAAAGACACAGTGCTGTTTGGTCGGGTTCCCTTGTGTTAGCTACGATCATATACGTTTTGCCACCCTGATGAGCCCAACCCAATATCATCTATGGCTACAGAACACATACGCGTAATTACATCTGGGCATACTTTGAGGAATAGACATTTATGAGCGAAATATCACAACAATACACATCCCGGTGGCCCACATCGGGATTCAAAGATGGCGGTCACCGAAAACAACACCCGGCGCGCCGCGGAGACTGTCTTTAGATCTGTGTTTTTACAAGCGACATGACACTCGCTATCGCTATATGACATCCAATGAAATGCATAAGATGTGCAGATAAAACAGCGGATCTTACCTCCATCTTTATCGGCCATTTTCCCCTGTAATCGGTTCTGATTCTGACCGGCTTCCGCAGAACTTTATTTTTCACGCCGCTTTCAACGTGAGCTCTGCGCATGCTCAGTCAATCCGCGCCAAATTTTTGCATCGCGCAAAGCATCATGGTTATTCATATTTGATACGAAGTTCAATTAATTATTTCAATTATGATACTGTGAAATGGTTTAATTATCTAAGGAATAGATATGCAATATCAAAAATATAATAGCATCCCTGGAAAATAAATTGAAATATAAGGGTCACTCATCCGGGTCGTAGTGACTTCAATATGGTGGACAGTGGGACAAAACCCACCGCCGGATCGGGCGAATGAAATTTGCAAAACCTATGCAACAATGACTGTCAATGTATTTACCGTCATACGGAATGATGCAACAAAGTAGTATGTACCGTGCAGTGTAATAGTCATGGAACCATTAAAACTGACTGAGCAGGAACAGCGCACTTATGCGGAACTGTTCACTGTCTGCGATCCAGAGAATACCGGGAAAGTAACGGGAGCCAGAGGATTCGATCTGTTCCTTACTTCCGGACTAACACAAGATGTTTTACACAAGGTTTGTTGCATTGATGTATAATCTATGAAGGTAGATTGAGAAAAATGCGTGTTATAGCCGCTAAGACTATATATGTAAGCAAATCGATTGTGTCAAATGGACGGTTGACAAGTTTGACAGCTATCCATCGACAGTCATAACAAACGAGCTGTCACTCTGCAGTGCCACAATCCAAGACTCAGAGTCAGACAGTGTCAGTACTGTGACAGTCACATGGACATCTAAGAAAATGTCCTGTCATAGGAATTGTGTGTAATTAAAGAATACCGTAGCCCATAGCCACGTGTAGATCTATCAGTCATAGGCCTAGACTATATAGGCCTATGATATCGAAAAGAAAGAATGAGAAGAAAAACAAAGCTTAGCCTTAGACTCTATCCATTTGCAATGATTCAATAGGATGTGTATTGCCATTGGCCAAAATGCATTTCAGCAATCCGTCACATTTGTCATGATTTGGTCATTTTGTTTTGGCATTGGCTTGATTCCTACCATGTACACACTACAATTTAGTTCGACACTGCAACCCCTGTACCAAGGGTAGAAAGCATGGGCCTTTGCCTTTGGGATAACCAAGTCACTCTGCCAATCTGGAAGAGTAGCTATTTTGACGGGAGTATTCCCTCTACAGTCTAATGCTTCCAGTCACATGTCCCTCAATGTATTCCTACCTGTTTACAATTGACAAGACATTCCTATTTAAATACATAGATATATACGTAATCCTAGCTTTGTTTGATGTCAACGCCACCTCTTTGCGGCACTCTTCCTACCACCACTCCCTGCTGCTGAAATCAAAACGTGTAACACTGATATAAACATGTTTACAGAGATATAAGTTTGCTGAACATGTGGAGTATCTTTTGGATAATAGGATTGACACTTTTGAGGGACAGGTAGTGATCACATTGATGAAAACAACACCCTGTTTATTCCCACTACAGGACAGAGAGGAAGGCAAGATCAGCGGACAGATAATTCCTTCGAAAAAATTTCCAAATACTCATTTTTTCTTTGTAATATTCGCCTGCGATCTTTAACAATTTTTTTCTATCTTTCGGTGTTATGGAAATGTACTAAAACCAAACTACCCTCGGTAACGGGCGACCATAGGCTCCAAGGTATTATTGTTTTTCGTCAAAGATAGAAATCATATTTTGAGTCAAAGTTGTGCTATTTCTCTCATCTTGTACCTCTATCATACTTCAAATACCATCTAACTTCAAAGATCTACCGCCAAGCCGGGCAAAAACTGGGCATGTCCTGTGGTAACACTGTTGGTAACACATTTCAATAAAACACAAGAAAAAGCATACTGCATGAAATCTGTTGAAAATAAAAATGTTTTTACTACACCCTATCCCCCAACTCAGGAGGGCATATAAAATGTTACAACCCCCCCCCCCCCCAAAAAAAAAGAATAAAAAGTAGCTTTTTAGTTCTCTTTCCACCCGTCAAAGATATGGTGGCGCCACTAGCAGTTCTCATACTCCGCGAGAGTTCAACAAGACAGCACAAGATTTCCACAGTGGCAGCATGAAAGGAGTGCAGAGCGAAATTGTACCACCCATATCTTCGCCGTTTATGGTCTGACCGACTTGTTTTTTGACAGGGGCAGAAGGCGGTACATGCCCGCAGCCTGCAACTGTCGCCCACACCCACCTGCGCACCCACCTGCACACCCACACCCACCTGCTCTCCCACACCCACCTGCTCACCCACACCTACACCCACCTGCTGGCCTGAAATGGAATAACATTCTTGTATGACACATGACTTGAGGGTACTTTTTAACAAGGAATCCATTTCTGATGCCAGAATAGACCAACAAATGATTATAAGGGAGTACCATATTTAAGTACATGATAAGCTAGAGATCCAGCTTACCCTGAGTCATCTGTGAGGCCACTCACACGCTCAATCTTTTGTGATGTCAATCAGACGTTCAATCTGTCTGTATAATCACCACAGGAATTCAAGCAAGATACAGGCCAACTTTACGACGAGGTACTAGTAACATGTGGATGCTTACTTTAATTCACTCAGGGCCCCACCCAGATTTTCAAACACCTTCCTTTTATTATAGAGGTCTATGTATGAACCTTGGTATGGACCATTTACAGTTTTAAACAATTCTATTGCTAACACTATGGGAGGCCGAGGGCCACTAAGGATCTTTTTTTAAGACGGTCCAGTAGTAGTACCATTTAGACTAAGCAATATTTTTAAGTGGATTTGATCAATCCAATCAATATTGAACATGTGAAGGACTATTAAAAGTCCCTTTTTCTTGTGATTACAGACTAGTGTGACACATGATTGGAGGGTAGTTTTTAACAAGGAATAAGTTGCTGGTCATGGCCCTAATCTAGCTAGGACAGAATGGTAGAGTACCGGGTAGTGCTAAAGTTCAGGGGATCATGTGACTTGAAAACCTACCCAGGGAGCAGTCAATATTTCACCTACCGTAAAACCCCGCCTGTAAGACGACCCCGCCTTTAAGACGACCCCCCCAACTTTGGAAAAAAAATTCGTTTTGTGCAAAAAAAGTATGACAATTCGGAAAACCCCGCCTTTAAGACGACCCCCGACTTTTGGGATCCTGCCAACCCCCAGACGCCCTCTAAATCACCCAAATTACAAGTTTTTGATTATTTTTTCCGTGAATTAGTATAGCCTGCAGGACAATACAAGTTACCTTCAAAAAATAATAATGGAAACGTTTATAAATTGTACCATTTTTGTTGAGATGTCCTTTTTTTTTTTTCTGCCCTTTTTTCCAAATCAAGACGACCCCCTTCTTTGGGTAAAAAATCCGTCTTGTAGGAAAAATAAATCCCAAAATAGATCCGTCTTAAAAGCGGGGTTTTACGGTACCTGTCAGATCTGAGTATCCAAGAGGTTCACATTCTCGTCAAATTCCACATTGTTCTTGAAGAAATAAATCAAAATAAATCAATAGGTGAGTTGTAATAGCAACTAACCGACCGGAGGACAGGGCAAAAACAGACGCGTGATTTGGTTGTGTTTGCTGTAATCTAGATGCAGTATTTGTGTTTTTCACCCAACATGTGTAGTAATAGTTACCAAATACATTTCAGACACTTAATTACCCCGACCCCGAGTCTAAATAGATGTAAATGACACGTTCAATCTGTTATACAAAAAGAACACAGATATCTCCCCAGACTCAACACCCCTTTGCTTTCCAATCCAAAGTGAAGGTACCACTGGATCCAACTCCCAGTTGATCAGAAACTTTCGTTTGACAATTTGAAATTACTGTAACAGTAAGTCTAAAACGGTGTCATTGAGCTGAAATGTACGTGTAAGGGTTTACATATATAATTGGTCATTCCGGATGGAAACCTAAATTAGGATCACTCTTGTATGGATATGTTATATATGATATATATCTTATTCTTGGCCTAAAGTTGGGATATCTTGACTCTAGTTATAATCTGCATTATTCTTAAAAGTCAGATACACGTCCATTTCCTCCTGACCTGATTTTTTGTAACAACATACTGTATCAATTTGTCAGTAAACCACGGTACTTTAGTTCAGGAAAGGTGACCTCACAGGTGGTGAGACAAAGCGCCTTGTGTCCAGGGTCTAGAATCTATCTTGTACTGACCCTTTGTCCCCACCCTTGCCACAAACACACTAGTAGGGCATGTGTTTGATTATTTATACATTGCCTCTAGCTGACAACTCAAAGGTCTCTCAGAACCACACAACAGCCCCGAGAGGCACTACCTCCCTGTCTTAGATATATAGTACACTCGGCACAGCTCATTACAGAGCGCATTTATACATACAGCTCCCCCCCCCCCCCCCCCGGTGTACCCATTAAATATACGACCACTCACACTTCCCCTGATAATATAACGTATTTATTTGACATTGTGTATTACATTGCGTTGAGATTTGAAAATGGATATACAGTAGTAGCAAAAAAAAAAGTTTATAATAAGTCTTTCCTTGTCTATAAATGAACATGGCATTTTGATAAATATTGTTTTTCAGATGTGATTTTGTCCATTCTTTATGCTTAAAATGTATCCAAAGAAACTGAGACCAACCCTTTGATTGTACTTATTATCACTTCTTCTTGTCGTGGATCAATCAATAAATCTTCCTTATACAAAAAAATATCTGGTAACTTTATTTCATTACAAAACATTGAGTCACATAAACGTCACTAACCTGCGTGTTTTTGGGCGCAGTCGACTCCTTTGCTAAAAGGGTTGAGATTATTTTCGTCCACACCTCAAGAGAGCTCCTACTCTTTTTTTGGTTCAACCCCTCAAAGAGTCCTAATTTTCTATATAAAAATAAGTATACCCTCCTTCCAGTGTGTAAACCCGCCAGCAAAAGCCAACCCTGTATAACTATGCGGTTTGGCCCATATAGAAAGATGTCTATTGTGTGATGCTCAGCCAATGAATCTGTTTGCTTTACTACATGTAGTAAAATAAGTCATTGCAAAATTGTGTGACATTGTCTTTTCAGATAATCGAACTGTGTGGTGCTAAACGGTTGGGTCACTTTGGGCGCTCCCAATTTTACATTGCGTTGAAGTTGATAGCCCTGGCACAGAATGGAGTCCCCATATCCTATGAAAGTCTTAACCTAGGTAAGATTCTGATTCGATTCTTTAAATCATTATCAACCACAGCCTCCAAATAAAGGGGGCCTCTCATATGAATTTCCTTAAATATGGTGCAAGTGTGTAAAATTCTCTATATTGCCCATGCTCTGACAACTGATGTAGCGTCGCCATATAGCGCCAGGGTGCTCTTCAATCTGGCAGGGCCTTTACCCCTATGATTGATGGTCTATCACAAGACAGGCGCTTATTCAAGATCGGATTTTCGCACCTCTTCCCTCTTTCTTTATTATGTACACGTAATTATCAAGATGATTAAGCAGATGATTATCTCTAATGCTTCACTAATTGATACGATCTGGTTGTTTTTCTTTACCCTTGAAGCTGGCCCAGAATTCCCACTGCCAGCATTTGGTCGGGTATACACAGTAGACGGTCGACCACCCATGGATCAGGGATATGGTCCACACATCAACGAACAAGGCTTTGGATACCCGGACCGGTAGGTTCTCGATACTTTATCACTATTCAATGCTGAATATGGTATATGGATTTGGTACATGTATATGCAAGTATAAGCCGCCAGCACTAAATAGTGACATTATATGTATTACTTTGTTTTATATTAATATTTGTATGATTAAAATCCTAACAGAAATGCGCCAGGCGGGGTCGGCGGTATTCCTCCACCACCAAAGCACCCCCGGGGGTCAATCACCCAAACTCAGCGCATACCAGGCTATGACTCACACTCCATTCAGGTAAGCTATCTTAACATATTTCTTCTTTTTTTCCCTTCGTTCATGAGTCCATGTTACGGTATTAATAATGAGTTCAAGGTATTAATCAGTACTAGTAAAGCACAAACCCTGTAGTTTATCACAGGTAAAGGAGACTATCAATGTTTAAAAAAAAAATTCTAAGTCATTTGAGCTTTATCTCCATAATATAGTTATCTCCATATGCATGTATATGTGTTCTATTTCATTGAACCACAGTCCATGTTATACTAGATGTAAGTCTGTGGGCCTCAAATCGCACAAACTTGTGAAATGCGGTGAGTTTTACAAACGCAGCTTTATATTCATGTATGTCTGCTCTTCGCATATTTCAGTCAGGCACACAAGAATCACCGGCAGACACCCTTTCACCACAGTTCTCTCCCAATGGCAGTCCTCCGCTCTCTCCGGGCCAACAGCAGGTGGAGACGCAGAGTACTCGGTCCTCCGGGCCGCCTAGTGGACAGTTTGCGTACCAAGACCAGTTTAATGGCCAGCCACAACGCAGCTGGGCACAGTTTGATGAAGACAACCAAGGTGGGTACATGTGGGAGTTTCAGTGAGATATTAAATTTATGTTAACTTATTTAAAGGCTTTCTGTCCCAGATAAGTTGGTCTATGGATTTCACATAAGAAAAATTGCTGCTAGCGTGCAAGTTTTTTACCCCGAAGAAGTCAAGCGAGCGACAACTACCGGGTAACAAAGTTTTACTATCGACTAACCATAAAAAAGTGCACCTTCACCAAATCCAAAAGCAATAAAGAATTTAATGCACTTATATTTAATGCGAAAAGTACTTTATGGGCGGTTTTGATAGCGCGAAACAACAGCAACATGTGTGAGGAGGAGTTATGATGCAAAAGCAGGAAATATGAAAAAAACATGAAAAGAAATGTCTTTAAAATTCTGGCGATCATGCATTTTGGCATCAATATTGAGCTAAATCATGTTGCTTTTTATCAGCAGGCCTACTTGGCCACGGTGTCCAGCATGAACAGAAACAATGGGCCAACTTCTCTGACCACAACAAAGCTGCCGATACGTCTTCAATCAGTTCAGAAGCAGAGAGCGTGGACGACGTGTGGACCATCACAGAGGAGCAGCACGAGTATTACATGAACCAGTTCATGACCATGCAGGCCGACACTAACGGCGTAGTACCCGGCCACGTGGCCAAGGAATTCTTTGAAAAGTCAAAACTCCCTGTCCAGGAGCTCTCCAAGATCTGGTTAGTATCACCTCATGATAATATGTTATTACCAAAATTAAAACAAACTACCATAAATACTGGTGTAGAAGTCGTATTTAAATTTGATAACAAACACAAACATGGCTAATAAAGATGCATACTTTTTTTTTTTACGGTACCTATATTTGGCTAAGGCGATACGTATATTTATCTTTAAGATTTCCCATATTTAAAAATGACTCATTATTGCATCTGACAAATTGATTTGTTTATCTATATCTACATCTATATGGGAGCGTTGGTGTCTAATACAACTCATGTTACGTTACAGGCAACTGTCGGACATGGACCGTGATGGTGGCTTGTCGCTGGAGGAGTTCTGCACTGCCATGCACCTGGTGGTTCTACGGAGAAACGACATTGAGTTGCCGGAACACCTGCCTCCAGCACTCATGCCATATGTGCCATTGGGCAGCACAGGTGAGTTAACAAGTCAAAATCGGGATGTAATTATACTACGTGTACTTGAACAGATTTTACCTATTTACTCGATGTCTACCTCTCCTAGAATCAATTCTTGAATACTTACAAAAAAAAACATAAAACCCCCATGTCAGCTAAAATATCAATACTAGTATGTAATATGTATAAAGGAAACTTGAAGTGCCGCATAGTGCTTTAATGTACTATGGCCAGTATCATGATTCATTGATGCAGCCCTGGCGAGTTACTCACCAGTACTGCATTCAGGGATCATGCGGGCCCTCCGGGGTTGATACACTCCCAAATGGTTGATATGGTGCCTACAATATTACATGTGGGCCTGGCATTCATGCATCACAGCGACAAAGGACATACACATAAAAGCGCTATATACGACCCTAATGGCGTCTTCCATTAGCCTGTATTAACAGTCAACTCGCTCTTCCAGAGGAGCCATTCGCTGCTGATCTTCCACAAGGCAGTACGTTACGACGAGCGACTCCGCCGTCACCTACACCGCCTCCGTCACCCACTCCGCCGTCACCCGAGGCACAGTGGCCGCCCACCAACTTCCAGCCACCCCAGCCTCAGTCACCCACGTCCAGCTCGCTCTCCTCCCCGGGAACCAAACCCGAACCCGTCAAGTTTGGTTTCCAGCCAGTTATGTCCGACCCAGTGAGTAGTATGGGAGGCCTTATGGTCGTATTTACAATGTATGATTCTGTGTTATTTTAATGTGGTTTAATACAAAGAAGAGATTATGGAATTTAAGATCGAATTAGTGTTTATATTCATGTGTTTTAATGAGAAAGCTTTTATGAGTATTTATTGATTTGAAATTTGTGTACCCCCTTTTAATCACGAACATAAAATTACCACACTGACTGCTTAGTGTGCGCTCATGCCAAGTCCAGTAGTTTTGTTCAATCCCAACAAACACAGTTACAAAACTGGGAGTTGTATGAAACCAGAACTAACACGGATAAAAAAATCTTTTCAGGATTCCAAGATAGTCCATCCTGTGCCAATGCGAGTTTCACCAGATGGTCAACCTCTTCCCATTGACGGTATGGACCGATGTCGGGCCTTCTCAGGTAGGTCAATACTTTTCAACAATTAGTCCTTCATTTAATGTCGCACATACTTATCTGGAGGTAGTGTTTAGAATTTTTGATGTGGTACAGACGCATTGTAAGTTTCGATATAATATATAGATTGACATAAACTGAACAAAGAGTATTCCCTTAAGGTGGGTCGCTACCTCTTGAATATGGACACACTGCGCAGGTATATGCGCATATAGCTTAAATGTATCAGAATTAGCTAATATTACATAATCTGATACATATATATGCTGACTAAGCTATGTTAAAAAATTGGGAGATTTCGAGCAAAATTGAGCGTTTTTTTGGGACTTTGAATATTTTATATATTTGTAGCCAGTGATATTTGCTATTTTTATCAAAAGTTAGAATATTGAAACTATTTACCAATAAATCATTATCTAGAATGATGTAGATCTTATTAACCCCTTCCACGCAGTAAGCCAATATATTGCACAAAATAGCATTGAGTTACAAGAAATCCAGTGGTGAAGGGGGTTACTTAGAATGACCAAGGGTATAAATTGTAGCCATTTTCTACCCTGATTCTAGCTTTTTTACACTTTATTTTTAGCTTTAAATGTAAGATTTAGGCCGATTTTGCTATATTTTTTAACTTCAAAGGCCAAAAAAACTAAAAATATGCCCGGGACCCCCTATCAAAATCACTTTCATATGTTAGCAAATGATCTGAACTATTTTCTGAGAAAGTTAAAAAAAATTCTGTTAATTTTGAATACCATTTTTAGCCAATAACGCTACAAAATGATAGCAATTTATTCATTTTCTTCCCCAAAACATCATATTTTTACCCAGAATTTCATGGCATATGACTGTAAAATTAATTTCGCGGTAAAGTAAAACATATAGCCATTTTACATGTGAAGTTTTACATTTCTGTGCATAATGGTTGATATTTAAAAAAATTATTGAAGTTTTCACACTTTTTTCTAATTTTTAGAGAAAAATTTAAATATTTTAATTTTTCAAAATTCTGTATCTAAAAAAGTAGGTCGGGACCCCCCATTTTTCTTTTCATTTTCTGTTTCTATATGGTTCAGACTGTCTTTAGAAAAAAAATAAAGACATTCTGTTAACTTTGATCAAAGGGTAGCGACCCACCTTAATGATGATTACTGTTGTCTCACTAGATGGCGCAGTTATCAGTCGTGGTTATGAACCACTGCCTGGCGGGGCCCCACCAGAGCAGGTACTGAGTCCAACCAAACCACGGACGCCGGCTGATTTGGTAGACATGGGACCTGACCATCATCCGGGGCCGCCACTCCCCATGCCACTCCAGAGCCGGCCACGACCCACACCCAAAAAGGCTCAGTCCAGTAAGTTCAATCAATTAATTCAATCTCTAAAGCACCCAAACTCTGAGTTAATTGTGATAAAGCACACGTCAAGCTTTCTTTTCTGTAGATCTGGTCATAACATGATATATTTGGATAAGGTGGATGGGGAGGGGAGGGCATATATATTCATCTGCGCCTAGACTGCAAAAAAAATTCTCAAGTAAAATCTCAGGGGTGGTTAATGATAAAAGGAATAGACACACTCATCATTGTGGAAGCGTTGCTAATCAATGGCCTTTCATTGCAGTCCCTGGCCCGTCGATTGCAGAGGTAGCGCCACAACCGATGCCGCCTGTGCGGCGCCCCCTGCTGCACCCGCCCCCTGGTGGCGTGCTTCCCGGGGCCGAGGCCGCAGACCGCCCCACCACGCTGCCCGTCGCCGGGGAGATGGCCCCACCGCCGCCACCACGCTCCAAGACAGGCCACTCCCGCAGCTCCTCCCTTGATAACCAGCTGATTGACTTCTCAGATGGTCGTCACCCAGGTGAGTACTATTTCCTGTTTCAACTTGAAGAGGCAGCTGTGCATAGGGTGTGAGGTTCCCAGTGTCCACAAGGAATACATCCCTAGTTTATTTAGAAAGCTACGAATATATGTCAAATGGAATGTTGTCTTTGTACCGAGCGGACACAATAAACCCGCAAAACTTCAACGTGTTCCCAATAGTATGTAGGAGATCATACCCTATGCAGTAGCCCTAATACAAGTAGACACTAGTGACAGTAGTTTTTGTTGTTACCTCCAGGTGGTGTCAGAGATCTGAAGCCGCCTCCAGCTGTTCCTCCACGGCCGTCTCCAAAGGATGTAAGTTGTACATTTACGTTAACTAACCACTAACTTAAGCAATGTATCCAATATAGTGATGTAGCAGTAATAAATGATGCAGTTACTTGTAATGTGCGCACAATTTTATCATACTATAATGCCACTGATGATCCCAATGGCGTTTGTGCATATTATATGCACAAACTCCATTGGGATCATCATTGGCCTATTTTGAAATATGTCATAATTTTAGAAGCATTCAACAAAAATGTTAGATCTGTTGACAACACCCCCCCCCCCCCACTCCGGCGCCTCAAACTTGCCACTCCTCGCAGGTATAGGAAATTATAAATATTGGTTTTGTCAACTTTCCAGGCCTCGAACACTGTGGGCTATACACAGGGCGCTGCTACTGTTGCTGCCGTCGGAACAGCTGATATCAGAGGTAGGGGTTTAATGCATGGTATTTCTACTTTTGAAGTTAACACAACTATTTAATATTAAAATGAAATTTCACAATATTATAACGTGTACATATCGGATAAAGTATGAATTCCCTTTTTCTGAAATAGATAAGTAATGATGGGACAGCAGTATGGAAAACAGTAGAAGTATTATACAAAACATGACTTTGATAAATTCCTTAATTTCAGAAATGGGGGCGTGTGCTATATCTGCAGTAGAAAAGGTAAGTCACGGTGTTCTATCTGACCTTATGAAGTATGTACCTGTTTTGTGACAACATTCAACATGATATTAACTGAAAATACCATTGCTGTTTACATATCCAATATAAACTATTCCATTCTCAGTGAAATGTCTTTCAATTGACCTTTGAAAATCGACGTTTAAAAGGTGATAAACTTTGAAGGGGACATTTTTGCCCTCCCCTACCTCTTGCTAAAATAATGACCACTCATTTAGTACAACATTACAATCAGTGTGTAATAAACGGGTAGATATAAATCAACAAACTAATTATCTGCTTTTGCTTTTGTAAAAGGATGCTCTGGGGTCTAGTCGGAACTTGTTAGACTCAGACGAAGAAACGAGGGATGACACCGATCACGCACACCAAGAAATTATAGCAAAGTAAGTACAGGGCTGCCACGTAAAGGTGATCTTGCAATCATTATTATACAGAAAAATATATAATAATAGGATGTAAATTTGTGTTTATCGAAAGACACTCGTTTATTTTGCTAATTTCAAATATCAACGCCAAGCGTGAAGACTAATTGAATTTCTCTTTTTTCAGGGACTTGCGTGATAGGAAGGAGTTGAAAGGAGTGGTGCGGAAGCATCGAGAACGGAACAATATGCTATTGCGTTTGAACAACGAACTTAATCAAGAGCTGCAAGAAGTAATGGAACAACGGATAGCACTAGAGATACAACTTGAACACCTGCGGCCATTCTCCACTTGACAGGGCAGTACCTAAGTGGCCCCCTCCTTGATTCAAAGCAATGTGATGCCCTAAAGTCAACGCTGCCACATAGTGCACGGTTCGCTTCTATTCCGAGAGGTGGCAGCACTAAATCACCAACATGACGTCATCACCTACACAAACTGACGTCGTTGTCAACCTAATCAATTATACATAGATAGGGAAGGACCTATTTTCTACTGTCGCCAGATTTGCCGGTTGTCTTGCTAGGGCACTAGTCTTGATGTATTTAATCTAATTGGACAGAAGTCTTTACTTTCAAGGTTTCTCACGCATATATGTTCTATGTTCTCAGTTGTTCCAAAGACGTGTAATGTGGGTCATGATAATGAACTGCACAGATCATGTTCCTAAGTGTTCGTTGTGGATAACTTGCCGGAATGCTGATAAGGAGGTCAATATATTCTGTGAGCGGGTCGTGAGCTGCACAAGGAATGACCTGCTCACCCGACGGAGCAGCTCACAAGAATGAGCAGCTCAGTATAAGGAGCAACTTAGTTGAAGGAGCAGCTCAGTATAAAGAGCAGCTTACAGGAAGGGGAGCCAGCACAATGGAAACACGCAGATTGCTGTGTTGGAGGGACACTATGGCACATTACTCTGCCCCTGAGGTGCTGGGCTAGTATGGCGAGCAGCCAGACTTATCGCCTTGGGAACTGTGCCTTTGTCCCGCATGGTTTCTGTGAGTGTTATTGTTATTGTGCCATATGCTCTCACTCCCATGCCTGGAGGTACACCGTGCCGGGAGTGGAGCCATATGGTTCAGGAGCTCTCCACGCCATGCCCGGAGTCGCTCGACACGGTGCCCGGAGTGGAGTCACTCCGTGCTGTGTCCGGAGCCCCAGAGAGCTGCTCCACACCATTCTTCAGACAGAACTCTCTGTGCCAATGTCCTCTTCGTAGTTTCCCAAGGGCAGAGAATTCTCCCAACTGGAGTATTAGGTTTCAAAGTGGTTGTTGCCGTGATACAAAATGAACTAATCCACTACATTATCAAAAAAATCTCTGTTGATGTTTTTGATAGTTCTGTCTGCCATTGAGGTCTTGGTGTCGTACTAATAGTAGTACGCTATCCAGCCATGCCTACCATGACGTTAGGGTATAAATATGTATCGTGAAAAGGCTCTCAAAATGAAATATGAATGCAAAGGCAATGCTAATGATTCAGAAATTCATATATAATAATATATATCAGCAAACATACTTAAATTGTATTAAATCAAATCTTTGAATGCGATTCATTAAGAAGGGTATCAGCCACATATTGCGTTCACATAAGATAACAGAATCTGAACCAAGGCTGCTTAGTCATGGTAACTACATGAGTTGTCCATGATTCTTCAACCAATAGATCTGAATATCACGTAAGGAAATGTACAACATGTAATAACTACCCCTAATGAAAAATGCAAGATCTTGTTTTAGTTTTATTGAGCAGGACCAAGTTTGAACCTAGGGAGATATGACGACTTGACCTACACGTGTTGCGTATACAATTGTGTATGTACATAATTTCACAAATATACGAGAATCCTAATATCAGTAGTGATATTCTATCTGAACAATCCTATTGGTAAAACAGTAGTGTTGATGTCTATGGCAAATATTTATGTTTATGCTATGATCAAAGAAAAATGCACTAGACTATATTAACCTGGTCCATGTCCAGTCTGATGAATGCAATACTCCCAATGAATGAGGTAATACAAATCGACAGCTCCCACATAGCATTTTCTACCAGAAAATGGAGAAGTTAGTAGTTGATGCAGATGCTCCTCTGTAAGAAAACATACCTTCATGCCTGTGTCGAATCCCACATTGAATCGGTTATGGGATTCATTGCACAAAAATAGCCCCCTGCATGCCAAGACTTTTCTGCAGACTGACGGAGCGAGAATAGTCTGTATTCCTGATTGATATAAAATCTCTTTATGATGATGTGATGTTTCTAGACATGGAGTTGAGAGGGGGGGTTGTAGAATTTGTATATTGATATTGATGCAGTATTTTTGTGTATGTGTCGGCAATGATCTGATAGCAGCACTTGTCAGTTGTGTCGACTGACCAAGCAAGTTAGCCCGAATGTAGATTTCTAGAGCCGGCCCGTCTCTTTACGTGCCCCCAGATCCTTATTGATGAGGTTTCTACACTGTATAGTATATCATGATATATCTAGCAAAATGCAGTAATACACAGTTAATTCTAGCTACAGTGAAGAAGACAGAGGGAGGAGACTGGTGTTGCTAAAGCTATATTCAAATGAAGCTAGTATATTATTATAGTAAGGTTATATCACCAGGTTACGATATGTTAAAGCACAGATGAAGCAGTGACCTTATATTCCTATGTGTATAGACCAGGTCTGCAATGTTTACCATTCATGCACTATGCCTCGACTCCTTCCCTGGGTAAGATAGGCCTCCCATTAACATACCGTGTTATCTAGAATGGATATTTTGCTCTAATGTACAACTCAACTTCCGCTACTAACATACATTTATTAAGGGCAGGTTTCTAGCGGGTAACTTTATAATATATTCGACTGGTGCTTTAATAATGGGAAAACTGATCCATGCTTTTGTCTGTAACTCTTCTTAGAAATGAATATTCCTGTTATATGTCTTAATCTTCCAATCGCTTATCATTTCCATCGTGCATTTGCTTTGTTGTGGGTGCTTTTTGTATAGAGATTCCAGAAAAAGGCGTGGGAAAATGTTGATGCAATTTGCAAGAGGTGTAACTTATTTGAGGATGTATCGCTCTCAAAAACTATTATGTGACCTTCGAATGTACTCTGGGTGGAAATTACATGTATTAGTTCGGTGCGAGTCTAGACCGAGCCTACTGAGTGGGGATGATCTTTTAAAAAGAAAGGCATCTGGAAGCCTACTGTACAGTCATATTGTTATTGAATTATATTTAATATTGTACAGAAAAAGGAGACTGAATCCTTTATCCCTTGCTGAGGTAAAGCCCTCTGGCTTATAACCAGAACCATTTATCCGAAAGGATTTCGCTAGTTTCAACCATTACATATACGTAACTCGAACCTGGTGGTAACGCTTCCCAGCATCAGGGTCCTAATCAACCGTTAACGGCTAGAGAGCGTTTGTACAAATGGAAGAAGTGCTATAGATGCTATCAGGCATCAGATATACGCCCTATTGTAGCAAAAACTTGAACCAACCGGTGTCCCACTATGTAACCCATTGTATAGCCACCATGACTTTTCTGTATATGTGTGAGTCGGATGACAAAACCTTTGAGTTAGTGTGTAAATGAACCACGCTTATGGTCATAATCAGGTATATCATAGAGCTGTACATGCGCCTTGTCTACACAGTATGAGGGCTCCATAGGGCAACTAGAAAACCCTTGATTTAAGTGTATGATATTCGAGCATCAGTGGAGAATGAAATGTTCCAATAGGGGAAGATATGGAGTTGACTGTATATATAAAAACATTTTGAAGAAGAAGGTTTAAGATTATGAATACATGGACAGTGTGTATGTCATCACCGTTAACAGAATTGAGCAGACTGTGTACTCGACATTGGGGCCCAAGTTTTCAGTTGAATATAGTTTTTCAGTCGGATGCGTGCGGTCTTGCGCCATCCTTTCACACATATTCCTAACATGTAAATGCCATAGGTAATTCTCTACGGACGTAATATTTCCTTAACATTGTTGGGACAGTGTTCTACAACAATGTGTAATATGTGGACTATGATTTCTGACGCTGTACCCCGGGTTAGCCTGCAAGCCGCTGGATATCACTCTAGCTAGCCGTCACAAGGCCAATCCTGCGGGAGAGGTCTTCATTAGATGCGCTAGGCGTCTCCTTGTGTATAATAACAATGCAATGTAGAAATGTAATAAATGATGATACAAATGAAAAAAAGAAGTTTGTTCTTTATGGCATTTTGATTAAATAATGTTTTCATTCAGTTGAGTTGGGTATCCCCTGGGTCTATGTGCCGCCTCTGGCTGCGACTTTAACGCTACTGGTGTCCACCTTTGAGTACAGTTGTAGAGTATCAAGTAGGCCAATTAAGGCCTAGCTAAGCGTCTCAAAGTAACTTTAGACCAGCGTGAATATGCACATGAGCACAGCGGCGGATCCAGGATTTGGAAAAGTAGAGAGCGCCCCTCAATTTGGTAGAAGGAATGGGGGGGGGGGGGGGGGGCTTTTGGGCTAAATCTGGGCCGAAATAGGCAGATAAACTCTTAGCTATACCGGCCAAAATGCATCTAAATCGCAGGCACGGGTTAGCTCTCCCACGTGAGAGGACAGACGTTTAGAGCGTTATCTTAATAAGACAATTAAAGACAGTCTTAACGTTAGTTCCAACAGTGGCCACCTCACCAGAGAGGTGTGTAATCTTGAATCGCCACTTCTGGCGTAATCTTAATTATGGATGGTGTTCTTATGTTGATATGGGGGGCTCTGCCCCCCAACCCCCGTTCTTTTTTCCCCCCTTTTTTCCCCCTTCTGATCGCACGGAAATACTGCACCGCTCGACCACCCATAACATACTAAATGGAGTGGTGCAGCTCTTGAGACACTGAATTAAGACTTTAAGACAATATTAAGATAACGCTCTAAACGTCTGTCCTCTTACCTGAGAGAGCTATCCAGTATTTGCATCTAAATCCGCCACTGGGAGTATCTTAGGCCACCTTTTTTTGATAACTTGGATTACGGGCTTTTGGCTCCAAAATTTTTGGAAGGGCAGAGGCAAAAAAAAAAAAAAAAAGCTGCCCTACGGGGGGCACCAGATCGCAAAATTTCCCGAAGGGCAGAGGCAAAAAAAAAGAAAAAAAAAGGCATGGAAAATCTCATTTCTGGGCAATCTAAGGAAGATATATTGAGAACTATCCCCAATGTGAACGGCCTCATTCTACCTTTTGCTGGTCAACATGTATTTTTTTTTTTTTTTGGTAAAATTCTCAAAAAATCTCGGAGGGGAAAGGTAAAAAAAAAAAAAAAACTTTTTTTTTTTTTGCAAAATGCCAAAAATCTCGGCAGCGGATCTGTATTCCAATTTATCAAAATAAAACGGCCTTAGCTGTTGATGAATCAGTACATTTCATTCATACCATATGCCTCTTTCCCTTCCTTGGATAAGGTTGAGCAACTTGTAAAGAAGGGATATTTTGAGAAAACATAGCAAGTACATTTCTAATTAATTTTTTTTAAACTTCACCAAATAATGCTACCATCAACCCATGATTTCTGACACGTATTTCAGACCAAGAACATATAGATATGGTCAAGATCCATACTAGTACTCTGTGTGTCCGGGTGTGGCGTCCCGGGTACATGAATTGGAAATTAATAAGATACTGAAATGAGCAGTGAAGCATTCAAATTTTATTCAATTATGATACGACATTGCCACGGTGATTTAGAGTTACTGCTTTATGAGATGCATAACATATCTACATTTACAACATATCTCATTGACATTGCAGTAGGCCTTAGTACATATAATGTATCTATATCTGCACATTTGTAATAATCATATTTACAAAACCTATAGATAAATAAAAATATAGATCACAGATCGGCTTACCAGCATATTCGATTTTATCACAATAGATAATCTGGCATCAGTATCATGTCTTATTATGAATATCATAGTCATGCGTTTACTAACCATTATTCTTTACAGCGAAATGGAAAGAATATAGTGTTGCTCAGAGATAAACACTATGAATGTTATGTAGGACCTATTCCTGATTATTTCAATGTGTGCCAACATGCAGACTAGGCCTAGGATTAGGTGCCTTTACTTCCAAATGTACGTCTTGCTTCATGCTCCACATTCGAATCTATTGTAATTGCTAGGCTTGAAAGATGGATGAAATACGAAATCGGATCCAAACATTCATGACTACACTTCTTCCAATCCCCCAGTCATACGTTTTATCCCCCCCTCCCCCCGTAGTGCCCATTTTAACAAATATCACCCACCCCCTATTGAAACAGCATTGTGTTAGCCTACGGGAATAGAATATCTACATGGCTATATATAATCAAATATTCACCCCACCCCCCGTGTCACCTGCCATTTTTGAACCACGAAATGGCACAAGAGGCACTTAGAGAACTGGGATGACTAACAACCCTGCACTGTTAGAAGTAAGTAGTGTTCCTGTACACCAAATACTGGGGGCAACTATGGTTCCAGTAGATTGTGCTGTAGACCTACAGCAAGTGAGCTTTTGTATATTTACAGCACTATGTACTGTATAGGGACAGCAGAATCTTCTGTTACTGTACAGCAAAATTGATTGTAAATCATAGTTTGAAGGTCCTGGGTTCACCTCCCAGTGCTGGTGATATTTTTAACCATCCATGTGAGGCGAAAACGAATTTTAGGTGGATGTAGGTGAAACAAGAGAAGTGGCTCCACCAAGGATTGAACTCACCACCTGTGGTGTTGGAGACAGGCGCTGATCCGTTGCGCCACAGAGCCGGTGTTACAAATGGTCATATTGGGATATAAGCTACCTCTGCCATGTCTGTATTAAATGAGCTACAGCCTTGTTGCTAAAGATCCCTGATGAGAGGTGGCTAGACCTAGGATCGATCCCACGACCTCTCGTGTACATTACAGGGAAAAGTACTGTAGATCTACAAGTCACTACCGTAACCTGCATCTACAGTAACAGAATTGTACATGTACAGTAGAATTTGCTGTATTATCATTTACAGCTAAAGTACTGTACATGTACAGCAAATTTTGCTGTTCATGAACAACAACTTTTTACAGTGTGTACACTATCCATGTGAACATCACAAAAGTAATATGAAACAGGCATAATGAATAATTTATAGACTGTACTAAACGTTAAGACGTAGACTGTGATTCTGATCCTGCAATTTCCTTGACATTCTTTAACCGGAAAAGCATGAGGCGGTCTGGCTCGTTCCGGCTGTGACCCAGTGCCACTATGGTGCGTTTATCCGAGGTGATGTGGAGGGTGTGAGGTGGTATGGTGATGCGCAGACGACACACTGGAGCAGCCACCACACCAAAGTGCCACACATTGAGCATGCCGTCCTCTCCTGCCGTTACTACCAGCCCGTTGTCTTGGGAGATGGCCACAGCGGTCACCTGCAGACGGAGTGGTGGAGACATGTCATATAGTTTTATATATTTTTATAGATCATATTATATGTAGTAGAATATGTATTTGTATCACGTTATATTGCCATAAACAAGTACATATACAACAACTTCATGCATGGTATCTACAGGTCGGATATAGCATAAAGGATAATATTACAATCTAATACAAGATAGCAGGGATATAATGTCGCATCAATGAAGTCATATCGCATCAATAGAATTAAAACCAATTAGTCAATTACCCCCATCCACCATTAAGTGTTGAAACATCCCCTGTATTCTAAAAATCTACACCTCACATTGTCGTACATATATATTAACACATACCCTCACATTATCTGACATGTATTTAGCATTTATACATGTATAAGATAAATTGTGGAAAACTGGTGGCGGGACCCTGTGGACATTTCTAGAACCATTAAAAGCTCACTAACTCCCCCTGGTGGACATTTTCGGAACCTTTTGAAGCTTACTTACTCCCCCTGGTGGACATTTTCAGAACCTTTCGAAGCTCACTATGACCACCCCTCCTCCCTGGTGTTTGAATAAGGGCCCATTTTAGAACAGTTTTTAGTAAGTTTCCCGAGAGAGTCATGAACCATCATTTAGAAGCAGGCATGCTGCCAACTGAGCTTACAATACAAGTGTCTGTAAGGCCTATTGGTGAAATAGTCAATGGTTCATGACTATAGATCAGAAGTTCCATTTGGAAGATAGGTTGCATGTTCATTTTTTAATTCATTATAGACATACAACGGCAACCCACTCTGTTATTTTAGATATTGCAGAATAGATATGACTAGTTCTGATGAATGCTATGTCATTATAACAGAGCACTGTCATTTGCATTGTAGAGTCTTTAACAGTCTTAACAGATTTACATACGGTTTTGAGAGATTCGTTATTACATTACAACCATACATGTTGATATAATTCATGATCTAATTCATGTCCGATTGTCTTTTATCAATGCTAAAAGTTTGTCTTTAATACTAACAATCAACACTTTTGTCTTTCACAGTGTATAGCTTTTGCATCTCCGGAGAGTTACTCGCCAGCTCTGCGTACTGTTAGTACAGGAACTTTAGGTTTTTACCTGGAATTAAATACCATAAAGCTGAAAATCGCAGGAATGATTGGTTTTGGTATTGTTATCACTGTACTAAAAGTCCTGGAGTATCCTGTGTGGGCTTCCATTAAAAAACTGCCAAATCCAATATGGCCGCCAGATAATCAGAATCTCATCTCTTATGACAACAATATTTATCCTAGAAGAATATAAACCTTACCTACCCCCCCTAAAATGGGTCCAAGGAATCCACTGGTGTCATTGGCTTGTTGCTAGGACAAGTGGTTGCTTAGCAACAGCAGGTTTGCCTAGCAACCCAGGGTTAAACCCATCTCCTATGACAACAATATCCATCTTAGAAGAATACAAACCTTACCTACTCCTCTAAAATAGGTGCAAGGAATCCACTGGTGTCATTGGTTTGTTGCTAGGACAAGCAGTTTCTTAGCAGCAGCAGGCTTGCCTAGCAACATGGGCTTAAAAGCAAATATCTACAGCGAGACCCCCATGGTGCCATTCAGGAAGTACCTGCAGGTATCACAGAGCCCCACTAAATCAACTCTAAGGAACACATTGCTAATATTGCTTTAGTTTTGACCTCTTGTAGCTTAGCATCATTACTTTCAAATACATAATTGCCTAGCAACTCACATTTCACTTTTTTGTGGTTGAATTCCATGCAGATTGAGATGTTTTAACATCATTTAGAATTAATATTGAACATTCTAACAGCACCAAGTGGAAAAAGAAAAACAATGATGTCATTTATAATTGTGGGAGTTGCTTAGCAATAGGTTAACTGTTACTGGTGTTGGTTAGCAATGGCACTATTAACCCTTTTCATCCGGCTCCATGATGGTGTAAACTCCACAGAATGCGGCAGATTGAGGCCCCAGACCCAGCAGTATTAATATATGGGGTTATATTGAGTTAATATGAGAATTGGTACTTTTGATACATGTTTTCAAATGACAGATTTGCAACATGTATGTAATTTCCTTTCATATGGTACCATAATAACAGGTAATGTCTGTTCAAAATATTTATTTAGCGTACTCGGGAAAATAGCATTTGATACCAAAAATGCCCTCCTCATAGTGCATTAATGCACTAGCTGTTTTTACCAGGTAGTGCATTAATGCACTAGGTGGCTGGAAAGAGTTGAACCTATATAATGAATCAATATATAAAATATCTATGGGTACCAACCTCCCTTCTAAATCAGCCTCAAGAAATCTATTGGTATCCTTTATCATTGGTCTCACTTACTTAGCAACAAGAATACAATTGATTGTTTTGTTTAGCAACAGTACCATATAAAGGTAAGGGGAACAGAACAGAACTTTACCCTGGTGATACAGGTAATAAATCATATTACCCATGTTGAACATCAGAGACATGGATGAAACATGTACTATCCTGCACCCCTTCCCAGCAGAGTCACACTACCGTAAAACCTTGCGTATAAGCCGCGGCTAGTACGCGAATCAGATCGCTGGTGCGGCTTATAGGATCGGCCCAGAGTCGGGGTGCGGCTTATACGAGGGGTTTTGCTACTATGGTACAATACTAAAGTCACCATAATCAGATCCCTTGTGCGGCTTATAGGGTCGGCACAAAGTCGGGGTGCGGCTTATACGCGAGTTAGGCTTGTACGCGAGATTTTACGGTACATGTTTGAGGATTCACAAACTGCCCAGCTTTAATGCTGGCTTCTGCTGTCAGGGAACAGCCTGTGAATATGTGCTAAGACAACAGCATTCAAAGGGGAGCTTCATGTTGTCCTGCCTCCTTAACCACATACCTAGCCATCCTCTTATGAATCATAGGCCTAACAATAGAATACAAAATGCTGGACACTATCCAATTTACCACAAAGGCATTTATAAAATACAGAATAATTGAACATCTACTCTTTTATATATCTCATTTATGAGGATACACCCAATAACTTCTGTGTTCTTGGTCAATTTGTACTTGCCCTCATGGTAATTCCACCCATAAGCCTCTTACATGTTAAGGGGCATGCAACAGAACCACTTGGTTAGACATAGACAGTCTTATCATACTTGTAGAGTTTACTTTGTAGACTTCTCATAGTGCACTTTCCGTTTGTCTCTTGATGCTATATGCAGAAATGAAGGCTATATACCATTCCATATACATCACACTAAGTCATATTATTGTATTCCTCATTATCAGCTGAAATAACTCTTGTCTCACAAAACAATCTGTGTAGAGAGTGACAGAAGCGTCAGTGAGTGGAGCCTATCTGACAGCTACCTCACACCCTGGTCTGTGCTTGATAAGACTATTGTGGCCTCCCTTATAACTGTCTGTACAAAATGAGAAGGAAAAGGGAGTTGTAATTACTTCATGTATACAATGAATAGCCCCCTAACCATATATTACCTTCTATTACACTGTAAATTGTAGTAGAATATACTGAACTTGCATAGGATTTGTATGACTGGGTACATATTTGGTCTCATGTGACGTCACTCTGATATTCTTTATTACTGGTTTAAGTACATGATGCACATTTTGATAGTGTGCAAGTCAGAATATTGCTAATCAATACTACCAATAGAAGGCCACATGAAATCACGCTGGTCTTCTCCTTAAACCCAAATAATCAATTTTAGAGAGAATATTTCAGCAACGAGTGATTAGCTACACTTTCATTTCTATCCCAGGATTATCTTATAATATAAGGAAAGGCAGAATGAAAATTGATCTGGGGACCCATGGTGTTGCTAGGCAAATGAAGAAATATAATCAAGTTTGCTAAGCAAGCACACATGTTAGCAAGAATTGAATGGAAAAGAAAGAGATTAATGACATGATTGGTATCCTCACTGTTCCTTTTGAGGGGATCGCTATATTGATATTGCATTAGGAACAAGTTAGACCTGTGTTGCTAGGCACCAATATAATTGGAAGTAATATTGCTAAGCAACTAGAGGACCTAGCAATACCAATTGATTCATTGGAGTTAATTTAGTTAGGGTGAGTGATGTAAGGATCTTCCTAAATGGAGTGTTAGGGTTTTGCCGTAGATGCTTGCTTCTAAGCCCGGTTTGCTATGCAAACCTGCTATTGCTAAGCAACCACTTGTCCTAGCAATTAACCAATAACACCAGTGGATTCCTTGTACCCAATTTAGGGGGGGTAGGTAAGGTTTAAATTATTCTAGGAGTGATATTGTCATTATTGCAGATGAGATTCTGATTATTTGGCGGCCATATTGAATTTGGCCCGTTTTTCAATGGAAGCCCACATAGGACACTCCAGGACTTTTAAGAGGTCAAACCTAATATAATGACGAGCCATTCCTGAAATTTTCAGCTTTATGGTATTTAATTCCAGGTTTGGGTTATAATTCATCTAAAGTTCCTGTACTATGTTGATGCATTAAGAAGACACATGAATATAGCGCTTCCAGTACTTAAAGCATAGTAAATCCTGTATGTAAATAAAGAAGTGTAAAGCCTTACCTGGCCCGTGTGCCCCCTGTAGCGGTGGATCATTGTCTCACTCTCTAGGTCCCACAGGGACGCCGTGCAGTCCTCGGACCCTGCCACCAGGTAGCGTCCATCCGTCGACACCTTCACCTGTAGGACACCAAACCCACCATGGGTGTGTAGAGACGGGTTCTGGGTGTCCTTAACGGCCGGGTCCTCACACAGGTTACCTTCGTACTCACAGGAGGGGATGTCCCAGATCTGGAGGTCGCCGTTAAGGCCCACGGCCAGAGAGAGACCGTTCTTCATGACGTAGTTCTGGGTGACGCGATACTCCGGGTACTTCTTACCCTACCGATGGAAAAGGATGTCGAGATGTGAAGACAGTGTTTTCTATTGTCTGATAAGACTTAGTATGAACAATTTTAATATAGGATGCAACATCAGTCGTTTGCACCCACAGCTGACATATGATTGACCTTTGGTTGGCCCTCTTAATAATTAGCAAACAATTAAGGAGTAATTATAATTGTGTCTAGACCAATCAACGGGCCAATCAATGATCCGGCATAGTGCAGTGTTTAGAGAATAGCCAACGACTTGCTTCACGTTGCTTCACGTCAAGCCATACTGTCTGTTGGCGTACAATGTACGAATGCAGACAATGGAGATGTGAAAAGTGTACATTGAACTCATATTATTTCAGCTAAATGAGAAATTGTCATCTGAACCCTATGGGACATTGATTGGCCCTTAATTAGCTGTAGAATGGTAACACTGTACATTACCGCGTGAGCGATCAAAGGTAAGACAGTAATTATAATCATGTCTAGACCAACCAATGATCGGTCAGCATACACCGTCATACTATAACGAAAGCAAACATGAAACGTTTTATATCATATAGATATCCTACGCGGACCTGACAGTTGGACCGTGTGTATCAACCCCGCAGCATTGGTGAGTAACTGATGATAATGCTCTAAAATAAAAGGGTTACCTGGCACCGGTGTTATCAAATGTAACGTTCAATGAACGTTTATTGCTAGGTGCATGCATTAATTGTCATCACTCACTGAATCCATACACAAAGTGTCTTTTCATATACTACTTACGCGGGAAGCCTGTAAGTAGTATAGGGAAAGTTGCATTTTGATATGGGTTGATTATCAGTTCTCGACTTTTGTCCGAGACAATGGTGTGTATGGGTTCACACCAAAACCCAGCACTACATTTTAATATGCCAGGGCAGTACAGTAGGGAAGGTGGGTGTAGTACATTTTGTATACTAGGGATGTATCTCAATGGTCTAGGACCATTCCCCTGGAAGCCGATTCCTGACTAGCGGGACCCCTTACGCGGGTGGCCATTGCTTCATCTGGTACTGGCCTGATAACAGCTGCCACAATGGGTACCAGGGGTTACATAATGCACCCTAGAACTCTGTAGTGAAACCACAGAATTATTTCATTGGTCTAAAATGTATTTCGCTTGGCGCTCATACATGCACACAACACACACGGGGATGTCAGTAGTATAGTGAAAGGTGCATTTGTGTAGGCTATGGATAAAATGTATAAATCTTTTCTGAATTTTCAATTGACTTTACATGTATAATCTACCCGGGCTTTGTCAAATCAACAAAGACGTGGTTATGCTTCATGCAATAATTCCACTGAAGGAATTATAATACCCATAGGGGCAATCATAGAACAGTCATACTTAACTTAATACTAAACCAGGGTAGAGACATAGGGCAGTAGAGAAATATGTTCTATTGTGTGTACATACCTTGAGGAACTCGTAGTACTTCTCTTGGGGCCTCTCCTCCGGCGTCTCTATAATGAACATGACTATATCACGGTCGGGTTGTCGTTTTGGGTTGATGTTGTCGGTGACGGCACACTTGTCGTCCTCCGTCAGCTGGACGTATGACGGCATGACGGTAGTGTCGTACGTCATGCTGTGCGTCACCTGCTGCTCCGTCAGGTTCAGAACGCGGAATACCAGGTCTGTGGTAATAACAGTATCATGAGAATAGTATTGGTGTAAATGGGGTATATTAGAGTCATTAAGGATTAACCCTGTAAGGGCAGCATATTGATTTTACACACGATGCCTTTTTGTCATTATAATGCATGAAAGCAACGCCGGTGAGTTACTCGCCAGTATTGCATTCAATGCATAATGAGTAACGAGGAAGACGAAGTTCATAATGTAGCCTTTTGTCCTGTTCAATCCATAACATCATGACTTGAACACACATTTATAATGAGAGTCATAATCACATACCGTAAAAGTTCATACTAATGTAATACAATGTTATTACACATGACTTTGATAGTTAATACATGTCATATTTGGCCACTGCTGCTGGACCAGCGAACATGAACTTTTGAGATTGGGAGGTTACCAGTATACTTAAACACAACATGTTTTAGCTGCTTGAATTCAGACGTATCCATATATTGGATCATATTGGTGTATTAGAAAGTAGTTGGAACCACCACCCTAAAAGGGTCATCTGTCATATCTCTTTACTAATAATGAATATGAATTATATGATATTGTTCATGACAAAACAACATCATGATAACAGCATATTAACGGATATCTCACCATGTGACTCCCCATTGGGATCCCACCTCTCCACACTTGCTAGGAGGATCTTCTCGGTATCCAGAGTGAGTGTACATGCGGTGGCATACATGTCGTTTGGTAACCGGACAGCATGACCCGTCTCTGTATCCCAAATCTAAAGCACGAATTGACAGTAGAAAATATAGGTTACTGTTCAACAGAGTGCTATGTGTAGCAAACATTGCTATTACAAGTGTTGAAGCTTAGGGCGTTTCGGTAAAATCAGTCTCTATCAACATCTATGGTTATTATGTAGGTACAAGGAATAAAATGGTTGAAATTGGTATATTTGCATGAATACATGAACCTATACGTATGCCAAAAGCATATAATCATCGTAAACTAACTCTACATTCAATATCCATTTAAGTGGCCTCAAGCCCGCATAGGTATATCCATGAACACCATGTGCACTTCCGGTGGATTTCCACAGAAGGCATATCTTATGCATCACACTTCTTCTCAGATACAGGTTTATAGTTTATCGACTTACCTGAAGCATGTGTGCCCTTGGTGCGCCCTTAGCCGCCTTCTCCGTATTGGTCAGCCCCACAATATACCTGTCCTTGCTGGCGAACGCCACCCACGGCGTCCCAAAGTCAGATGCCGTCTGGGGCGCCATTTTGTGGACCACCTGTCCCACGCATGCGTCCCACAGCACCGGAAGGCTTCTCTCGTAGCCAGTGAGCACGCGCTTGCCGTTCTGTGATAGGGACACCCAGCACACCTTCTCCATGGCCCTCTCCACGGTGTCTCCGCGGGTGCGCACGGCGATGTCTGGGGCCGGGGACCGTGGAGGAGTAGTGAGAGGGTCATCCAACGTGGCCGTCCCTGGGCGGGAGGAGCCCGTGCTGGACATAGCGTCGTCCCCGTAGCCATCGGCGAATCGCACTGACTTGCCACTCTTAGCACTGCCCAGTTTATGCCTGCAGTAATGTAAATGAAATAGTCTTAGACAATTGCGACATGCTTTCATTTGAGATATCTAACATACCAGGTAGTTAAGGATTAGATAATTATAATACAATACATGTATTGGGCCTCTCTGTAGTGTAAATTATTGATTTATCAAAATAATAGTCAAGTGAACGTGACTGTTTTTGAAATATGTAATAGACATGTGATTTTAACATCAGGTTCAAATATCATTATATATCTATTGCAGCGAATGGGGTGATGTAGAGCTTATATTATGGGTTCTGTGAGTACATAGGGTGGGAATTCACTATAGTCTTCACAATATTATACTTAGAGTCGTTCTAGCTAAAAGGTACAGAGTATACAGACGTCCGAAATAAAAGTACACGATTATTATTAGGTCCCATATTCCGGGAGTTATCAGTTTATAAGGGTATGCTTTAAACCTACAGTAGAAAGTATAGGCATCTATTTCTAAGAAGTAATTGCTGACGTATGGAATCCTTTGTTGATACTTAATACGAATGATGATGGTATCAACACATGTTTTCCTGGAGCAAGATACTATACAAGGGGTACCTTAATGAAAAGAGCAGCACACTTATATGGCAAGAAAGGGGGTTCTCATAGAGGAAACTTAATCCATCCACCAAAAGAATAAATGGCATTCAGACTTTCTTTCCTCTGAGAAAAAACACAACAACCTACCCATTACACTCGATATCCTCATCACTGCAGAAAGTCATGCACACAATTCAAGCTTCAGTTTAACACATCAAACAAAATACTCATCACAATTATGAAACACAAATAATTTCGTTACCAAAATTTAGACTCTCCACGAAATATACAATTTAATAAAATATATATATGCTCTTTCTACAATTATCGTTGATCAAAGTTATTGTGTTATGTGATACTACTTACCTGCTTACATCTATCATATATGACCTACCAATAATGAAAGTGAGATGTCTATCTGTAATTCTAAAATGAACGTGTGGATTTGAACATTTCAATGCACATGTGTTGTTCATGTGAATGAAATGTAGCAATGACTGAGAAAGGAATCCCTATTTCCGGTGTAAATAGTACCATTTCATGCAGTCAAAAACAACAATGCTTCTCAAAAAACAGCCTTAAATTTATTTCACCAGTTCAACAACAACTTTAAACATCATGCATGAACAACAACTTATACCAATGGCAAACACAGTATCACTCTGACGTTATGTCTCACCTTGAGCCTTGCCTCTTGAGGATGCCATCGGCCAGGGCACTAGGGGTCCTCATCCTGAAAGACTGCTGACCACTGAGACCTGCCTGCACCGTCTGATACACCTCCCACCTCTTCACCACGCCCTCTGACGACGACCCCGTGAAGAAGGAGAAGGGGTCAGAGGTCAATGGGAACAGTGACGTCACATCCTTCACATGTGCACTAAGACTCTGGTAAAAAAGGCGTAGAAAATGGTATTAGGTACGTATGGTAGATAACATAATTGAAGCTCAATGGGTTTTATGGTTTTCATACAAGGACCACAATTGAAGTACAATTTCTATAGCTACATGGGGTTGGCATGGGTTGTACTATGAGCAGATTTCTACAAATATAGATGTAGGAACCACATATACCCATACTAATAATATGGGTCTTGACTGATGAATTTAGACTAAGGTCCTGTTATCTTTTAAAACTGTATTTGAAACTACTGATATACATTTGGACAAAATTGTTTCATATTTATTTACAACGACCTACCCGTATTGGTCTCCTGCCCTGGAGGTCCCATAACCAGATGGTTGCGGTGGCTGGAGAAGTCAGCACAGCAAAACTCTCCATATCACAGAGGATGAAGTGTTCAAAGACCTCATCGGGCGAGCCGTGCCTCTTAATGAAGAACTGCGACAACTGATGCTCCTGTAGGTTCCAGCACCAGAGGGCACTGTACAACAGCTTCACATCCTGACCTGTGGGTGAGGCAAGGAAGAACAGATTGTTCCCCAAAGTCAACTGGCACATTTTCATGGTGAGGGTAGAATCTGGGGCACTGAAGTCGCCAACCTTTTCTCCAGTGTTCAGGTTGTACACGTCAAAGCTAGCATTGGCCCAGCAGAGAACTGCAGCATCCTGGTTCAGGATGATCTTTGAGAACTTCTTGTGTCCCAGCTCAATCTGATGGCTATATGCTTTCTCCTCCAGACTGTAGATGTTGAGTCTGGCATTGTCCCTGGTGCTGCCATCATCCATACTCTCTGTTCGAGCACTGACATACACCAGGAGTTCATCGTTGTTTATCAGAAGAGCAGAGTTCCTGTAGAACTCATCCTTGACATCAAAATCATCGATGGTGTGGATGATTGAACCCTTCACCGTGTCGATGATGCTGACAGATTGGTTGAAATCATCATCTGAACACTGCAGAACCACTATCTCAAAGGCATCCGTGTGGAACATGTGAATGGTTGTACTCAGACTCTCCCCGAGCAGTTTGTCTAACTCAACAGTCTGAGTTACAGTGCATGTCACAATGTCCCAGATGTACAGCTTTGTACTGTTGTAAATGGCTACAGAATTACCCGAACAGTAGACATTGGGGTCTATACGATCATACCGCATGCCGGTCGACAGGACCATCTCCTCACACTCAATGTCCCAGAACTCAATGGTGTTGTCTTTGTTTTTCATCACAGCCAGCTGCTCTTCTTTGTCAAAAGCTAGCACTTCAACAATCCCCCACATCTTCTGTTTGCACATATGATGAGGGGAGGGCAGACATGGAATGATGGGCATGATCAGTGGAGCTACAGCCATCTCCAACCATCTCCTTGCCTCACTTACTATTGCAGCCACTCCAGGGTACATGGCTGGATTTATATGTGGAACCATGCCAACCATGTGGCTGGCAAAGCTCTCATAGTCCATTTTCAGACCTTGCTGTGCTATCCGCATCAGGTCCCGCATGAGGAGCAGATCATTGTCCCTGACATCCATCATGTTGAGCTCATCCATGATGGCATCAACTCCCAAACCTTTCATTTTGGTCAACAGCCAGTTGAAGTTGCAGAAGCAGTTGAGCCTGAGATCCTCCAGGACTTCTGCCGTCCGCCCCGACTGAATGATAAACCGGGGAAGCAGCTTAAGCTTCCGAAGGTTACCCGTGGACAGAATCTGTGGTGTGACTTGTCGATCTGTTTTCTCAATGACTGTGTATGTCATTGGGTGTTCAAACTGCTTATTGATGCCTGCATCTTGCAGGAAGATTTCTGCCAAGTCATGGCAGTAGTGCTGAGATTCCTCACTGGGAGGATTCAGTGGATCTTTCACACCAAAGTACTTCTTCGCACACAACTTTCGGTATGTCCTGTTCCGCCATGCGAGGACAGTCTTGTTGTCTTTGTTCCTGCGGTATAGAAATATTTGCAGGTCATCCAGCAGACTGGCAATCAGGAATGAGGGCATGACAATGATGTCATCCAAGGGCAGGTCATGCTGAATGAAGACATCCTGTAGCACCTCATCATTACAGGACAGAGCATCGGTCAGTTCAGTCTCAGTGAGTCCAGTCTGGGACATCACCAGGTAAGACACAGTGTCCCTAACCAGCTTCAACCCATACTTTGTTTCCAACCTGTCCAGAACTCTGGAGATAGCATCCTCTGCTGTGGTTGGTACATGGTCATCATCAATCTTGGTGTACGAACACCAGGTCAGTGCCTCCTTGATTGTCAATGCTAGGTAGATTGGGTGGGGGTTTGCCTTGCCATTTCTCAGAAGGAAATCTTTCTGTTCAGGCTGTAATACCCTGTTGGCTTGCTCCAGTGCTGTATTCACCATGATTTCTACTGTGTCACTATCAACCTCTCCCAGATTCATGAAACAATCTGGGTTGGACAGCCTCCTCTGTAGGCATTGGTTTATGGTACTACAACTTGATTCAATGGACGCAATCAAGTACACATTGGCAGGACAATGCGTAGGAAGCCATTGCATAGAGAGTGCCCTGTGCTTTCTGCTCATTTGATCAAGGCCGTCTAGCAGTAGGATCAATGGCTTCTTCTCTGCATGCCACTTGGACACCTGGCCCAGGTAGGCATTGAACATGGCCGCCATCTTGTAGATATTATCAGTGCTGTCTTTAGGCACGGGGTCCATGCCGTATACAATACTGAGTTGTGTACAGATGTCATACAGCATGCTCTTAATATCTGCCGTGTGTAAGGTCTCAGAAATAAACCTCAACACCACAACACTAGATGGCCCGAACCAGGTCCTCGTCTTTTTGGCCAGCATGCTCATGCAGGAGGACTTGCCATAGCCAGCAGGTCCCTGGATCACCAAAGGTCTGCGGCATTTCTCAGCATCCTTCAGATAGGCCTCAACAGCCTCAAAGAAGTCCTCCCTGCCTATGAACTCCTCAGTCACCTCCCTTACCATGGCGGCATGTGGGAGCACCTGCTTGTACATGCTGTAGTGTTTAACATTAGAATTGGCATCCAGACTCTCCTTAGCCCGTTCAGTGAGGCCCTTCATGTCAGCCAGTATACCATTGGCCAGCTGTTGGATATAGGGCTGTTTCTCCGGGTCGCTATCATCCACTTCGCCGTGGGCGTACTCCGCCAGAGAGGGCTCATAGAACCGGAGGTTGTTGGTCTCCTCTAGTTTGTTGTTGACGTTGGACTTCATCTGCTGAAGGTACTTCCTGGCTTGTGCGTCTGGCTTGGCCTGACCCTGGCGTACCATCATGTCAGCGTACTTGCTGGAGTCCTCGTTATACTCGTTCTGTGGGAGGTCAGGGAACTCACGGATGTAGCAGAGGCACTGGTCACTAAGGTTCTTACAGTGAAGGACACCTTCCAGGACTTCATCCTCAACGGCTACAGTGAGACAAGAGAAACAATGAGTATACCAATGTCATCCACTTTATATCGGATTTAGTCTTTTCCTTTTAGTTAGATAATTTACATTTCAGAGTTTGTTTCAGATGAACCACAGCTGTAATTATACTTTCCCAGGAACATACAATTAAGGTTCTCCATCAAAACTGCATCTATACATTGTAGACAAATAAAAGGGCAAAACGGCCCCACCCCTAACCTAATTCAATTCTGATTTTATTTTCACATGTTTTGCAATACAACCATATAAGAAATAGCATTTAGATGTAATCCACAATAGGGTACACTTTTATGCATTGATCAAAAATGTTCCCCACTGGATTATTAGACATCTTTACTTAAGGGGTTCATTTTGTTGCAGTATCCCCGATATAGCAAAAGGGAGCATGCAATACGCTTGTACAGAGCACATGTCTGCCTAACTAGCTATCTCTAGATACTTACATGCCTTGAAATACTTGTGTTTGCGCTCCTGGTAGATGAGTTTGCCCTCCTCCATGCTGACAGAGATAGCCTCCTGGAGGAGCTGCTGGAGCTGGGCGTAGATCTGCTGACGGGCCCGCTTATCTGTAAAGGGGATCTGCTGGTCCTTTCGCCGCCGTCCGCGCCGCCCTTTCACCTCCACCGGCCGCGACTGCACACATAAGTATTTGGATATAACTTGATCACAATCATGAAATTACATACAAGATTGTGTAAAATCTTCTTGATAGCCCATTTTAGCGATTTGAGGTATTCTATTACAGGGTATATCTAAGCAGATAAACTTGCTTGTAATGTGATAAATATGTGGCGAAGAGTATCCACTTCTTTTTTAACGTTTTTTTAAACATTAAAAGTGTTAACTTGTAATAAGTGGGATATCCTAGCATTGCCTGTTAATAGTTCTATTCCTACCTGGAGTACGTATACTGGAGGAATGGCATTGTCATCCCTCACAAACCACTCCTCCAGGAGGAAGTGGTTGGGCAGGCGTTCCTCCTCCGCCATCTTCTTCATAATCTCAAACTCTTGGGCGTCAATTCGCGCTGGTAGTGGCGCAACTCCGTATTTGTCTCCCAGGATCATCTAGTAATCAAATATATATTTGTATTATGACAAGTCATTATAGGTACCTTTTAGGGCAGGAATGGGTATATTATATTGTCTAGGAACTGGCTGAGTACTTTAATATTGGATGGTCACTTTGTAGCTGCACGAAACATTGCATTTAAGCAGCTTTGAGTTCTACATAAACTGTCTTAACACCTTCAACTACTTTAGAGCATTTTCACAGAGGCAACGTGGAAAGTACATTTATTAAAGAAGGACATGCAGCTTTAGGTACTCATTAGAGTTGCTTAAATCTCATATCCAGATGCTATTTATATATAATATACGTCCGGTGAAATGTATACTGGACAAACCTATATACATAACATGCTCACCAGGAAGGCTGGTCCCACAGACAGCTGTTGGCAGGCCGTGACCTCCCGTGTGTAGACCCCTGACATGGAGTAGGTCTGGTCGATGGTCAGATCAGCCCCTCCCCGCAAGTCTACCACGTGGAAGTCGAGCCCGAGACGCCTGCAGTACGACCGCAGCTCGGGGTACACTTGGTGCTGCAGCACTCGACGCTCCTCCTCCATGTCTGAAGGATGGAGTGGATGGGGGTGAATTAGTTCTATATGTACACAATCCAGTAGTGCACACTAGCAGGGATGATACATTAAGTGATGCATGTGCCTTTATTGCCTAAAATAAATCTCTAGATGTTATTAGAAAGTGTACCAAGCACAAACTAAGAATTTAGTCATTGAAGTGCAAACGAAGGTAATATGACATGGCATACCTTCATGTGGTTTACATCATCGTTTCTAAGCCAAAGGGGTAATGCACATAATACACATGGTTAGCATCAACAGTCAAGGGATCTCTAGGTCCAACCAGTAAATTAGAGTCACCACCTACCCACTGAGCCTGCACACACGTAGATCCTGACAAGGGTGGATGGCTCCGGGGTGACAGTCTCAAAATCACCTTTCAGAACTTTCATAATGTCAGCGTTACGCTTGGCGTCCACAGTTGCCGTTTTCTTTTTCTTTTCTGTAAGAAAGTGTTATCCCATTAGTAATAATACACAATACAGGGCAAATTTTGAGGAGTCCATTGTTTATCTGTATGGATATGTTGACGATGACGGGGCTTCAGGGGCTTGTAATTGATGATTAGTGGGATGGAACTGTGCAGGAAGACTATTTAAAGGAGTGTTGAATTGAGCATGAAATTAACGTGGCGCCTAAAGACCAGGACTGTTCTTTTTTTTAATAGTAAGGGTGTGAAATTTAAAGTCGAGGATATCGTTATTGAAGTATACTAGTATTATTTTATTATACGCCTTAACTGATTTGTATAAATAGTACTGGTAGTAGGTACTTAAAGATGTCTAAGAGATCATTAGGTAAATAAAATGGAAAATAGTTAATACTACGGATTAGACTTAGGTATTATATGTACAACTCTGCTAGATGTTTATGTTAGATGCAAAATAATAAGTATGGACACAAGAACCTTCAGGCTGTTGATTCAGTACATTTGATTGTATACATACGTACGTATCTCATATTACTAACAAATAAGTGCATCATGTGATATAAGTTGTCACCATTCACGTGTCAAAAATATTATCACCAGGGTACTCTCCCAGGTCACCATCACCGTGAACAGTGTTTAGTATAGTGAACACTTTATACCCCAATTGGGTTTCGAGTGCAACCGAGGAGAGAGTATGTTAGTTTCAGAACAGAGTGTCTATTAACAGATATTTATGTACATATACATATTTCACAAGGGGAAGACATTCAGAGGTTGGTATCAATCGGCAGTTTCATAGTGTCTCTTGCCCCGGGCAAAGCCGTACGCATCAATCATATAAAGCACATTATAAAATGCAATTTTAGTGGAAGCTATCACGTTGCTACGGAATTCACTTAAAGATGGGTTAGGAGCTAATTTTGGGTCGATTTAAATTTTTCAGTATAGGTTATTTTTGTTTATAATGTCCATATTAATTTTTGTGTAGCTTTTCAAATGATTCAGATGTTTATAAACCCATAAGATATAGAGAAGATCATTGCTAGGATAGTTCAGGGGACCCGCATCTATTAGAGAAAGGGGTCCGCTGATCTGATTTTCTCTAGATTTCATGTACATGTTGTATTTTACAAGTAACAGAATGCTTTAAAAATCTATACCTATATTTATATGGACATTATACGAATACGTTGAAGAAATGGAAATTAAAAATGAAGACCGAATTGGCTCCTAACCCTTCTAAGCATGCTCCTTAAAATTCTGTATTAGTATCTAATCCTTAGTGAGAAACGGCCCTTTGGGTGAATACATCTGACCTACCTACAGTACCTACAGTAGCGAGGATATTAAATGAAGGTGCTCTTTCACTTTATGTATATAATGGCATGTACATTCGCATAATACAGACACATATCACTCACATATATACATAATGAGTATATACAGTCGTGTGCAATAATTGTCTTATGGCCAGCATGTTGTAGACCCTTACCGGCATCCCCTTCACCGGTACCGCCTTGAAAAGAGAGCGACCAAGTTATATGTATCATGGTGCTGTCCTTAAGGCTAAATGATTACATATATATACACATGTATGATACAATTCAATTCAAAGCGTGCATCATCTAGAATTCTTATCAGCTAATGAAATGCAACATCCCCTAATACTAGAAACATTATGATAAGGAAATAAAGGAAACTTAACACTTATATGTTCAGGCAGAAAATTAAGTAGATATTAGATATGATGTAGATGTTATACATGTATATACATTATAAAAATCAATTAAGCGTGTAGGTGAGCGAGGGATGGGAATTAGAAATGACACAAACCATCCATCGACCCCCCTCATGAAATTCACTATATAAAAGCTTACCCCTCTTTTTGCGCCGGTTGTTGTTTCGCATCATCCTTGGTGACTTAAGACGATGGGCAGTGTTTGTGTCCACCGTGCTAAAGTCTGGGAAATCCTCCACACTCATGACGTCATCCGCCCGCAGCGCCATCTGGGCTATAAGAGAGGAAGTATTGATTCAAATTTACAGTTTTATGATACAAGTCTGTGAACAAAATGTGGAGACCTCGTGAGAAGTATTGAAAGGGAATGCTGCCATGAAATATGTTAAATAAGCTGTGTTGAAATGCATTTGATGTCCTTCGGTTTAAAAAAAAACTAAATGATGGGACAGATAAGCCTGATTTGAATGGACAGAGACAGCCCTATTCAAATAACCTTCAAACCGTGAACAAGATTTGTTAGAATGATTTAACCTTCTTGATCTTACATGGGAATATGAGGCGATCCAAGTCATCGTCTGTTCGCCTTGGGGTCATACTGAAAAGAAGACGATTTGCACATCATAGCATATACATATAGGACATTGGTTGCATAAATATATCTAAGGGATGGCGAGCACTCGAGTAACGTGATATTTAAGTAAAGCAAAATAGAGCAAATTAGATAAATTCGTATTTGGGTTTTTGCACAATGGGCCCCGATGCGATCCGGTGTTAAACCAGTTTAACATTTCTGGATTCTTGGATTCTTACCTAATAGTATGCATTGCTTGTAAATTGTGTATATAATTTTTTCTGACCGTATTGGCAGAACGTATTTTACCTTTATATGATTTATGCAAATTATGGTAAATAAACTTATTAAAAAGTAGAAAATTTCAAGAAAGCAGTGAACAAAATTCAATCAAATGCTACCGGTATCAAACTAATTGAAGCCACAGTGGATCCCAGCAAACGCAAACGCTGCCAACCACAACTACCAAACAACCCTGCTAAGAAAAGAAGATTCATTATCAACGCCAAACCACGACCGGTACCTCCACTTACCAAGGAGGAGAAGAAATCTACGCCAATTATCGACGCAACTTTCACTAAAAATGAACTAAAAGCAATAAAAAGTTCTTCATCAACTTCAAATAATAACGACGTAGTACCATCCACTTCAACCAGCCAAACAGAAGATTTGGACATCAGTATCACCAGTCAGCTACACAAAGATCTGGAAACCTCATTTTCATCTGATAGCAACAGTTCATCTTCAGAAGGTGAACTAAGCAGTGATGAAGATGCCGAGACAAAATCCGCCACAAAGAGGACTCCATCTCCAACAAAACCACCCAAGCCTCAACAGAAACCAACGACAACGAGCACCAGGGACACTATAGAAAACATCAAGAGAAGGTCTGACTACCGGGAACCTTATGTCCCCGCGTATGGCCCCTCTAAGAAGCCTGACAACCACATGAAAATCCATGATAAACGTACAGACCGGTACAACATTACCAACAAAGAAGATCAACGCCGCCCTTCTTCTAATCCCCATTTCGATCTACCTCTAGAATATAGAAGATACCACTCACACAACATTGTTGAGAGGTCCCTGCACAGTCTACCAGATCCTAGACTGTCAAACGCCAACTACACCCGCAACCCCCAGCATGATGTAAGACGTGCGGTATTATTCAACATATATAGAATGCTGCAAGACATAGATCACAGAGTTGCAGATGAATACTTCAACACCCTACAGCGTAACCATTATGGCAAACATAAGTAATTGATTCATGCTTGCATGACCGTTTTTTTATGATGTACATAATTGTTCAATTTAAACCTATCCAGATGTATTATATTCATATCTGAAAATTAGTCCCCACATTACCGCTGCATAATCATTAAAGTACCGGTAAATTGACTATTTATTAATTATAAAACATATGGACAAAATGGACCAATCAGAATCCAGCAAGACATTTACTGCCAAGTCAACAATGACATTTGTAACTAAGCAACACTGCAAATTGTAAACAAAGCAGATCCCAAAATAGCACTTAACCTATGGACTTTCAAGAAGAATCTAACAACGCCTGAAGAAGTTTACTGAATGTAAACGAAACGTCGCATGTTCATTATTATTCACCCGCCCCTTTCTCGATGTAAACATTACCCCTATTAAAATGTCAAATAACCCAATTTCAACTTGTCTGGTTTTGTGTGGAATTACAACATAAAAAACTTATTAAAAAAAATGCTAATAGTTATATTAACAATGCCCTCTTCACCTACCTCTCTACGAGTCCCTGGGCGGTGTTGGGCCGGGAGAGTTCGGCCACGCGCCTGTTGAGCACCGACTTGATGTAGGCGGTGTAGGAGGTGTGGGGCCTGCTCCTCGTCTTCACCTCCGACATGGCCGTGGAGGGACGTGTGGGCAGACTCAGGTGGAGGCACGAGCTGAAGGCTGCAGAACTGGACGTAGATCTCCGACCCGGCAAACCCGACCGAGGACCGCGCCGAGAGATCTAATGGGGAGGATGATTAAAGCAGTATAGTGGGGATGAATTAGTTCAATTTAGTAGAACATCTTATTGCCAATTTGGATTGATGGTGAAATTAGGTGGTAAACCCCTAAGCCCAAGCCCCAAATAGGCGTGTTTCAGATTCAAATCAAGTAGGAGGGGGGCATAGTTTTTTAGCGGTGTGAATATAAACCAGGAATCAGCATTGTTTGCATTTGGGGTGAAGGTGCATTTTCCATTAGTCAATGTGTATGTCCTATATCGGCCGATATACCCACAACAAACTGATGTAAAAACAATCTGTGATAGACCATATAGATCGGGAAATGGAAAATGGGCCTTATTCGAAAACATGAAAGAATGTATTTATAGGGTATAAAGGTTTAGACACATTGAACCATGGACGCTTCCATATTGGTCATATTATTCAAAATACCCCCGACAGCCATCTTGGATTCTAGGATAGGTCCATGCATGGGTAATCTCTTATCTGCCCATATCTCCCCCCTCCCCTCCCCCAGCACAAGAGTGGTATGTCTACATTCTCTCTGCTATACCCAATGCCTGTAGATTTAATCAGGGTAATGTAGCTGTAAATGTGACTGTATAGAATAGACCCGGCCTTTGATAATGCGAGTGGAAAGACGTATTTGCTATCACACGTAGATTCAACATAACTTACGTTGGCCAGCTGTCTCATTGCAGGATTTTCACACGACCACACTGGGGCTGAAGTCAAGAAAACAGCTTTTATTACTAACTGCGGCCTCCGCTAAGTCTGTAGTTTGTAAAGTATCATTATCAGCATAGTGCAAATGTGACTAGGTATTGTCCCCTATATATTCCCCCAAATCACACGGTTCCACACTACTTTCTGTCCTCCATTCTATCAATGCATTCACAGTGGGCACTGATAGAAAACACCAAACCTTTCATTAAGCCAACCTTGTAAAACATTATTTACCCATACCAGCCCGGTCCCCAGTTGAGTGTGGCTGTGTTTATTTTAATAGGACATTTTGGCAGCGGCATGTGCTACTTACCCGTGCTACTGCGCGGTCTCTCTTGTTTGGGTAGCGGTGGGAGGTACTGAAAGAAGAAGGATCCACACCTTTATATGTGCTGTTGGTGATCACCTGCCCCTGGGCACTGCTGGGGTCCCGCCGGATTAACATCCAGGATCACAACACAAATATTGACTTTTCCCCTGGAGGAAGGAAAGCACAGGTGCCACAAGGCATGGGTGTATGGAAGGGCGTTCCGGTTGGGAACCTAAATCTATATGTATTTATATTTAGTTAACGTGTTTGTGATTAAATTTAGAAGTTTAAGGTCGATGTTTCAAGTTGTATTTTCTTTGCAAGCTGAGATGCCCTTTTTCATAATCACAGGCAGTATAAGAGATATGCTGAACAGTGTATCTCATATTGACACGTGTAAATACTATGAAGTATAGTTCATTTAATTCCAGAGTGTAGCATAACAGGTCAATCCACATTATAGGACCACTTTTGACGGCAGATATCGTGGTATTCCAATTATGCCATATATGATATTGTGTACACTACCCTTGTGAAATCATATTTTCACTTCTTGTCATCTATTTGTTTTTTTCTTTAATTTTTCCTTTTTACACATTGCCTCACTTTGAGAGATGTGATATACCATTATGGAGTCATAATCATTAAAAATTATGTCAAATTTTCTTACATGTAATGATTATCAAAATTAATCATACTTATATTATGTCATGTTTTGTGATAAAGTTCAATGATACAAATGTATGTTCCGTCATATTCTGTCGCACAATATCAAACTTATTTCGTAGTAATACAAGAGTCCACGCCTCATCACACAATATCACACTAATGTGGGTGGTGACCTCACATCGTGTCTGTGTGTGTGGGGGGGGGGGGGGATTAGAGCCCATGGGCTTTATCTGGCATAGAGCGCCCATTAGCGGCATAATCCCCTTCTCCGCTTTTCCACAGCTTTCGCCCCTTTCCATCATTTGATCTGAATTCCGAATAGCAGTGGCTTCGTACACACAATTCTAATATTAGGTCCAAGCATAGAATTAACTGAATTCATTATAAAATTTCAAAAATGTATTCCATAGCTTTACTAATCAACAGTCATATGTAGATCTAAAATGTATTGATAATCCTGGCAATAAACCGTTATGAGGTACATAACAAAAACAAATCTGGCCTGTCTCTTCCTGGGGCAGTGGATAGCTATTAGAATACAGATCTCATACAGCTTACCCCTGTTGTATCATGGCCGTAGAGCATCATGATCTCCCGGTTGACGATACATCGTTTTATATCCTTCTGGAGATCCACCAGATCCGTGTTGATGGTATTGGACGGATCCATCTCCAGACACTCACTAGATGGTGCTCTGAAACGGACAAGAAGGTGGTGATAATTAAAGGTCAAATGGGAAACCTGAGGACAAAATTATGTCAAGTGTGCTTAAAGAAACACTACAATGTGATTTTATACTCTAGTTACGCCTTGGTCCAGTGTATAAATTGTAATAGTATCACACTTATATCATACATGTGTAAAACGCAAACATTTTTGGAATAACTACAATTTAAAGAAATTAGAAATTCGAGATTTGGAATAAATAATTACATTGACACCTGTTATGTTTAGACTGTAAGATGAAGAAACAACTGCTGCTTGGTGATAGAAAAGGCGGTAGTTTACAGGTATAGGACCTCCGTGCACTGAGGAATTGTATCTTAATACTATTACAGCTGTCTTAATCAGCCGCCAACCTGTGCCCCCAACCTAAATATACCACATTATAGTGGGTCCAATGCTAATAGCAGTATCTGGAGTTAGCAGCACACTTCCTGTGTGCCACAGCTACTAGTTATATACCTTTCATTATGGTGCATTAATTCGCATGAGCAGGCTAAGGAGGAAAGTAGATTCCAATATCCGCCTCCTGTACATTATAGTCATGTTCATGTAGGTATGTAGGTATGTAGTTATCCTATTCTGCTAGCTATCCAGAGGCCCTAACATACAAATCCAGTGGACAGTTTAATATCCCTACCATAAAATAAAATACTAGCATGACCTTAAATCTAAGTGTGTCTAAGTATGACTTTCCTATTATGGTGGTTAGCGGGGTTTCTTGCATACAGAGTCAGCATGGTTTCCTTCATATTGCGTGCAGGGCAAAGTAGCAGATTTGGTAGCACATTTTGTACTATTCCACATACCCTTAAAACCACTGAACCACATTACATGATCCTTTATATAGTGATCCTAGTGTTAATTTCTGTGTTACTGAACGTGCTTGGTAACTAATGAGAGAGGTGTCATCTTAGTTCAATGTGCATGTATTCATTAGAATACGTATTAGTAGGAAACTCAGTGCTATATAAGATGTTGAAGTTTAGTTAAGATGAATACATTGTAATACACATACTATGTCGGTTCTTGAGATTTGATATAGATGATGTGAATTATACCTTTAATATTAATTTGTTGTAAGTATTAAAACCCCGTACATGTGTATTTGTGCTCTTTCCAGATACATGGAGGCTTACACGTGTTCCATGATTGTTTATACATTCAATATGGTCCACACATCTGTCATAATCTGGAATCTATATGGCCTGTTCAAAGTCATCAGTCCAATGGCGACGTCTAAACCCAGATAAAGAGTATATTTACCTGCCCAACTGCGGCATGTTGCTGGGTATACCTATCTCAGAGAGATATCTGCTTAGTTAAGTACTCCTCCAGTGTAAAATCCAGAGGACGTTATGGTATCCTAGAGGCATATTCCTGCATGTTTAACGTCGGTTAGGAACCCGTGTGAGTTTGTGTACATGTATACAGCATATGCTTCCTGTCTCCACTGCCTTACATGCTATATAACGGTCAACATAAGTCGGCACTGCACCTATAGACATCTAAATCCCCGACCCACCCACCACCTCCTTCACCCAACACGGCTCGTGGCCGCTGCCGAGCCGCGCGGATTACCACTACCGTAAAACAGCGCCTATATGGCGGATTACGACACCATAAACCCTCAGATAGTTACTTTAACAAGCTCATACATGTAACAATATATCACAACGTTTGGGCGATTGGTGTACCTTCATCATGTGATATCTGACTTCATAGATGTGTTACTGATGTAAATGGAACGGATGCATTCATTCGAGGTTATAAAGCAGAGAGGGACTTGGTAACATTGACTATTAAACACAAATGTCAATATTAATCATTAACACTTAAGAAAGAATCTGCCTGAAAGGTTTGTCATATTCAACAAAACATACATAAATTATGCCTGGTAGTTTTAAAATACCGATGACTATCTTGAACCTACTTCTAGGTAAGCATGACCTTTATGACGTCCAGGATTGCTATGATAATACCCAGACATCATTGGTCTCTGGGGCCCATATGTGTTTTACTTGGACCAGCTGGGGTTGCCCATATCTGAGTTATGGTCTTTTTTGTCCAGGGCTATGGTTGGGAGCCCAGAGGGTCCAGCCCAGATTCAAAGTGCCCAGCGCAGGATTTATTTCATTTAGCACAAACCATAAAAGTGCACAATAAGATAAAGGGTTATTTCTGGAGTTTCAGAACTCAGGATGTTTTGAAATATTTACAATGTATTTATGGGAAAAAAAGTTTCCTGGGCTGGCTCATCTGGGGTCTGTTACATAATACATGCCCGTTAATATAGGAAATATCATAATAGTTGGCATGTTTTTGCGGGCATGCTAACGGCCATGATATGATGGTGTTGCAAGAGGATTAAATATATTAACGGGCATAATATATTTCATGCTCGTTAATATTGGTACCCACTAATTTGTACCCGCTAATTTATGCCCAAAATGGGCCCAAAATGGGCAGGGTACATGGTAAAGTACACATGTTTGTGTACTACGTCACAAGTTGTTGGGAAACATATATCAACCAAAATAGGAAAGGTTCCACACAACAAAGAAAATATCATATTAGTGAATAATTAACGGGCACGAATTTGTCAATGAAAATGATATAAGACCCCATATAACAAATATAATAAGATATCTATGATCACTAACAGTGCCCTACCATTTAACTAGTGGGCATGGCTGTACGGGCACCGATTTTCGTTCATAATTTTCCTATAAAAAAACATAATATGTTTATAAATTTCACTAAATATTTATATGCAAACCTTTATTTATATATAGTTATTCAAATTTAGTTTTAAAAAAAAGGGGTATATGTTTTTTTTAAAGTTAAACATGTGCTTTACACACGTATAACTTTGACTTGTGAAACACCACACATTTAATATTAAAGGGTACAATTATTTATTAAAGGCCAGCTTCTTGCGGCTATGGTAACACTGCCTAAATTTGTATAGAAAACCTACATCATACCCTTTCCCCCTAAAGGGCACCATTACTTAACGGGTACAGTCATTTACAGCCTTGCAACACTGAACTTTATTTATGCCATCTTTTGTACCCGTTAATTCCTTATGTAACAGACCCCTGGGCTCCCACTTAAAGCCCTGAACAAAACGGACCATAACCTAGATATGGGCAAGCCCAGTCGGCCCAAGTAAAACCCATATATGCTGTCTGGGTATTGTCATTTTGCGGACCACTTGAGGACCACTCTGTTACCTAGCAACAGCAATTGCAAACAATCCACCGCCAACAAGCAGCACACTAGTTCAAATTTAAAAAAAAGAAGGTTTGTTTCAGGTAACATGGGAAGAAACTGTATGGTCGGTAGGTCGGATTCTATTTTTTTTTTTTTGCAAACCAAAACCAAAAATTGACGCCAAGAAAATGTAAATATTTCTTCAAAATTGCATAAAAAAAGTAGGGTCGGCTCTGTTTTGATAGGCTCGGCCGGGTGACCTGGAACAAATCTCTTTTTTTGGCCTTAGGAAAAGAAGGTATTTGACCATACCCCAGTATACAGACTCTGTGGATTCCGTTGAGGCTATTGTCATTCTGGTAGGACCATTCAGTTACCTAGCAACAACAATGTACAACAATCTTGAACATTCCATGCCTAGCAGCCGCCACAATATTTGGGAATAGAAGGTATTGGGAATTCCATTTGAACTATTGTCATTTTGCTAGGACTGCTCTGTTACCTAGCAACATCAGTTTCAAACATTCCCGGCACACCAGGTGGGGAAAGGGGTATTTGACCATACCCAGTCACCCCCAGTTTACAGACCCTGTTTATATTAGGAGCCTTCTAAAATGACTATCAAATATAGATTTCCTGATTCCTGATTATCGGTAATATAACCATAGTTCGATTCTATGATGTTGAGGAATATGTCGTCATTTATGAAGGGGGGGGGGGTCTACTACTTTTAATTGCTAAATATACGAAGTGGTAAACTGTAAAACCTGCCTGTATACATCTAATTAACAATGCATGATATTACCACTAGATGAGACGCGGTATATTAGCATTCCCCTTGAATAGCGGTAGACCCTCTGAGAGTCTCGTGTGTATATGTATTGATATATCGAAGTATCATGGGTATAGTTTGGGAACACATGGTGAATATGAACAAAGTATGATATCTTAGCACCTTGACTGTTCTGCTCAGTCTCGGTGGGTCGGTATAACGTTTATGACTATAGATGTTAGTAGGTCACATTGCATTGTAGCCAAGATTGAACCTATCCACATGTTAGGCACTGGAGTGGTCCTTACTAACAGCATGACCCTTCAAGGCCTAACAGGTTTAGGCACATGTCACGGGAAGATAATGAATATAAACCATAAAGCACCTTATATGCATAGCTTATTCATATAGCATTTATAGTAAGGCAGTGCTCATTTCCTATGATTTCCCAGGCAAAGTCATAATGGGGTTTATGCATCATGGTAGGGGGTTTAAAATCTTTAAATCGACCATTCCTATGCGAATGCGATATGTTTTCAAAATGTAAATTGTGATAACCCATCTGATTCATACATTCTAATGAAGCAAGACATCAAAAACATCCTCCCATATCTTATAATCTGTAGTCCTATATGATGATAATGTAATGTAATACTCACCCAAAGTTGACCTTCTTCATGATGCTCATGATGCTGGTTGACCTGTCAGGAACCGTTAATCCAGGTAGGTGTCATACTGAAGGGGTAAGGTGTGAGAACCCTCTCCTTTACAGTCACAGGTGTGAAAGTCCACCATGAAGCTGTATCTGCCACACCTGGAAGGGATCAAAGTGTCCATAGTCACAACACAGTGTGTAATCTCCACAGGTGCACTCCACTGTATTGACCCATGCCTTTGTTGTAGCTGATAAGTGCACTCCATGCCACTTGTGGGACATGATTAGCTTCCCTACACGACGTATACAGACTTGTGTTTGGTTTGGGCTTGGTACTTGTGAGGCTTGGGGACTGTTAACACAGGAAAAGCATTTATCCTTACCATTTGTTTATCAGCTGTGCCATATGTTGGGAGGGGATAGTAATAACTGTTACAAAAAGATCTAGTCTCGATCCATCACCAATTTAAATAATTCCTAAAGTAAATAAAGTTGCCCCCCCCCCCCAATATTATTCGCAACACTTAAGCGTCCTTTCAATAAGTTAAAACCAATTATATTTCTCACCTGTGCGTCGCCAACTATGTGAGTAGTTTGTTGGTAAAGAAGTGAGTAGCTTGAATAAAGGAATAAGGGTTGAAGTGGGTGTCAAGTTATGTCGGTGTAGGGAGGTGGGTTACATATCAAACTATGATATAATCAATAAAAGTCATATCTAGTCTTTTCATACTGCACTGCATCTGTATTTTATCGGTATTAAGGACATTACAAGGGCTCTGTTTATGAGGTTACTATTGCTGTAATTAGCGTTGAAGCCATTATTATTCTATATCCTGGCACAGAACCATTGAGTCGGATTTAACTGGTAGGCTCAAATGGACTAATTGGGTATACCAGTACTTGAATATAAAAGGGGGCCGTGCCTGCTTATTGTAGTGCTATAGTAAGTAGAGGAAGCCAGCCAAGCTCATCAACATTTCAACCGACTCAAGTGTAACTAACTCTATACCGCTCATAATCTCTTCACACTAAGTGCGCACTTTATGGGTTTATATGTAATGGGTTAACATCTATTTTGGATCAATTTCAGATCTATTTTGGAGGTTTCTTCCGCATAACCTTATTTTGACCATATATGGGGAATTGGTGTGTCACAAAATACTGTGAAGGGTGTTTAGAACTAAACTGGGTAGGTCATTAAATTTTGTGGAGCCCCACAACTAGCTTACATGCACCATGGTCTTTATACTGGCATGGAAGTTTAGGATTTGACTGTATACCACTTCATCTGTTTACCCAATTGTGGAACCTGCAAATCATTTGTGGAGTCTTACAGCCCGTTTGAGGGCCTCCACAAATTTGTGGAGTCCACAAAATTGAACACCTAGCTTATAAAAATTGTCTTGGTTAACATCCCAGTCAGTATTGGTCCCTGGGGCCCGTATGTGTTTTACTTGGGCCAGCTGGGCTTGCCCATATCTGGGTTATGGTCCTTTTTGTCCAGGGCTACCAGTGCGAGCCCAGATGGGACGATTTATTGTATATTTATATAGTGTGTGCAAATTCTGGGCTAGGGCTGGGCACTCTGAATCTGGGCTGACACATCTGGGCTACCACTGGTAGCCCTAGACAAAAAGGACCAAAATCCAGGGTGCGCAAATCAGCTTGCCCAGGTAAAAACACATAATTATGGGCCCCATTAAGGAATGTTGACTGGGATGTTAAGTACTATGTTTCTTCTTCTCTAAGCACATACCGTGCAATTTATAATGAAAACATCGATGAAAGCAAAAACATAAATACACTTGATATATTTAATCCAGATAGATTGATTTAAGTTCTTTGCCAGCACATATTATTATGTACATAATTTACCATCCCATTGCCAAACAAATACTTGTGTCCAAATATTAGGGCAATATGATATTTGGAGGGTCAGATGCGGCCCATGTATATCATTTTACAGTGTATTTTCAATGAAAGAAGTTATAGCATGCACTCCAAAAGTAGTAAATTGAGCCATAATCTCATAATCAGTCGAATTCTAAGCTGAATTTTAGGGAATGAGATCAAGTGAAGTAGGTAGCACATGAAGTATGGCCATAGGGAACATTCTGGTTCATTTTTAACTAAATTGATTTTTGAGCCCTAATCGTTGGACCATCTCACTTTACAGGATTAGGGCACATTGCCATCTGATTAATTATTTCCTCGTGACACCAAATACAATAATAGGGATACTATCTATAAGTGAACTGTGTCATAGATCTATGTACTATTACCCTGATTAAAGCCTCGCTGAACCCTGTACAAAATGTAGCTGTTTATGACATATCCTATTGATTAACATTTAAATACTTAACTATGACTATGGCAATAGTACAATGGTCTTACGTGCGTCAGTGCAGGTAGTGCTTTATCAGGTGGGAATAGCAAATCGTAGCTGTTCATTTCATAAGACAATTGATAATGCTAATAAACATACCTTAACCAGTCATTGTAGTAATTACTTCACATTTGATGGTGTATGCTTAAATTTCCAGTGTTAGAAAGAAACGGCTCCACAATGTGTAAAATCTTGATTTAGTTCCGGCTGGAAATAAGCTTCCAAAGTGCAGTCCACGCTTAACGCTCCTCCCAGAAGTGCAAAGTCCAATGCCCTTAATCATACCCAGACCAATACATGACCAGTTGTCTGAATATTGTTCCAGGAAGGCTGCACCCCTTGGTGCTCCCGTGACTACAACCTGCCGGTAGTTATTATCGATGCCTTATGGTAACTTAACAAAGCAGCACCAGCCGCCCTGGGATATGCCCACACACTACATTAGGCATAATGAAATAAAGCTACAATGGCCAGCACTGTAATCCCCTCTGCTTTCTTAAGTGTACCTCTCCGTCCTCATTATGTTTGCCTTATGATCCAAACTCACCCGGGCGCCATCTCTGCATGGGCCTCTGCCGAATTGTTCGAGCATGTTTTCAAATGAGCATTTCATGATAATCCATTTTGGAAATATTGACATTTCTCTCTGGTTATATAGCGACCTGGGGCAGTGAGGGAAGCGAAAGTTGGAGTGCAGGTTGGGTATCCTGTAGGTATATATAACCCTGTATGGTCTTCGCAACGTCGTTTATTGATTCAGAATGGGTTCTCTATGTTATCCGTATACCCTGCTATATATGATCAGCCAAAGCGTACACCGAGGTGTAATATCAAGGAGTAAATTCGTGTAATTAATTGCACAACGCCTGGGAGCCCACACAAATCTATTTGCTCCACACGTGTGATCCTTCCCATAGTGAACCAGTGAGGCATTAAAGACAAGCCGTTCTGATTAATGCTCATGGGGACAAACCATCTGTGGTGCCTTGACAAACATATCCTACGATTTATAAACATCCTGCATAGTCTTAATATGTTACATATACATAAAGTTATTTAAAAAAAAAGTGATTTCTCTTTTATAATGGTATTGGAGGCTCCGCAACGTATCGCCAGTAGTCTAAAGCGTGATCCTCCTATTTGATGTATACAGACCATGCAGAATATGCAGCTTAAAGACCAAGTTAGATGTGGTTGTCAAGCCACCATGGAAGGTTCGTTCACATTTGCCTGATGAATGGACTTTTGTTGTGGAACTCTAATTTTAACCGATCTATTGTAGGGACCTTTGGTATCTCCAGTTCAACCTAAATTGATTTTCAGATGCACCAGCATGCCAATAAAACATTAAGGAGATCTCCTACAATCAAATAGTATATATATATTGCCGTTCTTATCCCTGAATATATCAGTGGGAAGCGTCCTTCTAATCGCTTAAGGCTATGGTATCATAAAGTAAGTGTTATATTATTGGGGATATACAGGCCTGCCATACTGCTGCATGTTACACTGGGCGACCACAGGGCCGTCTGTATGACATAGGGCAGTTTTAACCTTAAATATTTACATGTCTGCCTCATGACACCACAGAGTTGACAGAACATTTTACAGCCACTAACATGACTCCAGGAACTCTTTAGGTAAAGCCCCCTGTCGTGTTAGCCTGGCTTAATACCTTCCAATGGAAGGACACGTACAGATGTGTTCAGGGGATTTGGGTAGACCTGGTTTGATTTATGGTACACTGCATAAGATTTTAATGGATTAAGAACTGATTTATAGAACACTACAAATGCAATTATAAGACTGAGTAGTAAAGAGGTTATTGTACGCACAGTTAATATCAATGATTCAATCGGGAGGAGCAGAGGATTATGAGTTTAAAAACTGTTTGAGCGTAACTTTACACTGTAAAAAAATTCCCTTGAATTCATGGAGAATCTGAATTAAATTTTGACAGTGCATCACTGTTTTTTGGTTTACAGTGAATCACTGTAAATCTCATCTATTTTACAGTGAAATTCTGTAATTGATTGCAGTGAAACTCCATTATTTCTTTTACAGTGAACCTCTGTGTTCTGGGTAGCTCTATCTTTTCCTACCAGGTGGCAGCTTAGTTCCTCAGGAGAGTCTTTTTAAGGTTCTTGGTTCTAAAGCAGTATAAATATGCCGATATGCTAATATTTTTCAATATCTTAATTCATTATAAAGTAGACATACAGAAGTAATTTAAATTTGATGAAATATTTACGATCAATAAAAGATTCAATTGTGTGGGACACCGAGCAGTAATTGTAATACCATAGACACCCATCTTGTGATAATAAGAAAAGTATAATATACTGTTATTATGTGCTCAACAATGTAGTTGGTGTTCTATAACAATTCTAGAGTAATGTTTGCTCATAAATTGTGATTATAAAGTGCTGTCTATATGTGCTTCATAATAATTATGAAGTCCCGGCACAAGGTGTCTTCTAGAGTAATGTTTGCTCATAAATTGTGGTTATAAAGTGCTGTCTATATATGTGCTTCATAATAATTATGAAGTCCCTGCACAAGGTGTCTTATGGAACAATAATGTATATGGTTGATAATTATCATGAACTGCACACTGATATAAACACTGAATAAAACAGTGAAAGTCCGTAAAAATTATGGAGACTTCTGAAAACGGAATTCCCTTAAAAAAACGGTGACTTCCAAAAACGGAATTCCCTAAAAAACATGGGTTTCCCGGCTCCTATTGGTGCCAGTGCTTCTCCGTTTTTTCTACAGATTTTTTTTACAGTGTACGTTGTAGTGTATTAGGTGCGGTTAAATATTCATCAGGTAGGCCTACCTTTGCATATGGGGGCGCCGGGCTACTTTAGAATGATATTCAATATAAAGGAAATACTAGGTTTGAAATGGGTCCCTATAGCTAGACATTTTGTGGGATGGGGACGTTTTGCCATTTATGATCTCGAAGAGCCTCTATCTTTTTGACATCATTGCTTACAGGTATTGTGGGGTAGGGGCCGTTGGCACTTAGGAGCCCCATGGGTGGTGGTGAGGGACAGAGAGAGCAGTGAGGTTAGTTGGCTCTACACCAAGATGGAAACCAAGCACATGCACTTGGATGATCGCATTTTCAGCAGCTGCATTATTAATTTCATTATATTATTATTTCTGAGCTGTGAGGTGGTATTCTGAGAGCAGATCTTTCAGTGAGTTGAGTCATGTGAGTGTAGAATGCATGTATCTGTAAGATTCACACAGACGGGATAGCACAAATGAACCAACCTATTAGACCACTCCAAATAATGTCCTTGTTTCTCATCACCGCGCGCATCCCAAAAATCGTATTTGGAAGATTTTTTTTTTGCAAATTTTAATGGAAAATAGGCGCCTTCGTCATATTCTCATGGCTTGGTGATGAGAAACAAGGATATTATTTGGAGTACCCTTTTTTTAAGATTTTCTTCGTAATTAAGCACATTTTGCGATACAAGACGACATCTATATGTAAATCCCTCTGTCATGACATTATAATCCAGCAAAGACACAGAGGACACTGTTTAATGGGGCCCATGTGTGATTTGCTTGGGCAAACTGGCCTTGTCCGCATCTGGGCATTGGTCATTATTGTCCAAGTCTTTTCTTGGGAGCTATAGACGGCGCAGTCCACCAACAAATTATTTCAAAATACACTGCAAATACTTCAACACATGCTCATCTGAGATTATTCTCAGAAATGATCATCTTAAGTATAACTTGCATACTGTTGTCCTAATTTGGGTTGAATCTAGGCAGAGTTGGGCACTTCAAATCTGGGCAAGCTTATATGGGACCCACTTTTTAGCCCAGGACAAATCTATGGTGGGTCCCATACTGCGGCCCACCTGGAACCCATACAACACCCATCAAGCAATGCTGTCCCTATTACAGGAAACAATGTGTTCATCAAAAGAAAGTTCAGAGCTATAGAATCATTTTGAACCGAAACGTATCAACTACACAGCCACTATAGTGACTGCAATCCTACAAGCGTGAACCACGAGCTGTTGAGTATCCCTTGTGCTACCCTGTAATACCCTGGATTGCCACTCACGCGGGGTGACTTGATTTACTTCGGTGGGAACAAGGATTGAACACAGATGGAGCCACCAATTTATTAAAGGTGGGTAGACCCCATAGTCTAGAAGTATTTAGATTTCGTCAGGATTTTCGCCATGAGGCCCATATTATAAGTAGTCTCAAATAGTGTGAAAGAGAATAGGGGGGTCCCGAGCTAGTTTCTGAGATATCTGGCTTTGAGTTTGAAGTGATCTGTAATGGGATCATATGGCGATAGTACATATGTGCATGAAATAGCATCTTAAAGTAATTAACTTTCCGTATAGTTCTCTCAGGATATAGTCTATTATATTTTACACCAAGAAACAATATTTTGAACATATGGTCCCCTGCATATTTTAAAGGTTTTTGGTGTTTGAAATAAAAAATATAGAAATGGAGCACACAGTGTTGATATGGTACAGGTATAGCTTTCAGCAAGCCTACTACCAGAGTCCCAGTAGAGTAGGGGTAAAGCTTTAGAAGTAGTATAGTATGTATCGGAACGGGACTATAGTTAAGTACTGTTTATTACTCAATCGACATGCAGCCAATCAGAGGCCTCCATTTGGTCACGTGACCCGTTGCCATGGTAACGTGACCTACTTAGGGCTCTCAGCCAATCAGAAGCCAGCATTCTGGGTGACCTACTGACCTACTTAGAAGCTCTCAGCCAATGAGAGGCTGGCATTCTGGTAACTATGGTAACGTGACCTACTTACGTCACGTGACCTACTTAGGCTCAGCCAATCAGAAGCCGGCATTCTGGTAACTAGGGTAACGTGACCTACTTAGGGTTTGTTTGTAAACAACACCACGTGGCTCTCTTGTTTGTAAACAACACCACGTGACACGTGACTGTTTGTAAACAAACAACGTATATATAGAAAAAAACACAACAAGTTCCATCTTATGTTAAAATTATATTTTCGAATAAAAAAGCACATCTGTAACAGCGTCTATGTGTAACTACGCGCGTTCTCATTCAAACACTATAACACTATCATACCGTAGCAGCAGCAGGTAGGACCGGAAGAAAAGCAAGCGCACGAGCAGAAGCGACGACACCATTTGCACCATCCGGCCGTCGCGTTGGTAGCCCTACTACCCGTCGCGCGTTCCACTGGAGCGGCTTTAAGAGTGACAAATGACGATTCTTTGTCGACGCGACTGCTAACATCAGCATCGGCAGCAGCATCGGCAGCATCGGCAGCAGCATCGGCAGCAGCGGCAGCAGCCTCGGCAGCAGCGGTAGCAGCAGTAGCAGCAGCGGCAGCAGCAGTAGCGTGAGCATTAGCAACAACAGCAGCAGCGACAGTAGCAAGGGCGGCAGAGCGGGCACTAGTAGCGTTATCAGCGGCGTCATCGGCAGCCGCAACAGCATCAGCAGCAGCAGCGTCGGCATCGGTGGCATGAGTAGCTGCATCGGCGGCAGCAACAGCAGCAGTCACAGCCGCAGCGGCAACAACAACAACGTCATCACGACCCGCGTCACTAACAGCCGCAGTAAATGCAGCAGTAGCACGCTGAGCAGCACTAGCAGCAGCAGTAGCAGAGGCTACAGCATCAGCTTCACATTCGCGCGCCGCTTCGTCATTCCGCTTCATGTCACGGTAGCAACTTTCCATCACGAGGATCTGCAAATTGAGGCGCGGTGCTGGTGGTGGTAGTAGTAGTAGTAGTAGTAGTAGTAGTAGTAGTAGCGTGAACGATGATGACGATGCTGAATGTGGTTTCACTCCCCTTATATACCCTTACGCCCCGCCTTTTTTCAAGCCACCGGCCAGCTGCCCCTTCACGGCAGGTCTTTAGATCAGCCTTAAGTCGCTTACTACGTGGCTCATCATCCCTCTAATCGCATTTTCCAGCCGCCAGCCGGCTGTCTGCTGATGACAGGCGAGGGTGATTTGTTTTTTTCTTTAGATATAAGCCGCTTACCACACGCGCACCCTCTAGTCACAGACAGAGTGACAGAAAGGGAGGGGGTCGCTTTGTTCACGCTACCTGTAGTTGTTTTTCTATACACACGCTGAGCCCATGACCCGTTAATCCTTTATACAGGTAACACGCGTTCAACTAATTACCCTATTGTATGACAGTCGGTACACGGATTTAATTTTAAACCGCCTTCCCATCTGGGATCCATGTCTGGCGGGGTGGAAGGATCCAGCTGAAAAGTGTGATTAGGGCTTTTGTTTCTCTTATGATAGCAGCAGGTCAGCATGCGACAGCTGAAAATGTCAGACTCGCCGCTCCTATAAAAGACTGAGATGCGTCTCTCTTTCCACACACCCTTCTACCATCGCCGCCGACACCGCCACCGCCGGCCAGCCGACCGCCGCCACCGCCTGCAGTCACCGCCATCACGCCAGCAGGGAATTTCGAGCTGAGTCTGCTTATTGCTTATTTTTTTTCTTTGAGCTTTTTGTTTTCTTAAATTTTTATTTTCACTCAGTCTTTTTTGTTTCGGAGGAAAGAAATATGGCGCTGCAGAGGGCGCGAGTTTCTAAAAGACGGTCGCGCGAACAAAGCGCTCTCCTCAACTGCCCGGCTATTTTTTTATCTCAAAGGAGAGAGCGTCACGTAGTTGAGGTTCACGCTTCTCTTGAGGCGTACCGAATTCTCGAGAAATGCAAAGCTGAGCGCCATCGTCGTTATACAAGAGCGGAAAAGGAAAACGTAGCGACATGGCCGAGAGCCGTCTTCTCAGAACAGCATTTACTCTACTATTGCATAACAGCTGCTCTCAGCGCCCCCACTCGTTGGGCGTTTCATGAAAAGAAAGAGCGCCGCTACTCTCCTCACCCTGCCTCCTCTTATAAAGTGAGAATAAGTGCTATGAAACGATTCGACAAGCCGATCGGTTTCTTGGGAGCGACTGCAGCTCCCACTCGGTGGGCGCGCGTTGTGGCCGACGTGAACACGGTCTCTAAACGTTTCGACGTCGTCACTTGTTATCCCGCATATTGCAACGCAGCCGAATTGAAGAAGATAGGGACGCACTATTTTAAACCATACGCTCCAATATGTATTTGTCACCGCCGCGCTCACACGCCTTATTGCTTTTTCGAGACGATCGTGTCACAACACAGAAATAGAAAAAAAAACGGCAAAGCGACGAGCTTTGCCTAAATGATCAAAAAAAAAAAAAAAAAAAAAAAAAAAAAAAATTAATCTCCTCCTCCTCCTCCTCCTCCTCCTCCTCCTCCTCTTCTTCCTCCTCCTCTTCTTCTTTTTAAAAAAAAAAATAAATATTTGTATCAGACTCCTCTGGAGTCTGATACAAACATTTATGACTATTGAGTGAAAATAGAATTTTATCGCAAAAAAAAGTCACTTCTGCCGCCGCTACTGTGACACCGGCCGGTATCAATAAAAAGGTCGGCTGACTTTTCTCCACAACCATTCACTACCGACCGTTCGAGTGAGAAACACAGCAGACAGTCAGACACACAACCGCTCTCTGACGCGTCCTGAAAAAAAAACAAAAAAAAATGTCCAGTAGTAAAAGCAAACTCTTCACAGAAATTCATTTCGACGCTCGACTACAAGGACCCTTTAGTTGTATCATTAGCGGTCCGTCGGGTTGTGGAAAATCGCGCTTGGTGGATCAATTTCTGAGCGACGTGAACAATTTGGTCACGCCGCCGGTGGAAAAGACTTTTTACCATTACGGCGAGTGGCAACCTCTGTTTGAAAAAATGCAAAATCAGTACGGTGTGGAATTCAGAGAAGGTCTTCCTAGCAAAGAGTCTATAGCGGGAGACGTGGAAGTAGCAGAAGACGCTTTACGACCCCACACTCTACTGATATTGGACGATCTGATGAGCAGTTCCAATCAGCAAGTGGTAGCCGACATCTTTACTAAATACTCGCATCACTGGAACGTGAGCGTCATATACATCACTCAGAACCTATTCCAGAAATCACCCGACTTTCGAACTATGAGTCTGAACGCTCACTACATGATCGTTTTCAAGAACCCGCGCGACATGGGGCAAATAGCTAGTCTGTCTCGCCAGGTGTTTCCGTCCAACGCGGCGGCCCTCTCTAGTATATTTACCCATGAACTCAAGCGACCTCACTCATACCTCCTTCTGGACTTCAAGCAGTCAACACCTGACGATCTGAGAATACGCTCCTCTTTGACGTCCATACACTCTCAGCTAGTGTTCGTACCGCTAGACAAAAAAAAGAACAAGAGAAAGCAGTAGCAAAAAAAAATGTCTTCTCATCTACTCGAAAGACACTTTGGTACTCTCAAGCACTTAGCTAAGTGCTCGCCAAAGGACTGCTCGCATCTAATAGACTCTGGAAGCGACGATCTGATCGCAGCGTTAAGTGAGATCTGTCACAATTTACTGGTAGGGAACATCCCGCTCAGCGACAAACAACTGGACAAGCTTCGAGAATCGGCTGACGTGTTGAGGGAGGTCGGCAAAAAATCTACGCCCATCAAAAAAAAGAGACGCGTCTTGGTACAAGAGGGAGGTTTCCTCATTCCGGCTCTCATAGGGATGGCCTTACCGCTTATAAAGAGCATTCTCCGTATATGAGACACCTCATTCGACACCTACTCGCCGACAGCACCACCACCACCACCACCACCACCACTACCGCCACCACCAGCGTCATTGCCACCGTCGTCCCCATGACGGACTCAGAGCAGCAACAACACTACAAACGTTTAGCGCTCGTGGATCCTGAGACGCTCTACAAATCATCACGAGCAGGTCTACTTCATCATGTGCCCGCTGCTGCTGCTACTACTAGCGCTGCTACTACTGCAGTCGCTGCTGCTAGTACTTCTACTGCTCCAAACCTTCCTCCTCTTCCTGATGAGCGCACTGAAAAGAACGAGAGTTCCGCTCCTGCCACCGCCGCCCGCCTACCTGCCGACATGGCCTATTACCACAAGCAGGCAGAACAGTCCCTTCATCCCGACGCGGCCTTGCACCAGGTGCTACAGTTTATCTACAGGGACTTGGATTTAGTGTTGAACGACCCCACTTTGGAATCGCGCGAGAAAATGTTGAAATACCGAAGGTTGTTGAATAGATTGCAATTTTTTCTCGCGAATCCCCACAACAGCAACATCTCTTCGTCCTACTCTTCTTCGCCCCCGGCTCACCTCCGTCAGTCTGCTGAAGAGGCCAGCGCGTCCCTACTCGAGCGGTTGGTGAACCAAGTTCCCAAGAGGAATCGCACTCGGACCGTGGCGCTGTACAAACAATTGGAGAAATCCGGTGTGATCAAGTGGAACGAGGACGGTGCGGTGCGCGAGATGTCGGGTCGGAGAATACCACCTGAGCGTCGCATCAACATAGTGGACTTACTGAACGACGCCGCCAGGTTCAGGAAGACGGCGCCCAGACCGGCGGGCTACTCGCCGTTCACGAAAGCGCTGCGCGAAGCAGTTCCCACAGACTCCTTGATCGGAAACCATCTGTATAAAGCGAGCGGACCTGGCCAAAGTTTGGACACACGGCTTGCTGACAGAGGTCGGAAACGACCGAGCTTCGACTCGGAAGAAGGAGAAGCAGCAGCAGCAGCAGCAGCAGTAGCAGCAGCAGACTCTTCTCTCCAGGTGGTGGACGATCAATCCTCTGAAGACGAGGAGGACGACCGTGAACTTTTCCAAACTCCGACTTCCTATAGGAGCGTGCCGCGTAAGAAAAGGAAAGGGCGCAACCGCCTAGCGGCGAGCTCGTCGTTCACGCCCTCAACAAGCCCACCATGGGCAAACCAGTGAAGAGACTGACCAAGAAGGAAAAAGAAAAGAAGCGCGTAGTAGCTAGATATACCGACGTCAAAGCGCCCTCCAGTTTCACTAGCGTGACTAAACTCCAGAAACATCATTTTCGCCACCTGAACCCGGCCGTCATCCGAGATGCTTTAGTGTCGCTGGACGCCTACACTAAACATAAACCCATTCGGAGAAAATTCGCAAGGAACAAGACTATAACCGGCGCAATCGATCAGCAGTGGCAGATAGATCTGATGGACATGCAAGCTTTGGCGTCTCACAACGACCGCTTCCGGTACGTGGTGACGGCGATCGACGTTTTCTCTAGGTACGCGTGGGCCGTTCCCATTAAATCCAAGAGCGGCGCTGATGTCACCGAGGCCTTCCGAGAGATGACAGGCACTGGCGAGAGACGACCGCGCACTGTTCAGACAGACAAGGGGAAAGAGTTTTTGAACAAGATCTTTCAAGATCACTTGAAGAGCGAGGGCATAGAGTTCTTCACTGGCGAGAACGACGACATCAAAGCTAGTCTAGTGGAGCGCTTGAACCGCAGTCTGAAGGAGAAGCTGTGGCGTTATTTCACACACAAGCGCACGTATCGCTACGTAGACGTACTGCACCATGTAGTGTCTTCTTACAATCGCACTCACCACAAGACGTTGAAAATGGCGCCGGCTCAAGTCAGCTCGGAAAACAGCGAAACAGTTTTCTACCGACAAGATCTCCCAACTAACAAACAAATCGACGAAATATGGAAAAAGAAGAAAAAAACAAAGACGTCCGCCGTCGACGTCATCGCTCCGGGTGACAGAGTGAGGATGTTGAGAACTAAAGGCGCCTTCGACAAAGGGTACGAGGGAAACTGGCGCGAGGAAGTGGTCGACGTTGCTAAGACGTTGGGAAGCAGAGGGTTCGAGCTGAAAGACGACAAGGGCGAGGAGATAAAAGGCGTCTTCTACCCGGAAGAGGTTCAGAAGGTGTACAAGAGTCGTTACGACAACAACTACCTGATAGACGAGGTGTTGCGCCGCAAGACCGTCGACGGTAAAGAGTTAGCTTTCGTACGTTGGTTAGGTTACGACGACAAGTTCAACGAGTGGATCCCCGTCAAAAAAATAACGTAGAAAAAAAAAAAAAAAAAAAAATGAACATCACTCTACCTAGCAACAGCTCTATGGAGTATTATCCTGACAACAGCTTGACGTCTTTCCGAACTCACTTCGACTCGCCGCTCCTTCTGCCCGAAGCGTACGAAGCGGCTCTGACTGAGATCATCCTCCCTACAGAATGGACTAACGTGCACGACGACGACTTGATCATCGTTGTTCCTCTGCGCACCAAAGGTTCGCTAGAGGAGGCGATCCAGGTTTTAAAAGAAACTAAATTCTCCGAAGGAAAAAAACCACAGGTAGACTGGAAGAGAATGAAAAACGCGAACGGTCTGAGCAAGCTAACGTTCAGCTCAAAATTCCCGCTGAACTGGAAGGAAGCGAGCTATGTAACGGTGGAAGAGATATCAGACACGTCGGAAGAGCAGCAATTGAAACCGGAAACAAAAAGGTTCAAGAGAGAGGTCGACTTGAGACAGACGAATGCCGTATACAAGCAGTTCTTGTCCCCGGCGGTGAAGAAGAAGACGATCAGCCATCAAGCAAGACAGATGATCGAAAAGATGGAGAAGGACATGGGAGTGCGCAGTTTCATGCCAAACATATTCGAGATACCTCCTATTTTCACCGGAAGCAACCACACCCTAATCGAGCGCTTGAGTGAGACGTTGCGAGATGACAGACTAGAGGGCGACAGCTTCTTGCTCAAACCGATGCGGATCTTATCGTACGACGCCAAGACGAAACGCGTCACCATCAAACCGCCGAGACACTGTGCTGTCCTGCTGAGTCAGCATCTCGCATGCGTTCTAGGCTTCGGAGAGAAGACGTGTTTCGCGTCGCCGACTACCGGCGCCTACTCGATGGATGTTTACGGGGACGTGCACTCTGTGTACATATACACCGACATGATCCAGGAGAGACGTGTGGGCGACATGCAAGTGCCGCTGTTGCGCTGCGTGGCGGTGGACAGAGGCGGAAAGCGTCGAGGTGGCGTACAAGCTATCAGTTTTCCCCATTTGGATTATTTCCCCTTGAAATCCAAGAGGTTTACCGAGGTCGGCATCTATTTAAGAGACCGATCCGGTCATTCCATCCCATTCGGTAGAGGCGAGGTGACCGTGACACTTCATTTGAGACCTATTGAGCGCTGAAAGAGAGAAAAATGATGCGTCAACGCGTTCCGTACTTTCCACCCAGGCGCACCGTCGGCAGAGGGTACAGCGATTACTACAACGCGCAGCTGGGCAACGGCGTCAACGTGTACAGCGGGCGCTCTTTCCAGAGCGGGCACGGTTTAGGCGGCGCTCTGTTAGGTCTGATGCGCTCGGCTACCCCGCTATTGAAGTCGGTGGGAAAAACGCTGCTCCGCGCCGGTGTGGGCGTAGCTAAAGATGTGCTGGCGGGTCGGACTTTAAAGAGCAGCGTGAAAGACCGAGGCGCAGGCGCTCTGAAGAGACTGGCGAGTACGGCGTTCTCGGGAGGAAAGACGCCTGTCGCGTCTAAGAAAGGGTCGAAACGTCGCCGGCATTCTCCTCAGACGGGCGGTGGCTCTTGCAAGAGACGTAGAGGGGATGTATTCGACCGGTAAGCGCCTAGGCGTTCAGGTATAAATAAAAAGACTGGAGGCGGCCGGCGTCAGTCTGTCGGCCGCATGAAGAGAGAACACAATGGCTTACGTACACGAGAGCAGTAACGAGTGCGCGCTCTCTGAGCTCGACCTGCACACCGTAGCGCCGACTCAGACTACTATCTTAAAGTCGTCTTTCCTGGGGATAGAAACAAAAAACTCTTTAGAGGATGGAGGTAACATAAATTTCACCATCAACAAGTCGCAAGAGTACACAGACCTGAACGAGAATTACCTTCATCTGGAATGTCAAGTGCTAAAGGACGGAGCGGCGATCGAGGACACCGACGCGGTAGCTCCGGTGAACAACTTGGCTCACTCGCTCTTCAAAGACGTCCAAGTCTCCATCGGCGGTTTCAAAGTGTCTGGCAACACCGAGACCTACCCTTACCGAGCTTACTTGGAAGGGTTACTCAACTACAACAAAGACGTGAAGGACGGCGTCATGAGCGCCCAGGGGTGGCATGAAGATACGCCCGGTCAGTTTGACACGTTGACTGACGCGAATGCGGGGTACAAAGCGCGCAAGAAGCTAATCTCCAACAAGCGCTTTTCGCTGATGGCGCGACTGCACTTTGACCTGGCTCATCAACCGAAGCTCATCGTTGGAGAGACAGAAATCAATCTCACTCTGAAACAAGCGGCGCCCTCTTTCTATCTGATGTGCGCCGCTGACGGAGGCTACAGCTTGAAGATCTACAAAGCAAAGCTCTACGTGCGACGCGTGCTGGTGGCGGACGCTGTAGCGGAAACGCACGAGAGAGCGGTGATAGAACACGGGCCCTTCGACTACCCGGTGAACAGAGTGGAGGTGACGACCTACGCCATCCCTCAAGGTAACAGAGATCACAGCTACACGCACTCCAACACAGGCCAGCTTCCCAAGTCGATGATGATTTGCTTCCTTGACCACGACGCCTTCAACGGTAGCTACACCAAGAACCCGTTCGAGATGAAGCATTACGACATCAGCTCGCTTCAAGTGATAGTGAACGATCAGAAAGTGCCGAACGACGCCTACGTGCCCGACTTTAAGACCAAAGCGGCCGTGAGAGAGTACTTGGCGCTACACACGGAAACGGGGATGTACGAGGGCGCGCGCTCCTGCGGTATTTCATACGAACAATTCCTGAACGGTTACACGGTGTTCCCCCTCGACTTAACCCCAGACAGATCGCACGACGGGTGTCGCGTGAACCTTATAAGAGCGGGTCAGCTGAGGGTGGAAGTCAGTTTCCGCTCGGCGCTACAAGCGACAACAACGGTGCTACTCTACTTGGTGTACGACAACGTCGTCGAGCTGACCCGAGATCGACACCCCGTCACCGACTACCACATGAACTGAAGACAAGACGGCGGTACTTGGCGTATCGTATGAACACGCTTGAAATAAGCAGAGTGTTGAAGGAAAACGTTCACACAAAACATCGTTTCCTGGGCGTTTTCTCTTGTGACACTATTCCGAAGCACCCTATCAAAGACACTTGTTTCGTGAGCAACACAGATCCGCAACATTTACCAGGTCAGCATTGGGTGGCGTTTTACGTGTCGAGCACGGGTGAAGTGTACTACTTTGATTCCTTCGGCTTACCGCCGCTGAGTGCGGAGTTCTTGTCTTTCGTGGAACGCTCTGCTCCGTTCAAGTGGCAAAGAAACCGCATTCAACTACAAGACACTTCTGCTGACACCTGTGGACCTCATTGCGTTCATTTCCTAATTGAAGCATGTCGAACAAGAAACCCCAAGAAGTGCGTCATGCGCATGAGCAAAATCCCAAAGCTGAGCGACCGGGTCGTGAGTCAGAAGCTATCGATGATGCTGTTGTGACGGGTTGTTGCGATGGCGGCCGTTTCATGGAGGCAAAGATTCTCTGCCTTGCCGAAATGGTGTTGGATTTATCCAAAGTCGTGCAATGTCTATTGGAGAAAAGTCGTCCGGGGTGTGGTGGTGCGAGTGACGGCGGCGTGAGACTTTGCGGCCTGTTGAGTTGCTGCAAATCGAAGAAGCAAGCTAAAAAAGCATAAACTTGTGTGTTTTTTCTGATTGAAAATGAAAAAATAAAGAATAAAATGAAAAGAAAAGAAATTATCTTGTTGTGTTTTTATTTCTATATATAAGTTACATAACTTTTTTTTGTTTGTTTGTTTACAAACAGTCACGTGTCACGTGGTGTTGTTTACAAACAAGAAAGCCACGTGGTGTTGTTTACAAACAAACCCTAAGTAGGTCACGTTACCCTAGTTACCAGAATGCCGGCTTCTGATTGGCTGAGCCTAAGTAGGTCACGTGACGTAAGTAGGTCACGTTACCATGGTTACCAGAATGCCGGCCTCTGATTGGCTGAGAGCTTCTAAGTAGGTCAGTAGGTCACCCAGAATGCTGGCTTCTGATTGGCTGAGAGCCCTAAGTAGGTCACGTTACCATGGCAACGGGTCACGTGACCAAATGGAGGCCTCTGATTGGCTGCATGTCGATTGAGTAATAAACAGTACTTAACTATAGTCCCGTTCCGATACATACTATACTACTTTTAGACTCACATGCAGGAGCCCCTGGGTTCAAGCCCCGGTCAGGTCTTGCAGGGTAATTTTGACAATGCATGAAAATACATATCTAATATACAGAAATATGACCAAAGGCACCCCCTGGTGTGTTCTGGGACAACTACCGAAGCAAGGGTTCTTTAACCTCCAACACCACATAGACATGGTGTGAGAGGGACAGGCCTTTGTTATGCTGCAAGTCTACCACAGCATGGCATTAAGTCTTTGTCACCATTGCTGTCATTGTATCTATAAAACTTTGCTGTGAACATTGAAACGAAGATATTAGATGTTGAAAGGAAAAATAACGGGTGGCTGACAAGTATAATATATGTAAGGTGATTGGATATTGTCATTGTTGACTGTTGGATGTATTCGAAAGACGTTACTGTTAATGGATTATGTGCCAAATAAAAATGTTTCAAACTCAGGGTGTACTTACTGTCAATCAGCGCCTTGAATCAGCATTTCTGATCAATGCCAACGGGCCTGACTTAATAATTATTAGGCCAAAAAAAAAGGGTGTGTTTCAGGCAACCCAACCCTAGATTCAAAAAAGGGCCGACCCTAGCGTTTTTTCCCCAATTTTGGAGACTTTTTTTTTTTTTTGATTTTTATTGTTTATTTTTCTCAATTTTTACAAATTCTTTCAAGAAAAACAAGCTCTCAGTGACCTCAGAGGCCTGAATAATTGATTAACTTCAGAAAATGGGTTTTTAAGAGGAATATGCAATAACTTCTTGATATTCCTAGTCAGTAGAGGAATTATTGAATCATTCTGGTGAGTCGCGAGTCGATTTGTCGATTCGCGACTCATTCCTGGTTCTCTCTGTTAAAAAAAAACACAAAAAAAACAACCCGACCTACCTACCCTAGAGATTCTGACCATGTTGCCTGAAACACACCTTTTTTTTTTGGCCTTACATTTTATATTATAGGAATTGCGCGTAGATTTGAAGGCAACCCACGACATTTCCCAGAAGACATGATTGTTCACATGTTTATAAGTAGCTGTATGTAACACATTTAGGGACATGTTACAGTTATTGCAGAAATTGACCATTGAAATGTACATCATTTGGACATATAACCGTGTTATTCCCAAGTTAGTAATAGTATACTATTCAGGTTTGAATAATAATTATTGTCAAACTGCAGGTTGTAGCAGAGCTGTAGCCGCGTAGTTGAGGTATTTATCAAATCAATGTAATCAAGTTTGAATAATGTGAACACTGCCTACTGAACTGTATATCTAACCCGTTATATCCCCGTTGTAGCTGCGAGGGTAATCTACGCTACGCATTATAGGCAGTCGATTATTGACCACGATACAGTCATGTACATGTTATCCGTCATTTGCAAGTCATCTCTCCACATTTTTTATTTCCAAAATCAGTTTTGTATGAGATGGTAAACATTCCATTATGTGTGTTTATTGACGGGTACACGTGGGTGCGGCAGGCTGTGGGCTGAGTCAATGGCACACACAATGTGGAGGGTGTCGTCAGCGGCCACAGATGGCAGACGACAATTGTCCTACTCAGCGTCCGTCCTGCGTCCCACGCCATGACCGGATACAGAAGGCTTTTTCCGACTCTGATACAGGAGATTTGACACCCTACGCGCCGTAGTGTGAAACATGTTTTGACTGGACATCGGGATTTACGTATCGTAGCACATAATAAGGTCGGTATAGTTTTAATTTGTGAGGTTCTAATATGTATAAATGATCCTTTTCTGAAATTGGGTTTCGCTCCAAATCAATATTTGCTCTCAACATGCAATACGAACGTTTCAGAATTAGTTTGTAACTTTAAGATTCATATCGACTATACATTCTGTACATTACTACATGGAGAACGATCATTTTTGTTTTTGGCCTACAATTCACTAAACGCTCGAGATCATGTAAACTATTTTAGACTGCATTATAGGTGAAAGTAGATATATTGATGTATATCATTGTGCATGATAATTGAATAAACACATGTCCTTCAATGTTGCGAATGCAAATTACAACACAAATTAGATAAACAACCACAAACTCCCAAAAGATCTAAGACATTAGCCGTACACTAGTAAGTTATCACTGGGCATTAGTTTTCATATCTGAGAAATGGGCTAGACTAGAAAACATAAACCATGAAACCACACCAATCGATTTGCTATTTCATGGCTGGAAGGCTCCGTGATGCAATGAACCACTAAAGCGACATTACGTGGCATCGGTCACCTTTGGTGTCACAAGTCTCGTTTTTAGTTTCTCTTTAGTTACAGAGATGATGTAATTTCTAGATCTACCAACTTATATATCCTATAAACATCATTATTGCATGATTGAATAACACTATATAATCTTGGGATGGGCATAGCACTGCGTTACAGTGTATGATTAGTAAGTTCTGTACATAGTTCAATATACCCAATATATATTCAGTGGTCTGCCCTTTAAATTTAACATAAGTGGGTACTAGTCTAACAGTGTTATCAAAGCATTCTAAATCATAGCACCAAAGTGCTCAACAATAGCCTTAGGTGTTGGAACTTTCCAAATAATTATGCCAAAATTGTGAGGGGACGAGCTGCCCATGTGACTAGTCGCCGCCCATTTTATCTGCAATCTCGAAAATCTGAAATGTGCACGGCTGCTGTCACTATGGTGGTATGCACTTGGTCATAAGTAATTTTACTTTACCGTAGTAATTTTATTTGTGTTTCACTACACATATACCATTCCTTTCTATTGCATGCTCACAGACAACAACATAACAAACATGGATATCGCTGTGGTCGCCGTCCTCTTCCTTTCGGCCATTCTCCAAATTGCAACAGCCAATCATTGCCCCTCTGAGTTAACGAAGCCTAATCAGGTGATCGATGTCGACAAATCAAAGGCCCTGAAACAGTTTGATAACATTGGTGCTCTTCACGTAGACGGGAAGACAGAAGAGGATCGTATCAAGGAGTGCATTGATATCTGCTGTCATGCTGGTTGGTAGTCATTTCTCCCTTCACCCATCAGGGTATGTTGCTTATTATAATTAGTCGACATGATGCACAAACGCAGTGCCGCTGAGTAAATCGCTGGTACTATACACTCCATGTGTACATCATGCCCATCGTTCGAGAGTGTGTCAACCCCATAGGTCGGTATGATGGATGCACTGATGCGTTACTCTCTAGGGATGTGTGAATGTAGCTTGATGACAAAATGCTTTACGTGCTATGTAAACCTTAAAGGATTACTATTATTGATCACACATGACATGTGTAATCAAATACATGTTTTATATTATTTAAAATATATCTAATAGATCGATCGTAGATAAAAACAAACACTTCGAGATAGAGATATCGACTATCGCCTGTTTCTAACATGCATTTCCATATACTACTTACATACCAATGTACAGCATAACATGTTTTCCCGAGTAACGCATAGAACGTATCCAAATACAATTGGTATAATAATGAGTTGGAAAATTATAGTCGGCAATTTGAAGCATGTTTACACTCCATGTTATATGGGCTAATATCTACTAGGTTCATCAACGGGCATCCCCTCTATAACATGTAAATTATGACAGATTTAAACTGATAGACGTCAACCTGTAATAACCCACGGCTTGTTTCCATATAGGAAATATTTCGGTAACATTACCTTTAGTTGGAGACACTTCTCTCTTTCATGTTCCCTCGCCACTATAGGTGCGGGGTGTAACGTCGTGAGTCTTAACAAGAATATCACTGGGAAGGATGGCGACAACTGCCACCTTTTCAAATGTGACCCCCCAGAGGACTGCAAATGGACGGTCAAAAATGGCTTCCAATCAGCACTGGTATCTCCGCCACTGACAACCACTGTTCCCTCGGATGAGACTACCGCTGCAAAATCGAAGAGAGAGGAGGAAGATGCAACGACAGATGCCGCTGCAACGACAGACGCCACTGCAACGACGGACGCCACTGCAACGACGGACGCCTCTGCAACGACGGACGCCTCTGCAACGAAGAACCCCACTGCAACGACCGAGGCAGGCTCTGAATCAGAGGGAACGACAAGCGGAAGCTTAAAAACTGAAGAGACTACGACTGAGGATTCACAAAGTACCACAGATGCCTCTGTAACTAAGAGTAAAGGGAAGAGGAATTCCACTGAAACAACCACGGTAAAACCAAAGAAGAAGGTGACTGATTCTAAAGAGAAGAACTCTACTGGTAAGTTTTTTTAGACGGATGGGGAGTTATGAAAACTTATAATAGCTTTTATGACTATCATGATTTTTACATTTTTGGTCCGGTTTCCATGTGTCTAGGGGCAATGTGATACCGTAAGGTGAAGAGCACCAGATAATGGTGACAGAAAGTATGCATGGCACCCACGAGAATGAGGCTGCGCGGTGTCATTCATGAATTATACCGGTACAAAATGACAGAACCACTTGATATATGCCATTTGGAACAGCATTCTTAATCGTTCTTTGTCTTTTCTAGAATAAATTTTTATGAATAATCAATTCACAATGCAAAGCCATATGTGTTACCCATGCTTATAAAAGTACCATTGACTCCTTGTAGACTCTAGCAATTCAACTACTGATGCACCAGTGGCTGGCACTACCACAAGCAATCAGCAATCTAAAGGGTTCAGTACTACGACCGCTGCTGCCCAGGCTACAACAACAACTGATGTCGGGCTGGAAACCACCACTCAGAAGACAGATGCTGGCACCGACACCACTGTAACCACCGTCAAGGACACAACGATAATCATACAAAGTACAAATACCAGTTTAGCACCTACAACATCTATGGCACTATCAGGTTGGTATAATAAGATGTTAGATGTTCTACCTTTGAAGGTGTATGAGCAGCCTACAGTTACTTGGTTTTGACGCTCCTGTATTGTTCAAAAGCACGTACATTAGCAGTATAAGATTTAAAACCAAGCTTGAAATGTAATAAAAGATGTACATTACCATGGACATTGAACCCGTCTCTCATTGGATCAGTTGGGAAAACATTCCTACAATCTACAGGATTGGAATTGACAAATTCACCAACCCCCTCCTGACTAATAATTATTTGATAACTAATTCAGAAGGTCATTTCTCATAGTCATACTAATCGCAGGCTATCAATGCAGTTCTTAGTACTTCATCCAACCAACATTATTACTTTGCATTCATTCTTTGCAGGCTTTGACGGTAATGACACCCAGACGCCGGCCCCACTCCGTGCTAAGACAGCAGACATGTCATCCAACACAGTGACGGCTCTGGCATGCGCACTGGCAGCCGGCGCCATGTTTGTTGGAATCATCGCCACGATCATCGGCAAACGGTTTTACGACAATTGGCACCGCCGCCATTACCAACAAATCGACTACCTCGTGGACGGCATGTACGGTCAATAGCTGTTATATATCTTAGTAGAGTAGTTCATTATTGTTCTATAAGCAAAGGGGATTCAAAGTGCAGAAACAATGGATTTATATCCCGGGCTATAGCAGTGGAGGTGTAGTAGGGGGTCTGCAAAATCGATCATGTGCCTCATCGGTAGATATTTCAAGTGAAAAGCACACATCCCCACTCCGTTGGGCATGCCCTGTGGTGTTAATAGTTTAGCACACCGATATAACACCCGCTTGTCAAAGAATATTGCAGGGGATGGTGAGATTGGGGGTGGTGGTAAGATTATGTTAGTATAAGTCCCCCTATTTTTTCTTTTAGAGATTTGAAGCTACCAAGCGCGAAGGATGACTGAAGAACCTATGCAGTGTGAGACAGTCCAAAAAAGGCCTTAACTTAAGATATGCTTTGTATTTTGGAAATTAGAACGTCACTATAGTTTTAAAAAGGACCCTGTGAGCAATCCTTAAATCGGTCATAGGGGAAGGAGGAGGGTTGACAGTTTATTGGACGTAAGAGATAGCCAATCCGAAGCATTTTTTGTGAACGAGAGATTTAGCTATAATCACACATGCTTTTATGCTTTTCTAATAACACCGAAACTTGAAACTGAAAATGCTTCCAGCGAAGTGGTTAAAGAGTTAATGTAAGTAAATGGTGTAAACATACTCCCTATAGATGAATGAAGACTATGTAACAGCGTGTAAGCGCTACAAAATGCATAAGACAGGCCTAGTCAGAAAGTCACAGTCAAAGTAATTCCAGTGAGGACCTAATGTCAAAAGTCCATGTAAAGACAGGCTAGACATTGTAACCAGAAACAAATGCGGAAGCTTAATGAGCGATTACAGCTAATGCTTCTATCATGTTTGCTAAATTCAACGTGACTGAAAATTATCTCTGATGTGTCCATAATAATCACAAAGTAAACATTCTTAAACACTAATGCCATAACTATTTGGACTCCTTTTGTCTAGGTAATGAGATGAGTGCCGAACCTAAAGAGATACTTGGAGGATTGTAAGTGAGCGAGAACCGACGTTTTCACTTGGCCCTAAAGTATTATATTTGTAATGCAATTTAAATCCACTGACCTCTAGCATTCCGTCTGGAATGTTCTAGTTAGTATGGTGATTGGTCTCGTGATAGTGTGTATAGAATCAACAGGTTATTTTGATTAAAATAATCACCCCATTGGAAATATGCTGTGAATAACCTGAGGCTAAATAAGATTATCCTTGTTCCAAGTCTGGTGGAAGGGGTAGTGTGGTATTTTGTACTGGCATTGTTAATTTATAGTTTACATGTTTTGGTCTGCGTATAATGTATGCTGGTAGCAATTATGTAATTATCATGGAGAGAATATTGCGACATTGCAAACATTGAAGTGAGAAATAAAATGAAAATAGCAATATATTTGTTAGATACTGCATGTTCATAATTTCTAAATCAATGTTCTATAGAGTAATTAAAGAATGCATTTCTTGTGGGTAATGATAACAGCATGAGCACTGCATATTTTTATCATGCCGATGATTCTTTTATTGCTTTTGCAAAAACCAAAGGATCATGTCTCTCCAATACGAAGATGGATGTCATTAAATGAAATATTATGTGTGTCTTAAAGATTGTGCATATGTGTAATATAACAGAAATAAATATTTTCAATAAACACAAAATACAAGACTTAGTGTTGAAGTTCTCCTTGTTACATTAGTCAATGTAGAGTGGGTGGGGTAGAATGGCCTGTATGACACTGCATATATGCTCTTAGGTTTATGCATGTGTGTCATCATAAACATTAAAAACTCCCCAGTAAAGTAGGCATATGAGAATCACATTTTACGTTAAAGTATTGATTGAAGACACTTCATCTAGTTAGTTTTAATGAACCTGATAATGATATAACCACATGCACAATAATCAATCTGATGAGGATATTCAATACATTGAATTGAAATCGTAATTATACCCTGCCTTATCTAAAGAGGAAAACAGTTACATCAAATGTGTCTGGATTGACGTACATTTAGAATGGTCATTCATTTAATCTTGCCAGTCTATGAGAACACATTTCGATACAGTAATATACAATCTAAGATATATTAAAACGATAGCTGAATATCACCCCTATATAAAAATTGGTGTAGACAAGACTCGATTCTGACATGCTACAGAATACAGCAGTGTACTACTCACCGGGACTACTCACTAAGTAATCTACATGCATTAAACCTTATCTGATTATAACCCGAATCAAAATGCAGTCTGCTATTGAAAATCAGGTTAGCATGACTATATATAATTCCCAACAAGACCTGGCTTATCTAGATCACAGTATCTACCGATGATGGAAACACCACGAATATGCTGTCCATAAACACAACTGGATATCGAGCCTCTAAACGTGTTCCATCTTTCTGGCCGTTTTGGCAGGGATTTCCCATCTATTGCATATCACCATCACCACTGCTTGTGTTCCACTATCGACCATAATCCAAAGTTATAAGCGCAGGTACTAGAAAAGTCGTAGGGTGAGGTCCTTTTATTTTGTTGGGGGCGGGGGGGGGGGGAGTCATCTACCCTGGATCTTTGGAGGGGGGGGGGGGCGATTTGTCTATCTAGGAAATCCTCTCGAATGCCGGCCATCGTCTATCCACAGTCGATCACCTACGCCATGGTTGATCATTAAAGGGAGCCGCACCTTTAGCAACCTTTGCGCCACCTTTGCGCTACCTATGTGGCTGTTGGCAGCGCCATCTGCAGAACTGCCGCACCACGTGACGTGTGACGGGGGCGCACCTGGCGGCGGGAAGGAGTGTTAACAGCTGCATACTTATTTTATATGAGTCATCCCGTTCCGCATGAGTGATCGATAAGTCGCACATGTTACACAGCAGCCTTTTATATAGCGCCCAGGTCTAATGTGACACAGGGATGCCAGGGCTAGTTATGACAAAACAGTACATCTGCATTGTTTGAGTAAGTGCAGAACATTGTTTGAGTTCAGTTTGAATGTAATGCAGTTGAGCACGCCATGCTGGTGTATCGGGTGTTGGCTATAATATATACATTGTACCTGGTATGATCCATTTTGGATATTAAGTGGGACACACCATTTAGTTATGGTACAGACTGTTTATGTGTCCTGCCTACAATTACGATATTCTAAATACAGAGCATGACCAATATTATGGCACAAATAGACCAGCCCGTTTTATGGTATAGGCCAGGTCGATCCTACGCACCATATAACATATTCCTGACATACTTACTTTGCAATACACTCCTGAATAGATGTGGGGCTACTTTTTTAAGCATAGATTAATTAGTATAATGTATTTTTATACTCTCTTGTTTAGATCGGAAATACGCGAGATGTATATCTGAAGAAAAACAAGATAAATATATTTCACCCTAGTATACACAACTACAAAACAGTTTTTACCACTTATCATGATACATGGCGGGTAACTGGGTAACCATGGAGACAGTTGTTTCTCATATGGAGGCTGGTGAGTGACGTCACGCCCCCTACCCCCACCCACCCAACTGTCCTGTACCACAAGTCAGAGGTCGATAGGAGAACTCAACAGGTGCAGGAGGATATAGAGTATAGGGGACTCAGTGTGTAAGGTATAGGAGACTCCACACCCACCCACCCCTCCATCATGTCCACGTAGACGGCCTTTACCCACAGCATCACCGTCACAACTTCCTCCAACTTGTCGCAGTATTCTGAGGACGTACTTATAAACAGGGAATTAGACATGGACTCAATGTAGTCAAAGGATACTCACGCACTAAGTTTTCGTCATCTTTGTTTTCGTGGATTTGGATTGTTGTTTGTTCTGGAAGTTTGCACGGTAAGTTTGTCTGTGTGGGATTCTTTTGGACACTTAGGGGAACGTTCAATAATTATGTCACTGTTTTTGGAACATGTTCATGTCCCACACACCCTTTTGCCACTTTGTAAACAGTATCTGTATGCCAGACCAAAATTACCCCTCCCCAGTGACAAAATTGTTGGGTGTTCCTTAGTTCAATGATTCAATTCAAATGTAATTTATTTATCCTTAGGATCGATGGACCATGTCCGATATACCCAACTCTTGGGATTCAATTATAATTCCCAACCTAGAGCCATTATATGTCGCTGCTAGAGCGTATTAATGCTCCCTTAGTTTACAAATGCATATGGGAAGATCACTCTACAACATATTGATCCAAATATGTACAGTAATGGTACGAAAACAAACTTTCCATTGGCTAAAGAAATGTCATGCCGTTTTTGTGCGCAGTTGATGCAACTCGAGTTCCTGATATTGTATTTTGATCAATTAAAATAGATACATGTAGGCCTACAATTAATGCCACAGCTTTGAGATTAACGGAAATTCAGACCCAGGAACTATAGTGACTCAAAATAGTGACCCGTTGATGAGAGGATATGATATTATGCCAGTCAAGCAATAACTTATAATATTCACTGATACATATCTTCAATGGGCCTTTTAGCGTGGAGCTTTCATTTAGATTTACAATGAAACTGCTCAAAACAGCAGCTCTAACTATGTCTGGACCTACTGTATTATATAGACTCAGAAGGCCGTAGATGTGACCATACAGATATATATGCATGTATTCTATAATCTTTTATGTGACCTGCTATATACGAACTGCATCTATTGACAGCCAAAACGCCCCACTATGACGTCACAATTATTAGTCACATTGTGTTTGGCCATGTGGTGCATGGCATTCACACCAGGGGGTGCTGACGACACGTGTTCATGGGAGGAGCGGACCGGCGTTGCCCTTTCACAACTGCAGGTTAGTAGTAAATCTGCTCATAATTACCAAAATGATATACTTTAGATGTGAAGAGTCATTTCTGTCTGAAGAGCTGATCAACGTGCTGGCCAACTATGAGATTATCTGTTCACTCCACTGACATGACAGACGGTCGGAAACTTCCCCATGTACGAGTCATCAGAAAATAATCATAAGTCAAAGGCTTAAAAAAACAGAAGGTGTGTTTCAGGCAACCTGACACTAGATTCAAAAGGGACAGACCCTAGCCCCTTTTCCTTATTTCTTTGAGCAATTTTATTTATTAAACAAAATATTGATATTTTTCGAGAGATCAGCAAATCTTTGTCCATCTTTGGTCCAGAACAAGCTCCCATGCCGTCTGACCTCGGGAAATTACTCTTTAACAAGAATATCTAACAACTTCATGATATTCCTTGTTACTGTAAGAATCAGTGAGCCATCCTAATGACTCGTGAGTCGATGTGGTGATTCCCGATTCATTCCAGTTACCTTCTACAAAGAAAATATCCGACCTATCTACCCTACTAATACGTAGTACGGAAGCCGACGGGGGCCATACAGACTTGACCATGTCCCATAGAGTGAGTTTGTACATGGGTGCCAATAAAGTAGTACACAGACTATCTATATAGGGTTCTTATTGCTGTAAATAGTGAAAAATGTGTTGTCAGTCTGTCAATTTTGTATTTAAATTAAGCTTGGTGTCAATGTGAGATATACACTGTCTGTCCGTCAACTAATTACCAGTTTCTGACAGGAGGATGGGAAGGGAAGGTATGCAAAAGCAGGGTAAAGAGAGCGAGGGAGGGGGGGAGGGAGCAGGGACAGACGGACAGACGGATGGAGGGAGGGAGGAGGGAGAGAAGGAGGGAGGGAAGAGGGGGAGGAGGGGAATGAAGGGAGAGAGGAAGGGAGGGAGGGATGGAGGGAGGAAGGGAGGAAGAGAGAGAAGGAGGGGGAGAGAAGGAGGGAGAGAGGGAGGTAGGGGTGAGAAGGTAGGGCTGGGCAGGGGAATAGGGGTTGGCTGGAAAAGTGTAGCAGGGGAATAGGGGTTGGTTGGAGAAGTGTAGCAGGGGAATAGGGCAATGGGCGAAGTGAACATGTATAGGGGAGTGGCGTCAGGGGTTAAGGGTTAGAGGGAGGGGGAGAGGAGGGGAGAGGAGGAAACGGAACGGAGGGAGGGAGAAGGGAGGGGAGAGGAGGAAAGGAGGCAAGGAAGGGACTGAGCGAGTAGGCCCTCCCCGCCTCCGCTGGTCTCTATGGCAACACATGACGTAACATCTAACCCTTTGCAGATCTGCCCCAGCCCAGCCCAGCCCAGCCCAGCCCAGCCCAGCCCAGCCCAGCCCAGCCCAGCCCAGCCCAGCCCAGCCCAGCCCAGCCCGGCATTGACATGCCCTGCTCTGTCATGACCTGTCCTACCCTACCCTGCCCTGCCCTGCCCTACCCTACCCTGCCCTGCCCTGCCCAGCCCAGCCTAGCCCTGACCCTGGCATTGCCTGTCATGCCACACCCTGCCCGGTCATGCCTTGCCCAATCACACCTTTCCATTCCCTACCATTCCCTCACATGCCCTGCCATGCCTTGTCCCCATCCATACAGTCTTCCACATGCCTCTCATATCACCTCCCAGGCTTAAAGGATACCTGTCAGAAGCTCCAATGCAATTAGTTGACAGACATACAGCATATATCTTCCATTGACAGTAAGATCCCATACAAAGTTGAAAGACTGACATCACATTTTTCATTGTTGACAGCAATGAAAACATACATGTATTTTCTTCTGTATACTATATAGTATATGGGCCTATATACAAAAGCACTAAGAGACATAGTGCATGTCTCTGGCCCTCGTCGGCTTCCGTAGTACGGGACCATGATGCCTGCAACACACCTTTTTTGGTCGACATGATGTATCTATAGGTCTATGATAAAGAACTGTAATTAGTCAATGATGTTGATGATTGTTGGCTGGCACGATGATGTCAATCCAATGTCAGTAGGTCTCTGGAAATTTCTACTGTCAAATAATATAAGAATGGGGGCGCCCAATATATATAAATAACGCAAATGAAGTCGGCTACAGTATATCTAATCGTTTTAAATGTATGTTCGCTTTTCAGGCACCTGCTGTGGTTCTAAGGGAATATTCAGATGTGACATCATCAAGGGATTGTTACCAAAAGTGTTGTGATCTCAAAAGTGGTGAGTATTGGCCATGTGCATGATCGTAATGCTGTTATAATATCAAATGCGCTGGTAGAGCTTTTTGTGGGAGAGGTGGACGCTCCCTAATCCTTGTTACACAAAATTCAAGTAGCATGCAGTGTTTGTTCATTTTTACTAATATTGTAAAATATTCCCCAGAGACATACATCTACTATAAACATGCTTCAATAATCCGGCACATTCACCATCCGGCCGCATTTTGCCGAAAACAGGGTGGGTCAGATTATGGAGGTCAGACTGTATCAATACTGTACCTATAGAGTGATAACAGATACTTCAGATAGGGTATATAGTGATTAGATAATGTCTGGCCTCGTTCCGCCCGATGACAACATGTCATTGCCGTATCAGTACAGTTAGGATTTTAATGAGAACTGGCCCTGCTGTTATGCTGGCTGACTGTGTCAAGATCAGATAAAACAACGCTGTAGGTAAAATGGTATTTCTAGTATGAGTGCCCCAGCAGCTGTCACATAATGACATGATAGATACAGAGTTATATAGGTCAGCTACACAACGTCATAGAAATACATGTGGCTCTTATACTTATGGGCATATAATCATGGCGTCACTTACATAGCAGTTCTAAAGAATTAGAAATTCAAAACAACACATAGAAATGAACAGGTTCATGTAGAGCCATCCTGAAGGAAGTTTAAGGGGAACAAAGTAGAAGATAGATGAAAGAAGCGTAACACTGCAGCACTTGACTTTTCGAAGTATGATATCTGGTTCAAGAAAGGGATATTAGGACAGGAGCGCATGATCATAAGTTGGTCATAGTTAAGATCCTATTAACCCCTAAGTTCTACAATAATCTCCTAGAACTCCATTGCACATTTTCCCACTCTCTAAAATTCCGTTGACAATGACGTAAGGCCAAACCCTCAAACCCCCAACTCTACAGCGCAATTTCTGGTAACTCTGACAGGATAGATTTATTCAATTCAATTCTCAGAAGACTAAGATTAGGGAGTGGTAATTTTTAACAATGGGGGGAGGGGGGAGGGACGAGAGGGTTACACGTACACATCTTTTTTCCGTACCCTCTCCCCAAATTGATCGCGCCCAACCAAGGTTTTATTTTATGGTCTGCCCCTCAAGAGGGGTCTAAATTCTTTGGTACCCACACTCAAGGAGTCCAGATAATTTTGTGGTTCTCTACTGCAAGGCAAACTACTGTAACAGAACTCAGAGTGTATCAGTATATTGGCTGAATCTCCTGTCTCTTCAAATTGGAATTTTCAAACCAAATTGAATGAACAGCGCTACATTTTTCAAAAGCGTTCCTATACTACCATCCATTGCTTTGAATCATCTATGTATACATTTGATAATCAATGCTTCACGGTTTGGGAACTGGGATGTCAAGTAGGTTATAACCAAGTTACATTACTATAAAAATGTATGTAATCAAGTTTTACTGTAACACAGTGATCATAGTTGACAAGTAATTCAAATCGACGGGAAGTGTTCCAGAAAGGGGTGTGGCATGGCGATTCCAGGCACCAGCTATGTAATAAATGAAAATAAAACCTGGGAGCGTATTGACATCTGACCTATCGGGATACCTTCGATATAGGTTCCCCCCTGAGGCGTCTGTAGGCTATCCATTATATATCTGTCGATAAGAGGGGATACCAAGACGATGGTTGTATTAGACAAACACTAATTATCATCACCAGATGAAGGCTTAGTTTAGTGGAAACAACAAAATAAACCCTCTCTCGTTCTAGTTGTGTATATTATATGCAATATGTTTTGTGATATATTGTATGAAATATACTGATTATGTTAGTTACCATGTTTCGAGTTATTTCATGTTCAGCTATGTATATATGTCAGCCATGGACTACACACGTCCGTGATAGCTATCCTGAACGTTTGTCCGCGCACCCATGAGAGCTATCACGTATTTTTATACAGTGCATGCCACATACAAATAATGCCATCAGTTCGCTGTAAAACAGATGCAACTTTTTAGCGTAGCTACATGGGAGAATAATACTGCAGTTTACAGCTTGTTGAAAATACACAGTAGAATCTACTGTAAATTTGCAGTCCCATTTAAGTTCCACTGTAAAGGTGCACTTTTTTTCTACTATGTACTTAAAGTAACTATTTACAGATTATTAAATGTAAAGAACAAAAAGGTCTACTCCCACCCGAGTCCTAGCTTTACCCCAAACTTGAAAGCAACTTGAAAGAAAAGCACATCACCATAATCCAGTTTGTTTTAATACTTAATTTCCAATATATCTGTTTCAGAGGGTTGTAACGTGGCTGTGTACCTGTCCTATGACACGGAGGTGGTGTGTATGAACGTCAAGTGTGTGCCCTTCGACAACTGCATCTGGGGGCCTTATGCAGCGTCCATAGCTGCTGTCAACGACCAAGCCACCTCCCTAGCCTCCGTCACCCTGGGCGGTGTCCCCAACACCACCACGTCTACCCCTTTGTCCTCCGGGGTGAATGGTTCAGGCGATATCCAGGTTAATACCACAGGGCTGTACCTGACAACCAATGTACCAGCTAATGCCAATGACACTACCATAACTGCAGCCCCTGCCAACAGTAATGCTGCAGGAAACTTAGCAACATCCCCAGCTACCAACAACATCAATAACAACAACAACAATGATCTCAATTTCGACAAGCACCATCCTTGGGGTGGGGACAGCAACAACGGTAAAGTTGACGAAAATGGACTTGCCAGTGAAAGTAATGGCAATAATGGCGGATCTGACTCCAACTTCCAAGATGGCGGCGCTGGTAACAGGACGTCCTCAGTGTACATGGGCGGCAGTCAGAGGAGCCACGTTAACTATACCGTGTCCATCACTATAGGGGTGCTTACCTGTGTGGCCTTCCTCCTCATCATGTACGTGGCAGCCAAGAAGTTCCATCTGTTCCAGGACCGCTCCAAATACAGCCGTCTACTGGAGAACCCTGAACAGTACGCAGACAACTACAATGCCTCTGAATTTGAAGATTAGCACCAACTTGGGCACTATTTCATTTGTGCACTTTTTATGTTATCGTGAACTCTTTTCTTTGAGAACTACTTATGAATCAATTTTGTCAGCACTGATCACCAGATAATAATAATAACGTTAATCACCCCCCTCTTAATCTGCACTGATAAGCACAAACATATCAGTAGGGCTCACCGATCTGGGATTAGTTTGTGCCTATCCTTTGCTAAGGATGTTTACACAAATAAGCATGACACACACCATATTGCACGTTTCAATCCGTTTCGGGTACAGTATTATGCATGTTAATTTAAATTGTTCAAATGCAAGGCTTTTCAGTGTCGATCATCTCAATGCTATTATACCTCAGCATACCCGATAACATGCTTTAGTTTATCAAATTATATTAACATTATTTTTAAGACATGCTTATTGGCGGAGTACCTTAGCTATTGCTGTATACAGCTCTTGTATGCCAAAGAGTCAGAGTCTAAAATTGGTATTCTCGAAATGGGTACACCCATTCCATTCTTAAAAGCTAGTCACTTGCGGTATCTACTTATAATGGTCAAATTATAAATGTAACTAGTCTAGTGGTCACTATGGGACCAAAAGAGAAGCCTAACATTATGTAAAGAGACATATTTTCTGTACATAATTTGCAGAGCATATATATGTTTTCATTTGTCTATTCTTTTGTTGTAGATTAAATGAGCCCCTTATAATGACTCCTGAGGCATGATTCCCCAAGGATATGTATGAAGATGGTGTTTGAATGTTCTAATGTCGGAGAGAAACAATATCTGAAGATATTGGCACATGTTGTATCTATATGTAAGTATAGGGTTTACGGGGTTTTCCATTTTATATCCACCTTATTGTTATATTGTATAGGAAGAGCCTTGCTGTAAAGAACAAAGTACTATGTCTGTATGTAATAGAATGGGTAATTAAATAGATTGTCTGAAGAATTCAAATGTTATGTGTATATAATAATACATTTAGATAAACTTTCAATAAAACAGTGAAAACGTGTATACATGAATTTGAGTTGCACTGTACCTTTTTGAGATGTGCTTGGTTTGTATAACACAAGGTGGCATGGCATCTCACTCCCAGAGCTGGGAATGAATACGAATATGCTTATTGCAAACACTAGAGGGAAGCACCCGAGACCAATGCCTCCCCTCTGTGCAAAAGGGTAGGGGTTTACATTTACATGGATCAGCCCTTTTTAAACTTAGCTGTCCCTAGTCCCCACATAATGTAAGGGTAATTTCTACGACCGCCCCTCCCCCATGCCCCGGTCAGCATGCAGTCAGCCTTCCCCACTTCTCACCCATACTCAAATAAATCCTTACTATTCATGTCAGAGAAATTGATCAAATAAATTGTCCATACCTAAAGGATAACACTTTTATGAATTAACAAGCAGATTTCCAGAGATCACTATAGAATTGTGTTATGGACAAAATATTTTGCGCAGTGCATCATTTCATACTTCTATCAACGTCTCTAAAAATATGTATTCATGGAACAGTATTCATATGGTTGAAAGGCTACCCAACCAGGGACTTTCGATAACCACCAAAACCAACAGTCTATGGGGTCCCACAGGGCTTCATTTTGGGCCCACTGCTTTTCATTAAGTTTAAAGAAAACATATAAAACACACACCTTATATCGATACACCTTTTAGACTGGTGTCGTTCTGAATTGCCTATGAGAAATATGACATCAGGCGGTTCCTACCCGTATTCAACTGCTCCTGTATCACTCTTTTGGTAATTGATATTGCAGGGAGTAATTTGAAGTGGTAATTGTATCTACAGATGAATACTTTTTTTTAATTTAAATTTTTAATTTCTTAGTACAAACCATTCCCCAACCATGTTACATGGTGTATGAATAATTAGCGAACACATTGTGGTAATGAAACAATGCATCAGTTAAATGGTAAAGAAATGAGAGAATGGAACTCTTTGTCTTTTGCTTCACCTTTTCTTTATTTGCTGCAAATGTATACATACCGGTATCTGCTGACACGACTTAAACTCGCGGCCAGGCAGTGAGTGACAGTCACTTTATTATTATTACTATGATTTTGTAACGTGGGCTTTGTTTCTGCCACCTATGATGATCATCCTAGAGTAGTAGTAGTTGGTCATAACAAACCAACACTTCAGGGGGCCACTACATGTGAACCGACACTAAATAGCTGGTACATCACGTCGACAATTTACTGCAACTTTATACAGTTCTTACTGGGGGTGGGGAGGGGTAGCTTCAGGTGTCTGTTATCTTGATTCATAATTGTTTTATCGAAATGAAACTGGATCCTGACTATGAGTACAACGTCATGGAGTGCCTGGTCTAAGTGGTTTACATGAGATTCGTATTAGGGGAATACACAGAAACATCTAAAGGTTTTCATTATATTATCACGCGCTCTAGTTTTGGAATGTAATCTCTTCTGAGGACATGGGGTGTTCAACTAGAATCTAGACTGCGCTCATCATATTTTCGTATTCTCTTCAGTAACATTATCATTCTATCAAGTGCTAGATTTCTTACATGTTTTATTTTCATTATTTCATTGCCCTTGGAAGGTACACATATTTTTGTCAGTGGTTAACATCAAAATGCTCTACTCAACTACCGGTAGTGGGGTGGCCGGCCCTGTCGACTTTTGGTTCACTGCTTCACCGAACAGAATCATCAACACAATGCAGCAAGTCACCACAGTAGCCCTAAAACTACGGGCCTCAACACGGCGCACTACAACTGGATGCACTGAGTGAAACCACTTATATGAAAATAAAGTCATCTTCTAGAAACTTGAGTGGGGAGAGTCGGTCAGTGCGTTAACTCCCACTGCCCAGTGTTGACTAGGTAACCCTTGGATGTTTACCCTTTTTCAGACACACAAAAAGAAGTAGACACCGTTATTACAAGGGGCAGGGAGACACAACATGGGCGAATACTCTCTCTACACTTGACTTGACTTGACACAAATATATTAAAATATCAATATTTTTTCTCTTTTGCAATTCTGAGCCGTCGTGTTATTGATCCTAAAATACAAAGAATGTGGCATCGATGGAGGCGCTCGCCTTAGCGAACAAGGAAGAATGACACTCAATACATGGCGGGGTGAATGGAACTGGTGAGAACTCAGATACCAAGTGTGTGTACTAATTAATGTGCTCTGCAGATAACAGTTAACGTCTCCAACACAAAGCAGGGGTAGCCGGCACATGGTCACAATAAGCTCTCTTATCATATATGCGTAGACGACGAGTGAGTTCAACATGTAACATTCAAGTAAAGGAATAACCATGTTTGTAGTTATAGTATAAAATATCAGCTTTACTTTGTGTGTGTCTTAAAAAATAAATTTGTTTATTAATATCCTGACAGAGAATTCAAATTCAAAGTTAAACTTGAAAATGAATCTTTATGTGAAATGGAATCATTGGAATTACACAAGGGGCATGAATATATTCTGATCAAGCAAAAATATAAATGTCTGTCTAAAAAAAATCCCTGAAATGCTATAAATCAAATGTACAGCGCAACAAATTTATTCTTTATGACTGTATGGAATGGACCGTTCGACCGACCAAAGTATGGGATATTTTCCAATGGTATATTCTCACGAAAAGAATTTTCTAAACTGAAAATTACTCAAGCCAATGTAGCGGAGGATGGCTATCAGAACACTTATTGACGTACCATACAACGCCACGAAAGGAAACACGTCATACCGGAACCGGAAACAGTACACCGGAAGCGGAAACACGTCACTGGACATCGACATTGATTCTAGTGATCGCATCAACAGCATTGCGGACGCCAACCATGGCGAAAATCACAATATTTTGACAAGTGAAACTGATAATGCATTAGCAGGCATAGAAAAACAACGAGAGGTCCGTGCATACTTGAACCGTCATGACGTTAACAATATAATTACCCAACTTTAACAACACACCAACATAACTGGTGCTTCCTACCCATTGCCTGAGGTCAACATGACCACAATTGCCTTAACAACTAAGCATGCTGAAGTGCAAATAATGTACAGGGCAGGCTGGCTAAACCCATATATAGACAATAAACTGCAGTGGATAACAATTAAACATTATCTTGATTTATAACACATCCGTTTAATAAGTCCTTATTGGGCACTTGTTTCATCATGGTCATTTACAAGTATAGGCTTTAATAGCTACCGTTGTAAATTCATCAACATTCCGATTTCAACGATAAAACACGAAATTAAATGCATGTTAATAACTCAACAACGAAGTTCCAACACCACGGGGATCAACGGCTCTGAACTAAACCTTGTGAGTGCAAACCAAGTTCCACTTTGAAATTCTTCTCCCACAGTGTTCTAGGCATCTTTTTACATTTTGAGTATACTGTTGACTAGAATCATTATCCTGTTGATGAGGCTTTAGTTATACACCTAAGGTATCGATAGAAGTCACCCTATATCCTCCCAATAAGCTTAATTTTGATTTATAGACTACATGTACATCTAATGACACTTTTACATTTACTATTGGTTATTAGACATTGGAAAAATCCTCATTTCCGATGAATACTTCAGTTATGATTCTTGACCTCATAGCGCACCTCTGGTGTAGCTATATATTTATAAACTATCAACTCACCTTCACCTCTCAATGCATTATCTCCGTATGCTCAGTTAACTCCCTCGCTATCATGTGAATACACTAACAACAGCTCACATTTGACATAACTACCAAAATAGTGCAACTGTTTTACCATTAATAACGCTCAGCTCAGAGTCTAGCTACACAACAGTTACAGACAAGCCAACGTGTCAGCGAACAGTGGTCGGGGTCACGAAGGTTCGTATAGTGTAAGGTGAGGGCGCAAGCGTATAAAACTATCACAGACTCGTGCGCTTCTCTCCTCGATACGGCTACCATTTCGTTTTGTATCTGGTATACACACGCACACACACATAATAGACACTTATAACACACACACACACATAGGAAGGCCTGGGTCCACACCAAGTAGGACCTCTGAATTTTGTAGTATTGTGCCACACTCCTTTGTATTTCTACGCTGCCGCTCGGGCGGCGTGGTTCATCACAGCGACGCCAGGGGCCGCTGCGACTAGAGCTTCCTGTTCCGGGGTCATCAAGGTCAACCAAAGGCTACTGCAGTGTTATATCATCATACGATTTGTGCCATTTACATATACATAGTGTGTGTTCCCTCTCTAAACCTGGTTCATTTTCTGTATTGTATGCCATTATAGTCTACACCTATGTCACTACCCGAAGTCCTTCAATATATGCCACTGCGCAACTGGTTGCCTACTCTTGGAGAACATTTCGTTCCAATGTCTGACCTCCATAGGGCCGCTTTTACTGCCCAGGACCACTTGTCCTATGAGCTCGTTGCGGCCCATACGGTCATAGTCCATGACAGAGACCACTAGACTGGTCGTTCTGATTTTCTCATATGGGACGTCGAATATAAAGGATTCATTGAAGACGGGGTTTAGGTCACGCTCCTTGACGGTAGTCTTCTTCTTCTCTACCTTCTTGCCATCATGGCACATCCAGATCTTTACATAAGGATCTGAGTATGGAAAAAGACATGCATGGATTATGGAAAGCTGATGTCGGTTAAAAAACGGTCAAAACTATAGATGATACTTCCAAGTGTAGCTTACTAAAACAGAGACTGTTAGACCCCATTGCACTATACAGACTACGATACGAGACTGCCGATTACTAAATGTTGTGGTTAGCATCTAAATGGCGCATTGGCTACTATGTATTTTCACACGAGGGATTATTGCACGGATGTAGCAATTTATTGGATCTAATTGAACTCAAATTCAAGCTTACCTGACAAACCATTGATATCCTTCGCCTTTAGTCCTCGGCCCTTCATTATGACCAGAGTAATCCTACCCACCGTAGGCTGGTAGCACATGGAGACGAGCAGCTCACCCAGTTTGCCCTAAACACAGTGAGAAGATCAGTGAGTATATACAATAGAAGACATATCAGGGGGAAACGTGTATAAACTCATGGAGCAGTGAGACAAAGACGAAGCATTCACAATGCTGAAATGAAAAAGAACCATGTATATTCAAATACTTTGCGTGGGCTGCTCGATAAGTATACCATTTGTTCTGAAACTGCTAAAAGCCATATTATATGTGGTATCCAGAAGTCTACTATTTACATGGTCATTGGCATTTGATATACTTTACTGTGGATATGGAAGAACTGACTAGAGCTATTTATATGAAATTCCTTATTTACAATAAACATATATTATAGATTGCACATAAATTGCTTTTGTCATAAAGCTGCACTTATATAACACACATACTATGATTTAAATTCCTGGGATAGAGAATACCTTGGTGAAACATTCCAGTAAAGGCACATATCTCTTACCATATTTCGGTTGAGAGTACACAATATCATAACGACAAAAATATCAATTGGCAGCAGATAAGCATAGATATACATAGTGCTTAGTTTTAAATACGGCTATGTTTAAAACCAATTCACATATGACATTGACCTATGAATTAGAATGCTTTCTGGTTGATAATAACTTGCAGCTGTTAACTCTGTTACTTAACCTTAACTTCTCATCGTGACAATGCAAATGCCAAAACCATGCGCATACCATTTAGTGACTCAACTACCACATCGTCCATCTAAATCTGCACTAAGCCTGTCACATTCACAATTGTCCAGGAGAATTTACACACAAAATGCTTGTTATATATCAGCTATATACTTTTTAATCCATTAAGGACGGCATGGTGCTTAAAGAATTCATGCTGATTTGTCATCATGATGCGCTAACATAACGCCGGCGAGTAATTAGCTGGCGCTACATTGGTGTATCATGTCGACCCTTTGGGAATGTATGAACTCATTAGGGCCAGCATGGTGCATTAATGCAGCACCGGCGAGGTACCCACTGGTGCTCCAATTAGTGCATCATGCATAAAACACCATGATGCCCTTAAATGGTTAAACAATCTACTGTAAAGCCGATGGCGTTTTAGGATAAACCTTTAGTTCTGAGATACTACTGGGAAGCATTTGTGTAAATAATCCTTATCTAACACACGTATATTAGTGGGTAACCCTTGCTGGGGTCATATAACCATGTCTCTACAGTGACAAATAACTCGGAGGTCTAAGGGCACAAAGCAGTCTCCAGCACCCCCTAGCTAGAGGCAGGAGAACTGTTTGTATAGTGGCGCCCCCATAGTGAGACGCTGTGAGAGGTGTCTCAGGGGTAGCTTAAGGACATTTAAGGACCACTGTCCTGCTCTACTCTCTGTATCAGAAGCTAGATAGTTGCTAGTATGTATACATATATACTCGGCATGGGTCAGACCAAGAGTGGTGGTATACCAGTAGTGAACAGTGGTGTACAGTCAGGTGGTGGATAGAGAAACAAGCATTAATGGAAGTGGTGGGGTGATAAGACATGCAGACATCAAAGCGTTGTATGCATTCCCTTGCTCAGCACAGGTGAATTTCATCGTATTTTCTCTGGTGTAGTATATTTTGGTCACAATACATAATATACATATTCAAGGCATATGTGTTGTCCCAATTCAGACAAGGACTCTATCTCAGAGAAGAGGGGATCTCGTACCAGTGACCCTTGACCTCGAGTCAATAAGTTATTTCAAATATTGAAAGCAGCGAATTTCTTTCAATGAGTTGGTTAACCTCTAATCCAGCATTAAATATAAATATAATACCATTAAAAAGAAAGGCCAGAGGAGCAAATGCTCATGGGATGCCATCCAGAATTTCACTTATAATTTTTCATTTCTTATCAACTTATCTTTTTATCATGATATGTTTGTTACTCGACAATATGACGAATGGGGGTCTGAAATAGTCTCATACCGCTTAACAGTAATATTACTATATGTAAACAAGAGGTCAAGTGTACTGAGGAAGCCTGGATCGTGAGAGTCAGAGCTACAAGAGTGAATAGTGAGGTGTGACTGCATCATCAGCCAGCTGTGAAGTCAATGATGCACAAGGCGACAATCAGGAGGGTCAAAACGGTGCCGATTACTTACAGTCTAAAGATGCAAAGGGGCAGGTAAATACAAGGCATTAATAACAGACCCAATGGTGGAGGCCCACACAGGAGGAAGGTGCCATACAGGGTCATGATCAGTCAATGCAGCACAATATGATGGTTAATGCAGCATATATTGGTAGATATGTACAGGGGTAATAGCAGGACTGTGCTCTCGAAATAGCCGGGGAGTTTAAGTCTGGTGCTGTTGGTTATAATGCTGTGAATAAAGATGGAACTTAAAATGGAGCGATAGAAAAGACAGGAGGTATAGTAGAAAATGACATTGGAAGGAAGATACAGACGAGGGTTTTTAGAATGGTTTGGTGTGTGGTGGTGAAAGGGTAACACATAAAATAATCAAGGAACAATCAAATGTACTTTGTTGAGTATTTTGTAGCATAATGGGCTATTCCACTGCTAGATACTTATCAGCAGTGGAATAAACCTCATTGACGACAATGTCCTGGCAACCCCTTGCAATATTCTAAAGAGGGGACTTTACAGAGATAGAAATGATTGGAATTGATGAGTTCTTAGTTGATTTTCTAATGTCGTCTACTCAGAAAGTTGTGTTTTCCGCAATTTGAGATAATAGCGGAACTCCTCAGAGGTGGCCAACAGAGTGGCCCTTGTGACTTGATAGTCGAAAGAAAAACCAAATGAACACTAATGATGACCCATTACTGGTTTACAGGAAAATCAACACTAATAAAGTAAATCGAAACCTATCTGATGTCTTTACCACTAATGCACGACACTTTTCCTGCACTACACATTTTCATATACTACTCACATCTCCCTCCTCACCAACAATGAGTATTTGCCTTAACTACACACATCCCTTTCTCCTTCCACACATGACATTTTACCTGTACTACTCATATCCCCTTATCCATCTACGACTGACACTTTGCCTGCACTACTCACATGTACTTCTCCATCTACAAATGATATATTGACACTTTACCTGCACTACTCATATCGCCTTAACATCCACAAATGACACTTTGCCTGCACTACTCACATCCCTTTCTCCTTCTACAAATGAGACTTTGCATGCACTACTCATATCCCCTTATCCCTCTACCAATGAAACACTTTGCCTGCACTACTCACATCCCTTTCTACATCTACAAATGACACTTTGCCTGCACTGCTCACATCCCCTTCTCCATCTACAAATGACACTTTTACTGCACTACTCACATCCCGTTAACATCTACAAATATCACTTTGCCTGCACTACTCATATCCCCTTAACATCCACAAATGACACTTTGCCTGCACTGCTCACATCCCCTTCTCCATCTACAAATGACACTTTTACTGCACTACTCACATCCCATTAACATCTACATATGTCACTTTGCCTGCACTACTCACATCCCCTTAACATCTACAAACAACACTTTGCCTGGATTACTTCTCCATCTACACATGACACTTTGCCTGGATTACTCACATCTCTTTCTCTATCTACAAATGACACTTTGCCTGCACTACTCACATCTCCCAGAACAGGCGTGCTGTACCGCAGGGATTCACTATCTCTGAAACTCTACACTGTTGTAGCGAATGTTCTGTCAAGTTAGAGTAAAGATGGGTGTGTCCTAGTCGAGAGGTGGAGTGGACTGTTTTTATTTTTGCAGTATTCATTCGTACGTAACTGGAGAATCTGGCATTGGTTATACGAAATCGTCTTTGGCAGGGCGTAGAATTAAGACTAGTAAGACACCACATATGATGATTGCGAATGTAAGAATAAAGAGTATGGGAACAGCACTTTGATGTTGTGAACGGCAAGTACAGCAATGTTATCCTATTGATTAAGCTGGTGATGAGAGTCTAAGCCATATGGCTGTCTGGAGGAGAAGATTATTGAAGCTAGGGGTTTAGCTAGGAAAGAATAGACAGTCTGAGCCCTGGAGCATACAGTAACCCTCTACATCCCGATAGCTTTACACTTCACCCCCCACCCCCCAAACTCCACCTATACTCCACCATGTATCCCTACCTAATACTGGTTTCCAACTGAACGATCCCCATCGCCCATAACGGCTGGCAGAAGGCGGCACTGGTACTGCAGCCGCTGTGGTCCGGCGATCAATTACCATTACAACACACCGGTACCAGCTTCAGCTGCAGGCTGCTACCCGACAGGATAGCAATCTTAGGGTGCCTAATTACGTGTTGCCATTCTACACCTCACGGGGCACAAGCAACCCCCCGCCCCCATCTACCCCCCATCCCCACACGAAGAATAGGAACCATACGCTGCCTGTCTAAATAGGGACTAGTGGGTCGCATGTCGTCCTGGGGCACAGATGCCATCTCCCGTTTAGTGTATTAAGTTAACGGAATACCCCATTTTAAGATTGGCAGGCAGGACTGAGGTAATGTGTAGCTCGTTAAGCCATATTCTAAGACTGTTATTCGCAAGAAGATATTCTTTGAATTTCCCATCACAAATAGGTGGCTCAAGGATTGGTTCTGGCAGTGTGGGGACTGGACATCGTGGTGGCTATGCAGAAGAAATGTTGAAATTCGATTCTGGACAACTACTTCTGCCAATGTCACCCAAACTGCCTATATCGTCTGAGCTTTAATCTATACCGTCGGAGCTCCTCGATATAATGACCTGTTCTAGCCTTTATCGATCTGTCGTCGACCAGTCCAGTCACCTCTCCTTCCTGTGCCCCTATCCCCACAACTCCCTCCACAGCTCTATCGTCCTCTGCCCGCTGGACGTACGGGCTATAGCCTGAAACGTATCGATTTCGGGTTATTTCAAGACTTGAGGCTAATTCCATTTGACACGGGCCAGCCTGCCCATCCATCCAGAGTGTGACGGGCTGGGTGGCACTTTGTGAGACTGGTGCTGGGTATAATATAGCCCCTCCCTATCAGAGGGTGTGGCCGCCTGAGGCCTACCTGTCCGGCCATGCCCATTGTAGGGGTCTGAGTAAGGCAGTAGGACCTGCCGCCCGAGGCCCTGGAGCGTGCCGCCCAGTCGTACAGCGCCTGGAGGGGCTCATAGTAAGGCAGCCTACAGCCACCCTGGCCATTCTGAGGCTGGCACTATTCTGAGGCCAGCTTCAGACTGCAGCCATACCATGTGTAAGCACCCCCCCCCCCACTCAACACCCTGCATGCTCAAAGTCCTCTTCCACGACTGCCTCCTTGTATCCTGCTACAGTGCAATGTACCGTTCCTCACACTAGTGTGTCAATGCCTCACCCGGAACCTTCTCTATGCACCAAAACCCTGTGTCCAACCCAACCCCTTTTCTGTAAGGTGACTCTAGGCACAGCCTCCTATGTTGAAGCTACCAACTATTGCCTTACACGTACCTACCCACAAAGGGACCTTCCTTCCCTCATCAACCCAAAGCCATGGATGTAGCACATGGCTTTCAGCTATTGCATAAACGTACCTATTTGTGGGAATCTCAGTTTGACAGTATGTGAATCTGACATACATCATACATAATCTGGTCATTGAGCATCTTCAGAACATGAATGAAGAAGATTAGACCAGTACCCTTACTTGCATTCCGAACAAAGGAGCTCACTGCCATTGCATATATCCACTACATGTACTTACTCTACCCATTTCGTCCTTTAGAACAACTCCTGGACAGTTGGTTTTAAATGAAACACAATAATGCAACAACTTCGCAGAACATTGATTCTGGTGGACAGGCGCCATTGAGGTTTGAACAAACCGTCGGCACAGTGTGATTGGTTTTGCTGTCTGAGTGCCAGAGTCCATCTCACGAGTCAGTAGGCGGCTAAACCCCTGCTGCTGTTCACTGATCAGCTCTCCTTCAGACTGCCCCCTCTGTGAGCAGCTCAGGATAAGGACTGGTAATTCTAGAAATCACTATATAATTATCTGATTATATATCCAATGGGGTTTTGACGAGGACAAATCAACCCTGCCACTACTCAATCAGAACTGAATCAGGTAGGCCCTTTTGCCGCTCTCATTGACCCACAATGCATTTGACCTCAGCTTTGACACAGATTGGCTCCTTCTCATTGGCTTATATTGTTATTCAGGTCACATAACAACATTTAGTCCCAAGGTTTGGGGTTTACTGTAGAGAACAATTTTGACATTGAGACTAGATTATTTCAAATATGAAATTACCTATTTGTGTCCCTTATAGGGACTTCTCTATTCCTATTTCCTGATTATATATCCAAGTTAGTACTATTTCAATTAAGGATCAGTCGACTGTCCTAGATATGTTGATCAGATTCTAAAGTTTATTATACTGAACAGAACATTCTATAAATAAATGCAGATGTCAACAGCTGGTTGCCTTGTGACGAATTTCTCTGGTCGTGATCATATGTGTAAGTATTTTTCTAGGCAATAAAGACAATTGACATTTCCTATTATAGATAAATATAATGAATACCGATGTATCATACACTGATATCAGGTATGTGTAGCAGCTACAGTTGTGTCTATACATGAATAGAAGCCCAGCTAATGGACTCATTGTAGACACCTTGTAGCACAACAAGAAGTGAGTCTAGAGCTGCTGCTGACACTGGTGGGATGGACCAGATGGTGAGTGAATGCTTCAGCTATTCCAGCTGAGACTAGACCATCTTTGGCAGCTGGTCATTGAGAGCCCGGTCACACCTCCACTTGATACCAGGCTGTATAGCTTATTAGATCAGACCTACTCTGAGGGGAATGAGGTAAACACTGCCAGCCCTGGTAGCAGTGGTGGCAGTGTGAGCTGCTCCTTAGTGGGGTAGTCAGATTTGAGCAGCTCTGTCCAACATTTAGGTCAGACTTTATTTCAACATCTGAAGATTGTCTAGAATAGTTATCACAATATACGACGATTATATATTCTGTTTCCCCCATTTAAGGCTATTGTGTAATGAAATTAATAGAATTCAATAGAATATTATCAATATTATTAGAATAACAGAATTCAGACGCGGTTCCTTGAGACTTTAAAATGGATTTGCTAGCCCTCAGGTTAGACCTCTGTGAAGTCGAGTACATTTATTAATTAGATTACTGTCAAAGAATCATTAGTGCATACACAACTTTGCTTCGCAGGCCTGGAACAAACAGGTTCCTCCAGCAACAGAGAGACAACAACATCGACTGTTTTGCAAAGGCTGCGCGCAATAATTAGCTATTAATTTGGAATTGTCGCTTTTCTAAGAACGCAACCGGTTTTGGCCCTTTAATTGAATCCTCTGTAATGGATCAGGTTTTGTGACTGGTCGCCTCTGATTTAGTATTTGGTGAGCAGGACCACGACCCGCCCTGAGCTGCTCCCTGGGTGGCTTCTGCTGCTCATCATGGAAACAGCAACGGCGACTATATGGACGGCTAGAGACCTGACCTGACTAGGACAGGGCTTCTCTTTCCCCTGATGACATCTATGGCGTTACTTCTGTATTGGTAAACAGGAAATTGAGCTGTGAGGGTTGAATAGTATTAGCAACAGACCATGCCACATGGTTACCGTCACTATGACACTATAGTCCTACTTGCTTGATCAGCAGTGACTTCCAGATGTGGTAAGGTCTACCTTAAGGGTGCTACCAGTAACGACATACATGTAGTGATTGAGGGAACAGGCATTCTCTCGCATCTGATTGTTTATTGCAACCTGAATACTTGAACCAATTAGAGCATTTGTTTCTCTCAGGGATTCTAGCCAATCCGATGCCTTGGTTCCTTGCCATATATCTAAGACTGACTGATGATGGTTTTATTGCAGCCATAAGAGCAAAAGAAACGGGGTGATTATAAGACAAACGGTAACCGTGGGTCATCGTAGTGGACCTTTAGGATGGTTCATCTTAAGAGTCATCTTAAGTAGCAACAACGATGTGTAGGCCTGACATTAAGCTTCAGTGGTAACACTATTTGATAGTGCCATTTACGAGTGCCAGTCTAAGGGGAAGCTTTAATGATCATAGTGTATGCTTCATTATTTGTTACTTGCCTATTGACTGTCAATATCCAATGCACCTAATTGCTTAACACAAACAGTTACAGTCACATTTCATGAGTACTTGGGTATATATTGGGGTTTCCTGCACACAATGATAGCAGCGACTCATAACAAAGTCTTAGCTAGGTTATCCAAGCACATTGAGCTCTTAGGGTCTTTTTGCCATAGTCTGTTTTCTAGGCCGTCGTGACAAAGTGCACCATAATTGATTCAGAGCTCCTATAGATGCAAATATAATCTGCTCATATATTTTAACTCTTACTTGCCCTCGGGGTACGCGGTAAAACGATCGATAATCCGACCAGGAGGGACGATAAGGGAACTTTCATGAAGATGAAAGAGGAAGCAAACGTGCATTAGAAAGTAGCCTAATTTCCGGACTACGTCACATCAGAGACTCTGATGATACCTTACCCCACCCAGCATTGTAGTGGAATCATAACTTCCCGGTCTACTTCATCCACATAGAACTCTTTTTGTTAACTTTTGCTTAAGCCCACGTTCTCATTAATGTTGATTGAGGACCAACATAGCCTCGTATGTATTTTTACGAGGCATGCAACCTGTCCTTGACTATGATGCTTTCACCTTGAACTATAGAAGATTACATTATTGCCGCCTGGCCAATTGCACCTGCTCCCAATGCCATACTAGGCAGTGATGTAACAGCTTACTTTACAACTCCAGTATATTGACTATTTGACCAGAGTAATGTAGTGCAGTTGATAGATGTCATTGCTACCCATTCTCTAATGTCAAGGGCAAGAAGGAACTAATCCAAACCAGAATAGGAGCATTTAGTAATACGCATTTCTGCCAGATTTGAATGATTGTCATCGTCAAGGTGCACCTGTTATCATAGTCCTTCTTATTGATTGGGATCAGGAGTGAGATAGGCATCAAGTGACCTATTTGTCCTTGGCATTGAGCTGGTGCTCGCCATGTGAGCGGCTCGTGATACAGGTGTACCCCTCAGGATACCCTACGGGCCGATTTAAGGAAGTAAAGTTCCTGATGGTAATGTCAAGCCACACTGCAAGGCTACTACTCCTTGCCTGCAGTGAGCAATTCCAATCGCCCCTCGAGCATTTTGATGATGATGACGAGCTGTTCTAATCATATGAGTAGTTCCTGGAATATTCTACCAAGCTATGAACATGAAAATTTGACGTTGTAGTAGTTATCTCTGTTGGAAATGGCATAACCACAGTACCATAGAGCCTGAGAGTGTAAATAATGTCAGTAATCTGCGAGTAGCCTAGACCTGGGAGTAATTTAAAACAGCCCTTAGCACCAACACTGGGTGATCATCAAGATAACACTGCCACCAGACCTCCCTCCTAGAATGCCTAGAGGCCCAGTGGCGCCCCCTTCCATCAGCCTGTCACAACCACATTAGCAGGCCGCTGATTGATGTAGTTTCCTGTAGTAATACGGTGTCAGCCCGGCAGAGGGCGCATCGGATTAGGTTGGTCGGAGGGCAAATGGTGCTCTTCAGAAGGGTGTGAGAAACTATTGGTTAAGGTCATTTACAATTCTGGGCCTAAGGCAAATGGTGAAAGGTATTGACACCTTGGATCAAAGATTACCGATGCTATTAGGTAGCTCCCAATGCAAAATATCAAAGAGAACAGCGTGAAGTTAGGAACGCTATAATCTAACGTGTGGTGGAGGTATTGTTGTAGATATATGAAATACTGATAATATGAATGATGGGAAATTATCATGACCGTTCTTCAGGTTAGGTTATAAGATCTATAGAGTTGGCACATCCAACTACTTCGTCTGTATAAGTTAAGCAATCTCTGAATAGATCATATTTACATGAGTAATCTTTGGATAGGAGACTTCCTTATATCAGACAAATTCTAAATGAATAGGCTGACTATTTTATGCTGACAAAGACTTGCCATAAATGTGTCCATTGCATACAACACACTTCATGTAAACTGATCACTCCTTGTGATGCGCTCAATTTCCCTGTCTTAACCTGTGGTCTTCCAGGTGGTGTTACATTTTGGCCATCACACACATGAACACTTTCTCCATGGGCTATTTACATACCAATAACCCACATATTTGCATAGTAATGAGCCTTGGGAATAACACTGTGGCCCGGAGAAGGAGCTAGTCCGGATCTAGAGTCAGTAGAATGCCCTCCTACTCCCAGAGGAAGGCAAAGAGGTAGCTACGTATAAAGGGCTGATGCAGGAGGTTGTGGGGTTGTGCTGATGCCAAGTATAAATGGTTTCTGTAGTCGGTCTTCAGCTTCCCTTAATGACCCAAAATTGGATTTGACCACCTGCCCACAGGGAGGATTGCCACTGACAACTGTGAGCTACGTTGAGAGGCTCTATTTTACCAAATTCATGTCAGAAGTCTATAGCACTGGGATTTTAAGAATTCAGGAGGACTGGCTATCACATTCGAGACATTTCTTAAAGTCAATTTAGAGATGTTAAATTCCAAGTTACGTGTGTCGGGTTACTGATGCCATTTTGTTATGTCCATAATATTCTGCTGATGAAACACATTTTTAAGATGTCTACAATCTAGATGGTTAGTGGTGATACACTCAACCTCCCCTGTAACTAAACTGGCAGAGGATGAGCAAGTCTATAATTGAATGAAGCATGATGGAGACAGAGCACCTCACTGACCTGCTCTTATGACACCAGAGGACACACATGGTGACGGAGGAGCAAATTGACAACATGGGCATGTCAGAAAGGTGCCATCCAAGACACTTTTGGGACAGGTACATTTCGAGTTAGAGATAGGATAAAGGACATTTAGAGATATAAAGCTGTCATTCAGGGATCAACCGTCCATTAGAATCTGAAATTGATATGACATATTTGAAGTCAGAGAATGAAGGGACAGATTTTAACCAACTGTGAAAATGGGTTACTTAGAATAGGGTAGATCTTGAATTTGGTCCATATGTTATCCGAACGTCTTATGTATATATATGCCGATTGATGATTCTTACCGTATGGCCTTTACAAGGCTGTAGTGACCTCCACATAGTTACACCCGTTGCCAGATCTATGTCACCGAGCGCCATGGCAATTTCGCCTATGGGATCGTCTCGACTAAACCTGTCGTAATCTAGCACCTGCATATAGAGAGTCCGGTTCTGGAGTTTACTGAAGGGAAATCCTGAAAAGATAGTAAACAGAAGATGTTTTAGACTCATGGTGAAAACGCATCTTACTACATAGAGTTACAGAAAAGGATGGGCATATTAATTGTGTGACCAATTCAAACCTATATTTATACACAGTGGTGTACATGTATCTCTTCGTACAATGCATATGGGATATTCAAGTCAACATATTAAGATAAATTCAAACAGAATAAAACACACACTACAACATTTTGAAGATGGCTAGGTATATCTAAGATAACTATAGCCATCAATGGATAACATGATTTAGGACTGAAAGAGCAGACATCTGGAACAGTATGTGACTTAATATGGATACTAGACAGCAGGGCCTCCTATTCATATGGGTAGCTGGCTTCTGCTGAGTGCTTCTTTTATAAATATTACAGCAAGGCCTGAGATACAAGGGCAATAAGCCAGACCTACCTAAATATTCATAAGAATAGACAGCTAGTCTCTGATGCTATATAAATAGCTCTTGGCACTGGGGTCCCCACATGTATCTTACAAAATATATATACAAGGTCCTCTCTGGCACGCATTGACTATAATATAGGTAGGAGAATCGTTCAGAGCTGACCCTCCACAAGGAGATGTATAGCCTCTACCTTTGGACATATGACATGCACTGATGCATATTCCACAAACAGCTGCATAAAACAACATGTAGTCTATACAGTGGAAGGGAAAGGGCAAAGTAGAGGCATGACGTTCACCTTCTGATAATGAACACACAGTGGTGTTTTCCAAACAGCATATTCTATAACCATAAGTTATGATAGCTATAATGTCCTGAGGACAGATGTGATCAGTGTTATTTGCCACAGATGATGGCATCCCTCTCCCTTTTGATATACTAATTAACTCTGGAAGGCACATGTCTAATTAAATGTATAAGCCTGCTATGAAGGTAATGTGCATGTATCTATAGCACATTGTGATCAACCTAATTCTGTCACTGAAAATACATAATTGGAATAGGACTGAGATATAGTTCAGCTATAAATAGTCCTGAGATGTATTCAAGTATACACGGCATCCCCCCCCCCCCCAAGAGAAACATGACATTTCTGTCGTGTAGAATATGAAGTAGAATGTCAGTTGGTACCAAGGCGTTAAGACTGTTTGAACGTTGGATGTAATATTGAGGCGTATAGGGGTGGGAAGATGGCCAGGCAGTGAGCATACTGATGTCGACATGTCAGCGACCCTAGACAAACATGCCCTGACAGACTGCCATCACGACTTCCTCCTGTACTGCCCAATGGTCACATCCCTCTCCCAATCAATATTTCCCACAGATAAAAATAATGAGCACAACGAAAAGACGCCGGGCGTCTCCTAAAAAGTCAAAAGAGAAAAATTTGAAAAACCCAAACACATGACAGAAAATAATGATTAAGGAGCGATATGGGAGGTGGTGGTGGAGAGCGGAGAGGAGGAGCGGACAACAAAGAAAACAGAGCCCATGGAGGAACTGAAGGTCAAGGTCAAGGACACCGGAAGTGGAGGTGTCCGGTGTCTATGGAATGTTGGCGGTGGGTGAGGGCCGCGTGCTGCTGGTTCCCGACGGGTTTGTGCTGCACGCGACACCCTGTAGGCTGGGGGTGGCGACGGCAGGACGGCAACCAGCTCCTCCTCCTCTTCCTCCTCATTCAGATTGGGCCATTCACCTAGAGCTGCATGTGGCCGAGCTATGGAAGGCTGAGACGCCGCCTGGTGGCCGTAGTGTAAACATGGGGTGGTGGGGGCAGGTGGCAAGGCCCCGTGTTCGGGTAGATGAGATTTCAGGGTGCCTGGGGAGGGGGGTCATGGTCTATGGCAATATGCACTCCCAGGAATGAGATGCCCGGTCTGCGTGGTCAGAGCATCATGGATGGTGGAGTTGTTATTATTGCTCCAACAGAGAAGGCAAGATTGCCTTATTTCTAGTGACTTGTGAATGCTTAAACTTACACATGATGATCATAAGCAATTAACAAGGCTGTAACCATTCATTGTTCAATGTAAACCCCACAGATTAGTGAGAAATATGGATTTTGTAATTTCATGGTGATGCCCGTAACACGTTGCCACTGATGCCCGTAACACATTGTCAGTGCGTGAAAGTGATGCTCCGTACCACAGTTCTTTTAGTGTATATACATGTATGTAAGTGTTACTGAAATTGGTCCAAAAATCAGATTTCTGTGTCTTTTTGTCTCCATACTATTCCTATTGATTTGTATACAATAATCATGTAAGATAAGGGAAATGCAAATAGATTCCTTTATACAACCACTTTAAAATACTAAACTAAGTTAGCCTCATATAATTTCTAGGTAGCTAGTAGTATAGTGCAGATAATTGTATGCCTGAAATTGATTATTTCAGAACTCACTATACACCTGTTTAAAATGGCCGTTCTGATATATCCGCAAGTTGCAGGGGCGCTTATACACAACAGTATGGTATGAGAAGTTGTGGTCACCTATTCATACATCTTGTTTGTCATAATCAGTAGATCGTAGAGGCTCGGACTGTCTTTGGGGAATTTTTCGGGGGGGGGGGGGGGGGGGGGGGAAACCAAGCCCCCTGACTTCCACAAGAATGTTATGAATGTCAAGATTTGGCACTTCTACCTTTCAGAAAGATGTATTATGATGGTTTAGGGAGCATGTTGTAAAGAAAATTTAGAAATTCCACCTAATAGTTAACTTCGATGTATTTTGATCATTTTGGAAGTATGTTGCGCCAGGGAAATTTTGAAAATTGATCTTTAGGTTGGTGTATGTTTGTGGTGTTTTGGGAGCATATTGTTCCATGAGAAATTAGTAATTCCATGTACAGATTGGTATGTTGTGAGGGGATTGTGAGACAATGTTCCAATAATTTTGAGAAAATTTATTTTTAAGGTGGGGTATAGTTTTTGGGCATGTGGCTCCAAAGAATATGGGCATTTTACTGTCAGATTGGTGTGTTCTGTTGGCATATTGCACTGGAAAAAGTTTTGAATTCCACATTGAGATTGGTGTACTCTGAGGGGTTTGTGGGTGTATAACTCCAAGCAAATTTTGAAAACCCATTGTTATATGGGTTATGGGGAATATTGCACTGGGAACACTGTGAAATCTATTGAAATAATCCTAACTTTGGTTCAAATTGGAATATTTACAAAATTCTTTCATCTTTAGAAAGCCCAGACTTTCCCTAATGCCCCTGTCGCATTTTCCATGACCTCTGTCGCACATTTTTTGCGACAATGTGACAGGTGACCAGCCCTGGTCCCGTGGACAGAGCATCATAGAAATGTGTTACGGGCATCACAACAAATACTTTGGTATGTGGCAAGGGCATCACTGATCAATTCTAGGATGCCCAATACAGTAAATTTAGCCTCCTATTGCAGTGCAAATACTATCCAGATGGTTTGCATTGATATTTAAGCCATACCTACTGAGTTGTACAACCTGCTACCCCCCATAACACCCTTAAAACTAGCAAAAACAAGCCTCCATTCAACCTATCATCCGCCATCTTTGATGCTCTGACCACGCAGACCGGGCATCTCATTCCTGGGAGTGAATATGGCCGCTTCCCACCACCAACTGACCCGATCCGGCTTAAGCTAAACCCCACCGAGAATCTACACCAATCCCATAACTGATGGTGTATTGGTAGGAAACTCCACAGCATCCCTTGTTTATGGCTAGCTTACTGCACCAATGGTTTATCGTTGATGCACATATTCTGCTATGCAATATCAAGGGGGTAATGAAATATTCATGTTGACATGGAATTGAGCAATGAGACGAGATGAGGCCTTGTGGTATTATTACATGCCGATGATGTGGAGAGATGTGCCTTAACTGTATCAGCCACTCATATCTGCAGGACAAGAACAATAAAACTCTTCATAAACCGTGGTATAACACTGCCAAGAGTGACGTTCAGTGATGACACTGGGCGGGGTAGGCAGGTTGACGTTGATTTCCCCCGACAAGCTGTCAGCCCCTTGCCCCTCTCTGTGGGCGTTGTAATCAATTTTATTAATTTTCTTTGTGCAAACCGACCCAGGGCTCCTCACCAACATTGCCCCTGGGGCGTTCAACCTTAAACGACAACATTATCTCTAGACTTTTTTGTTGAATGTGAATAAAAAAACCCTGGTTGTGAAATTCTGGGTCTTGTTTAACGAGAGAATGATTGCATCTTTTTCCATGTCGTCTTTAGTTAAGCGCGTTTTATACACAAGGTTATCATCATGGCTGACCGATAACCATTAAAACCATTAAATATCACTGTGGTGTATTATTTAAACCTTATTTTCTCCCCCCCCCCCACTCCAATATCACCTCTGCCATATCGATCCCATCTTTTATACAAAGACTATATAAGGAGACACATGGCACAGACTCTGTTGAAATGACTAATGCAGGTACTGTGTTTTGTCATAACATAAGGCCCTGACCATGTTTAACGGTGACTGGTGACCACGATGTGACATGGTGTGGGAACTGCGGCACCTGGACTACTCGTGTGTGGGAACTGCACCAGCCGCCAGGAGGAGTAGGTAGAGCCTGACAAAGGCAGGAAGGTATGGAGGGTGGGGACAGGGTAAGGTATGGCATCCTGGTTTGGTATTTTGGAAATGTATCAGAATAGAGCCTAACAAGGGCAGTAGGAGATGGGGTTGGCGCCCCGGCAGGGTACTGGATGACTTCCTGGTTTGGTGATTTGGAAATGTAGACTTAATACAATGATTTGATTGAGTTGGAATCTCACGGTGGTGATGGAGAAAGCTGATGATAGAAACGAGAGAGAAAGGAAAGATAGGATGTGGCAGGACAGTGTATGGAGTATTTACTAGTGGCAGCGGTAAATCTGTCTGGTTTGATTATTTGCCATATCAACTCCCATACAAATATGTAACATCTGCATACTCTCTTAGATTGCAACAACAAGAGACCCTGTAGTCCTAATGAGGGTAGGGTATTTCCTGATAGGATAATAGCCCCAGGTACGAAAACGTTGGAGAGTAGACCCATTTTGATTGTAGGGTAGATTCACCACTTTCAACCGGTCTGAGTCATGTTTTTGTATGAGCTACCTTTAAGGTCTGATTGCTCCTAGAGGATATTGTCCATAGCCTTCAGAAATGAACCAAATTTTAGGCATTGATCTAGGGAAGAACACTCATGATATCTTACAGGGCCATCTATTACTTTATAGTATTCAATTACATGATTCATCAGAGCATTCAGAATAGGCCCATTTCACCCTAAGTCAGCCAAACTGCACCTTGAGTCAGCCATCTTACAATCACCAGAAATATGTGGAATAAACCAGATATTTGGGAATTTTCATTAATGCATGGATGTATGTATCATATATAAATATGTTACAACAAACAGTAGAGAGGAAAACAATTTATTAGGTATGAAATAATGAAGACAAAGTCAGTACTGTATATCAGCAGAATACAACTGCATCATGAGCTATCAATACTGTAGTAGATGGGGGTATTCAGGGCGGAGGGGGATTCACAAGGGTAGTTGTAGAGTTCTAGGGCAAGAATTTTGGGTGAGAGAATTCCAGGGGGGATTCCAGAGGAGAGAATGCCATGGTATAAGGTGGCTGACTTAGGGTGAATTAGTGGCTGACTTAAGGTGAAATGGGTAACCCTTATTAAATCAGTCCTAAATATAATTTAGTAAATTAATTTTGCCCAAGTAAGTCATGATTTCTGTAATTAAGACATAGATCCAGATCACAAACCCAATCAACTCTATGTATCACACACATAGATAGTTCAAATTTACAGCAAAAGATCATAAAGGGTGGAGAAATTTTCATTCTCTGTTCGTCAAAACAGGTCAAACAGGGGTACTTCTGGCTGTTTTTACAGTATGAAAAAGAAGGATAATATGAATGCAATGTGCAGTATATTCTTCCAAAAAACTTCAATTTTTGATTTAGTGGGAATTAATTGTTACCGGATTCATAGTAAACCAGTAACTTCACGTCAAAAGTGGTTGACTCAAGGTATGAGTTTGACTCGGGTTGAACCTACCCTAGTTAGTTTTAATTGAGTAAGTTACATTATGGGCCCTGGGAGGAGAAAACGTATGAAAATCGACTGCAGTAAAATGATTAATCGAGGGACGCTCATTGTGCTCTAGCACTATATGCAGGTATTGAATTCTGCCTACCAATATATGTCTCTATCTGAAGATAGTTCTGATCTAGCGTATTCCTTCATATTCGGAGTACCATGGCCTAGATTTGTTCGCAACTTAATATTGTGAGGTTAAATTCGTATTTATTTTTGAATCAAAATAGGAAATGTCCTACATAGTAATGACAGCACAGATAATTCACAAACTAGCAAAGCTCTCCAATACTGTGTTCCACTGTACACATGGAATGGACAATGCTGCCAGTCCATGGCATTGGGCATAGCATAAAAACGCAATGCTGACTGAGTCATTCATCCATGCACCTGTTGAGCATTGATACAACAATCATACGCCTATCCACACAGTAACATGAATTGGCAACTGCAGACCACACACTCTAATGTGCTGGCTGCATCATCTCTCACCATTCACCATTGAACTGCTACACACAACGCCGCACACATGTATTCATTATAGAGTCCCTATGATGGATTATCACTCTTTGACAACATCCTCTCTCGGATTACTACACTAATGTCACTATAGGCCTACAGAGTGCTTATTGCCCCTTAGACTAGACCCTCCCACTATAAGATAGTAGCATGTGGCTTTGCAAGCTGTTTTATTTATCTCCATGTCTGTTGAGACTTGTCTGAGAAGAAGGACAGAAATAAGTGCGTTGATTGTAGCTGCAGTTCCTCTGTTTGCCAGTAATTTGTGCCATTTAAAGAGACACATAATGAGAAGAAGGGGAACGCCCACACCTACATCCATCTTCAACTACCCTCCCCCAACAATACACCTGGAAGCAGCCAATGAATAACGCAGCAGGCATTATTTTCCCTTTGACAGTCTGGATGACTTGGCCATGAGCAAGCAGCCCAGAAGGGCCATCTTCACTCACGACCAGCGAAATCATTCTCAACATATACGGCTACTTTCCTATATTTATTACCACAGATTTCCCTTAGATTAATGTACAGCGTTCAACCCTCTCTTTAATCCTTCTTACCCTGCACTGAATTATCTAGAGGCCTGTCAGCTCACTGTTGCCTGCAGGTTTTGCTCTATCAATCTTTTGACACCCACACTTAGGACTACCACTGAGTTTGAGACAGGACAAATTAAAAGCCACACAGAAGCGCAAATGGTACTGTCCACATTCAATTTACTCCCATTAGTTTTGGGTTCTAAGTGGATAGGCTCGTGCTCAGTTCTCTGTTTTCGACTAAACCCCATTTGATTAAGGGGCATTTTCCCAGGCATTACAAGTAAAGCCGGAGACACTATCTATAGGCGCACCTGCCTTTCCCTGGGAACTAACTAATACATTCTATGTCAGACAAAGCCAGGACTCCAGAGGCAGACCTGCTTCTGTTAATAATGTGATTATTGATGATAAAAACTAAAGTGTTTTAGAATGCAAAATGCGAAAACCGAGATCCCATTAACTGGCGGAAATTTCCTGCTGCTGGAACACAAGACTTTGCTTCTTGAGTAGTAGATATTAGGTCTCCTCTGTTTTAATTATTAATGAGGTATTTTAATCTGAAATTCTAAACGAACTTAAGAGACAAGTAGTCAAAGACACGAACAGGAAGCAGCTTCTAACATGTCATTTTAGATGTTATTTATAAATCGATGAAGGAATGGATCGGGGTCAGAGGGCTTTGTGGTTTGAGTAGTTTAACCTTTTGCTTGTTGGAGACCGAATCTATGAAATGCGGAAGGGGCTTTATAGTGGGCAATGCTTGTCCATTATAGCTGTGTCGAATCTGGATAGCAATGTATAATGTTGCTTGTCCGAAACGGCAGTGACTACATTCAACTCATGCCATGTTTGTAGTGGTTCATTATATAAATAGAATTCACATCAGGTGGCCGAAGCCACTAAAATCAAGTACTAATTCGGGACCACTTTGGGACTGAGAAGGAAAATCCAGTAACAGAATAATGTAGCGTTAGGTCCCAAATGGAAAATTTGCTGAATATTAGTAGGGGATCACAAGGTCACTTAAGCTGAAGTAGGGATTACAACCTGAGAGTCTGCAGACCTTCCGCTCAGCAGGCCAATATCTGCTGCATATCCCCCCGCCCCAACCCAAATTAGACTCACCATTAGGCCAATTGCAGAAGGGAATGTCCGTCTAATTGTCTCACACCAGTAAGAGGTCTAATAGCCCTGTGGGTGTGATTGCCTAGATACTTCTCAAACACCATAGAGGGTAGGGCCCAGTTTGTGTACAAACCGCCAGAGAGGGTAAGACAATGACGTATCACCGGTGCCATGTCTAAGACGTAGTAGGAGGGTAAGGTAGCTTTGAGAACAACGTCCAATTTGTGCAGGCTGTAACAGCAACCGGAAGTTGCGAATGGCTCCTTCCGGTCTGGGATAGTCAGCTCCTCTTTCTTCCCGATTACATACACACTGTAATGACGGGAAATGATCAAACACCAATATCACTCTTACATGTCAGTTCTACGTCAGCTTTGCACCATATCAGTGACGTGACGTCACGGGTTTAGGACAGTCAACAACAGCTAGTACGAACAAGGCACCGGAAACACCTCCTGCTATTTCCGCCTGATTTAGGGGACTTCCGGTGCATGTCTCCATGCAGGGACAGGTCAATAGTGTGGATATTGGGGCTTACTGGGGGATTAGGGAGCATTGCCGTGACTAGCTTGTTCTGCTCCTAAATGCCACTTTAATGGCTTGAACTGTATAGAGCACGAGGAGGGGGGGAAACAGTTAGACATGGAGGAAAAAGCTTCTGAAAGGCTAATTGTATACAAGCTATGTATACATACCATATGGAGTGCTTACACATTAATCTCTGAATATTGTTGTTTGTCCATAATAGTATTCATATTAATAGAGGCACAATACGGATGCTGCCAGTCAATTCATATACTCCATTATTTCTTCGGCCACTCTTAAAATAGTGGATGAAAAGCATGGGAAATGTGTACCAATGGGAGAAATAATCGGTGGGATAATGTTCTTTTTAAGATTTTATCTCGAGTTATTATTTCCTTCCCTTTTAAGTCCCATAAAGCCATGCCCCTGATTTCCCCGAATGGTAAACGTAGGAAGTTCCTGTCTACTTTACTAATCAGCTAAACAAGGTTATACTCTATGAGCCTAGATCAATAATAATATTATATACCCTACCGCAGTGCGATTCCAACAACACAAGGATAGCATGGGCATGCCTGTTTGCTTGAGATAAGAGACTTAGTGAAAGAATCTATCAATATTGTTATAAAACCAGTCAGCCTGAACGAATGTAGCAGCATCTGCAGAGTCGACCTCAGGCAACATTAATTATGCCAAACACGACTGGTTTCATGATTGCCTTTCGTCAGGTGATGACGGATAGACGGCGTAAAACATCATTGATTAAGTCGGCATTGCTAGGGAACACCCCTGGGGCATCTACGTAGTAGGAAGGCGTCATTAACATTCCACACCCCTCCCCATGCAGCTTCTCTGGCCGCTCTTAGAGGACATCAGGGACCGCCTTATTTATTAAATCTCTGCAGGAATAAGACATGATGCAGACCGTGTGGATTCAAAGACGAATGGCTCTGGACCAAAAAGACTGCCCTGGAGGGAGCAGTCAGCCCTGGAGGAGCGTGCCGCTGTGGGCTCATTCAGACTATACAGGTGCCACCACGAGCACGGCAATACAGGGGGATCATCGGGAGGGGGGGGGGGTGGAAAGGTCTGTACAGCTATACAGGCGGTATCTGTCACTGCAGGGTTCCCACCACGGCTGAACTATCTGAATGCCCTCAGAATAGGCCACTGGGATTCTTTCTATGGACAAGTGAGGCAATACAGAGAAGTGCCATTTCTAAATGTAATCTATTCCATCAGAATATACAGAACTATGCAACTATATGATTCAAACATTTGACATCAGAAATTGACACCTTTGATATTAATCAGTGTTTCCTGTACGGTAAATGACATTTGATTAATGCTACATGGACAAGTCAAAAGGCATTTTAAATAGTCCCTCGCAAAGCCCCCCTTCATTGCTGCATAGGTCTGTAGTTGGAGAGGGCAGGGATAAAGTGTTGCCCCATTGCAGCCAGTTGGAGTGGTAGAAGCCTTACCGGGCCGGGTAGCCGCAATAGGCTTTGGCTGAGGAGGGTTGGGGTGATTTGCCGCCGCTCTGTTGGGGTCTGAGCGCCGCCTATTGCTCCATGAGCAGCTCACTACATGCCCAGAACCCCATATCGAGCTGCTCGGCAGGGGGCGTTAGGGCTACCCTCTGGTGGCAGCCTGGGTACCTTAATTGACTGCTAAGGTCTTGGTTGGGCGTGAGCTGGTGGCTGGCGCATGGGGTGGTGGCTGGGGCAGGGGTTTAGGGCTGTGGGTTGTGGGTAGGGGGGGGGGGGGTAGTGATAGTGGGTGTACCATAGGGTGTAAAGCAATATCTATCTGGTTATTGTAACCTGGACGTTCGTTCCATTGCTGGGGTGGGCCTGATATATGTGCACGCCGGCTATGAAATAACATGAGTGGGTATGCTATGTCTTTCTAGTAGTATGGAAGAATTGAGCACTGTGGGTAGAATCCATGTATCATCCCAGTAATCATTCAGAAAACATGTAATATGTCTCGGGAGTCACTTACTATGACATAACCAGAAAGAGAACCAGTATACACTATACATGTACTATCCGCAGTTGCTCTTGACAAATACATTCAGGTAGAACCCTCTACACGTGACAAAATGTGTTGGTACCATGGCAATGAGAAAGACACACATATTTTGATTCATCCCTCTACGCACGCAGCCCATACAGAGACATGGCGTGGATATCGGCCGAGGTGTGTGTATTATAGAGTATTGGAGAAGACTAGCGCCACCTATTTTCCTACATGCAGTCTAATCTACAGCTGCACTAAATTAGTTACCTGCATCTTGTATAGCTAGAGAAGTGGGAGCTAAAACAGCTGCCTGCTAGGTTTGTCTGGACCATTTACTTCAGTGAACTAAACTGAATGAAAATATCTTAAGTATTCAGAATGCTGTGCTATATATGCTTTGCTTTAATTATACGTCAGACACGATAGAGTGTGCTTTTGAGCCTTCGACAGGTTACTGAAAAGGTATTCAGGCTGACAATTACACAGGAGTGGCTCGTTAGATGGAGAGTTTTCAAGATAAAAAATATGGACATGGAACAGCGCTGAATGGGTTAGCAAAATGCAGGTTCGTAATACACTGCAATGGGTCCTGTGCTACAGTGTTCCAGCAGCATTAATCAGCATTTCCAGACACTACTGACACCCATCCACATCCTCCCTGGAGTAATCTGAACTAGCTGAAAGTATTTCAGCTGAGTTCAAGTAAACATCTTCGAGATCTGAGAAATGTTCTCCTTTATGAAGAAGGGTTTGATAAAAACTGAAGTGACAAAAATCGTAGGAGCAGGGCACACACATTCGACTGTTTAAAAAAAGATAACAACAAACTATTATGCTTGGGCGACCTTTTAAATGTGAATAAAATAAGGGGCAAAGATAAAAGGAATGACGATCAAGAGAGGTAAAACATAAAAAAATGTGGCGTGATGAAATTCGAGACATCAAAGAGGTTCACGCATATTTTTATTCATGTTTCTCATTTTCCCTTCATTTCAATTGCTCGTAACTGTACTGACAAGTATTAGATGCCTACGTATCCATGAATCACAATACTCATATATGACAAAACAAATTCGTTTTAGACAAAACAGACTTATTAGTTTAGGTACGGTAGTTCATCTGTGTAGTAGAACTTTCACAGCTGATAAGTATTGGCTCCCCGAACAGCTCGTTATTATAGGAGGGTATAAGTCTACCACAATGACTTGCTTAAACCTCCCCTTATATAAGGCCCAGAGGACCAGTCCTCGCTCTACAATGACTCTTGCTGTATAGGCCCAGCAAGACTTGTCCAAAACAGTCCAATATCGGGAGTCACAATCCTGTGGCACTAATGGCTCAAATATTTCAAAATACTGGTAAACAGAGGTAAACACGCTAATTCTTGTGCTTGTGAACTGATGAGCAAGATCTAATCAAGTAACCATCATAAACTCTGATGAAGAACCAATTTAAGTACTGACACGAGTATGTACTGCAGGATAGAGGGGTGTGGTGTGGGGGAAAGCTGGGACAAACCATGTGGTAATGGGATGTTTGCGTGGGTTGGGTTTGGAATATAGAGTAAGAGTTAAGGCAGACTTGGGATGTTGTGGGAGAACAACATCGGAATATAGAGGTGGAGAGTGACAGCCTTGTCTGGAGGCCATGGTATGACCCACGAGTGCTTGCTCCAAGCCAAGAGTCGGCAACATGGCAAAGGCTCGCCTCACTCTATACTGGCCCCACTCCCACCCCCTCAATGACAAGGTAATTGAATCTTTCTAAATATAGAGTCCCACATGGGAAGGGTGCCTACATTCTAAAAACTGTTCCTCCTAAGCTTTCTCCTTAACCATCCCTGTCCCTCAGGGAATGCAATGACAGATCTATACTGTATAGACATCACCATTACTGGAGGTCCTAACATTTAACCTGCAGGTGGAACGGACATCCTCCATAAATATAATTTCCTTTGCAATAGAAATGTTTTCTGGTACTACTGTGAGTATAACACCTGGATGGGAATTCCTATATTTTCTAAGCTTACAGTATTATCTAAATATCCATGCCTTCTAATATAAGGCTATGTATCATATAGTCTCTATTCTAACCTATTCTTACTATACAGAACATGATATGGGCATACACCATATGGCAGGACTGAGATACTAGGTAAATCCTTCTGGTGACATTAATCAGGGCAATAGACATAATATTAAAACAGTTTTTTGATGCTATCAGAATATTTCAAGTACCGGTAGTGTAACTACTTTTCTTAAATGTTAAAATGAATGATTACAAGCATTGGCAGATAATCACACAAGCTAATGTATCCGTTCTCTATAACAAAGCTCCATTCCCCTAAATGACAAACACTGCGACGGTTTCGGAAACAAGCTTATCTAAATGATATGACTATTGACGGACAGGGTTCAAAGAAAGCCGCAGCGCAAAGGGGACTTTGTTGTTTCTTTTGCGGCTAAATAAAAGAGCAGTAGGGTGTGTCCTTCCCGCAGATATCCAGGAATAGCTTATCAAATAGCACGCTGCAAGATAACTCGCTCACCCAATATTGATTTTGAGGTAAGGGTACCGAGTGCGGCGGATTACATTGGGTAATGGAGGTTCCGTCGTTAAGCAGGAGGGGGAGGGCGGAGAAGTTATAAACAGCTGATAAAGGGCTGCATACCAATGCTACAACAAGGTCATTCAAGTCCTGGGTTTGCTGCAAAGGCAAAGGCAACAATATAGGGCCTACCTGGTTTCACTTGTGTACCATTAAGCTATGCAGGGTTCGGGGTATTCTGATCCTTTCAACAACAAAGACCCAAGCTTGTATCCCCAAGGTCCTGGCGTCCTGATGTTAAGTATGTCAGATCAATGCCACGCGGATAGTGAGTATTTGGGGTTATATATGATAGTGGCATGGGGATTATATGGCACCTTGTGCATACAAAAAAGGATTCGAAAATTTAGACTATATAATACCCAGATCGAACTGGAATCTTACTTTGTACTAACTAAGTAAATCCAGCTGCCATCTATCATTGAGATAGTAAGGCGTTGACGTGTTATTTATAAGAGTATATCAGGACACAGGTGAACATACCCAATCCCTTATACAGAACAATACACCTGGGTATGTGCGGGTAGAAGGTTAAAAGCTGCCGACCTACACATCGCACCTTGATATACTACCTATTGTATCAGTCTATTTATTCCCCATGTGGCTCTCAATTCTTGGGTGCAGGAGGGCATGGTAAAATCAATGCCTAGATGTTTGGCAGCGCTCCACGGTTCGAGAGGCATTGGAATCACTTCAAGTAAAGAAGCAATTTTGCCCCAGAATTACACAACATTTTAGATGAGTGCTATTTGGGGAGATTACATGGGGCTTGACTAAAATCAGCATTAATACCATTCAGGCAGTCGTTCAGCGTTTTCTGAGGAAATAGTCTAGCTGCTGATTGAACTCTCCGCTAACCCTACAACGACCCATGCATACACTGAAGCAAACGGAAGGTGTCGTTTAAAGGGGGAGAACTTGCTGCCAGTCAATCAAGAGTCGGAGTAGAGCTGGGATAGGTACTCGACTGTGTATAGGGCAGATGGGGATTTAAGACAAACTGTTCATACGTACTGAAAACGAATGGATTATCTACACAATCTCTAGCAAGGGATAAACAATTCTGAGGGTAGTATGAACGCAACAGCAAGTCCTACCGGCATTTAGTATGTGCTCGGTCATAACAGTTAAAAACCTTTTTAAACAACACATTTTGATCAGCTGATATATCAAAAACACATATATCTTCCCTATCTTCCTTCTGTACACATCGTGCATGATAGCATTTGGTAATATAGCTGACAAAGAGAACTATCAGCTATACCAAGTATACAACTGTCTGGAGAAATGTATCAGTGATGTGTGGGGCTGGGAGGTGTGGTCTAGGTCCCCAGTTTTAGGACCAATCTTCACAAATAAGGATATATAATGATGACCACGTCGTGCCAACTCAGCGATAAGCACTGGACGAGAGTCCACATTCCTGTACGGCTCCACACCAATCCAGGCCTAACATGAGATTCAGCTATTCATGTAACACAAAGACAAAAACACACTGAGGCTTGTTGGACTATGTCCAAAAAAGAGAGTAGCTGCAATGTAACTGTCGTAAAAAGCGCCCTCTGATAAAACGCCAACTTCCTGTCTCCTTTATAATGCAAGTAACAAGGCATAGAGGAAGCCATTGCTCATGCCTATTTGGTTGGCGTCCATGGGGACACATCACTGCCTTCATCTTTATCTGCTAGATATGGATTAGTTACCATAGTAACCGTTTCACATATTGATGTCGGGATTCACAGCCAGTACCAAGAGTCAGTTGGCTAGCAGACTGTAACCATATGAAGGTTCCAGCTGGGCCCACCCCACAAGCATATCCATCATAACATGTTGCTAAAGAGCTATATTAAAATATGAATACGTATACAGGATTTGTTTAAGTTTTGTATTTCCCAGACAGATTGAAATCGAAAGGCCCCGTATTTCGTTGAAACCCTCATAAAGGGTTTCAACGAAATACGGGGCCTTGAGATTTCAATCTGGAGGGGAAATACAGAACTTAAACTGATCCTGTATTTATTTTTAAATGCAGATGTCAAGTATTAAAGGAGAAAAAGACATTTTATTAACCTGAATCGTCTCCAAACACGTCTCGACGCCGCCATGACACCTTGCTCGATACACACTTCCGGTCTGTGCGCCTCCGCCAAAAAATAGCCCCCCCCCTTCGATCGCCCATATCGTCTTTATTTGTACAAATTAGGGCTTATTTTGCATTTTATTGTATTAATTTCTTAAAAAACAACACGATAAAAGTATGAATCGTCCTTTATCGCTGAAAAATATATCGTCGCCCGAAAAATCAAGATCTAGGTCAAGTTTAAGTTCAAGACCGGCCTGAACCGCTGGCAAGTTGATCATGGAAATTTTTACGATAGATTTCTTCGCCAAACGTTCAAGTTAAAAACCCTCAACCAAATTTTCTGGGGGGTTAAGGCCTAATTCAGCTATTGTACGTGTACATATGGGATGTTTTGTAGAGCTTAGGCTTCGTTTCAAGCAAGACTATGGTATTTTAACCCCTAAACGGAGTCAATGAAAAAAAAAAAATCGTCTTAAAACGAACGATGTCCTAGATTCGTCCGGGAATTGAACCCGGGTCCGGCGCGTGGGAGGCGAGGACGATAACCACTCGGCCGTCTCGGCCATGCTTAAGGGTCTGAACTCAGTTGGCGGAGTGATCCTTATGCTGAACCGGAAGTGAAGTTTTTGCCAAATACAGAGTTTTAGCGGAATACGAGGTCCGCTTATTCAGCTTTTGCGGAATACGAGGCTCAGTGTCTAGGCCTACCGGACTTCATATTTCTTCAAAACATTTAAAAATAATGACATGAACTAGCTTATAGAAGACCACTAATCAATTCTATACGGATTTAATAAGGGATATAGCTGATATTATTACACGTTCTTACAACCAAGGAATACTGACAAGAATAGGAAAGGCTCTTTCTATGAATTCGTGTCTGACGTTTTCACCTGCGGTCGAACAACTGCTGGATTATATATATATATATATATATATATATATATATATATATATATATATAGATATAGATATATAGGCCTATAGATATATATATAGATATAGATAGATAGATAGATAGATAGCATGCGAAATGTAAAACGACCTATCCTAAATCAGTCATTTCCAGTCTGACAGGCACAGCTATTTGAAACATATTTACAACAAAGTAGGGCAGTGTATTGGGGTTGGCCTGACTCAAACTGACTACTGTCACTTATATGTGCCTAACTAGACACCCGCGCTCATCATTCCCGTGTTCCTAAACATATAGAATGGAGGCAATTTCTGCATCATGGCAGGCATTACCATCCTATAGGAAATGCACTTAAACTACTGTTATATATATGTATTTGGAATACTCCTTGTAGCTGTCAAGACAGTATTCTACATATCTTATATGTTTAAGTACCGATTGTATTCACGTGTACTCTGGTCATGTGTATTTCAGTATGATAGGCCCAAAGTATTTTTGTATGTTATCAGTAATCTTTCATATATTTACTGAATCCTCTTCAAGGCACCTTTCAAAACGATTGTATGTTTGATTCACATCCCAAGAGACTCAGGGTTAGAGTGCTTGAGTTATATGATTGATCAATTTGAATAAATTTGCATTGATAAAGAGATGTGTGAATTACTTTGATGACAATGAATCATCTCTGGATTCCGAATGCAAATACGCATTCCTAGTTTAAAATCTGGTTTACAATTTTTCCATTTACCAACTTTCATTCCACATTTTTTTTCAGAAAGTACTGAGTTTGAAGGAACTGAGTTTCTCCATGCTCATCCATCAATGCCAGCTTTCCATTTCTTAACCCACACTGATATTCCTAGGCTCCCTATACGCCCAACCTCTCAGTCACTAGTGCCCAACCTAGTTAGTCATTTTTTGGATCCCTATACCACCAACCTAGATTAGTTATTATTGCCAGGTTGGTCACTACTGACCAACCCACCTTAGTCTTTTTAGTTCCAGGGGGAGCCACTGAGTGGTCATCACAGGTGGCCCCAACTAGTGGCATACAAATACAACACACCAATGATGGACCTAGGTTAGCCACTACTGACTGACCCCTTGGTCATTTTTGAATATAACTTTGCCATTGTGACTAACACTCATATGACCAACCTGGGTTAGTCTGTACTGACTAACCCTTTCAATCTATGGATTTTCAGTGCACAGTGAATTATGTACCTGTGTACACCACAAGCCACACTTGGAGATAAAGTTATACATTCCTGGACTGATAAATATGTCTACACATGTATACCGTACAACAAAGCCAATGGTAATGTTGGCAGTCAGCCAAAGGCCAGAGCGTTTGTGATGCACCAAGTTGTGACGTCACTGGTTCTCATGGACCTTTGTGATACATGAACCACATGCTGGTACAGACGCCATAAAGCTATGTAATATCGTCAATGGCCGCCGGTTATCAGCGACAGTAGCTTCAGGCTGCTGGTTCCTGACGCCTTGTCCTCAGGTGCGCAGTAATTACCCAGTGGCCCCCCCCTCCCCCATATGACGGATGGGTACCGGCCTCTCCCTATGACGTCATGGTGACGTCTACGTCATAATTGATGAGCAGGACCGGCGGCGTGCAGACAAGTAGCCATTAGGTACCGACGTGTTGTCAGGGTGTTCCTCCTGCCCATGTGTGTGTTGGATGCGGGGTAGGGTGGAAAACAGACATGTTGACTTACAGTGCCATGCCGACTTACCCTACGGAAGTCTGTCAACAAATCCATCTTGGACCAACCGTTTTTGTCATATACAAATGTGATGCAGAACCAACGGGATAACCGATGTACTGATCTGCTGATGGATAACCTCATCACTTATTTACTTACTATACCAACCTATAATATGATTGTAGTAGATGATAATATTATACCTGTTCTAAGATTAATGTTCAAATGCTCATCTGAAATATAACGTGCACTGCCCTTATATATTGCTTGGTAACATAGATTGACCTATACCACACACTTACAGTATAGTGGTTACATAAACTATAACGATCGCGCCATGTGCGCGGCGATGTTAGTTCTGTCCTCTGAACATCACGCGATATTTAACCAGGTACCAGACTCACACACACCATGTAATGCCAGGAGGAAGCTACGTTCCGAGAGCAGAGCCAACATCTCACGAGATCTGCGGTGCCGGCGTACACGTGCTACTCCCGGGAACAAGTTAACTCCGTTTATTCGTTACACTGGTACAGTAGGGCTTATTCACACCTACACTATGGCAGTTACATACAATGTACTGATACACCATACATTATTCACACACCAGGGCAGGTATGCCGACATTGTCACCTCTTGGTGATCAGCTGATGATGGATGCATGTTGATTACTGCCCGGAACCGGAACTGGTGGTCGGTGTGGCCGGCAATAGTCATCCCTCACATGTTTAAGCTGGCTGTATGATGGCGGCTTGGGGTCCGCCAGGGGTCGCCGCTGGTGCTGGGGGCGGGTCGTCAGGGGGCAGCTCTGAGGGCAATGCAAAAACCACCATAGGGCACGACCGTGCTAGCACCCAGGCCACCAGAGACCCGGGCGGAAAGGTCAGGGCCCTGATAAATGGCGGCTACATGATGCCACCTGTAGGTACGTGAGTGTATGTGTGTGCATGTGTGAGGGAGCCCTATATTTACAGTGGATGACCTCAGAATCAGTTGGCAGACCATCAGCATGTAAAATATTGGCATTAGTCCATAGCTGACTCTCCATGCGTTGTTTCATTTCACCATGTGTGGCCCTTCTCACAAGTATCCTAGCAAATCAATAAATCTGCTACACTGACAATGCCTCCTCTAGAATACAGCCGATCGGTTAGACTATAGGCTGCTTGAGCAATACGTATTCTCCCACTACAGCGCCTGCTATTGCTAGCCAGCCTGCTTCTCATCCGTAATTGAAATGGACTGCAATTTAATAGGCTGCAGCCTTCAAACATTCGAATTCGATCAAACGTTGGACAATGCATTTGGATTGGACTGAGTTAAAACGGAAGCCCACAGAACTGGGGGAAATCGATGGAATAAAATGTCTTGAGGCTGCTTTTAATTTCTTCGCGGAAGAGGAGTGTATTAACATTTTTGTTCGCCTCATGAAGTCCACAGGATTTAAATTGGACTTCTCGTTGTCTGGAGTTGTGCTGCAGGGAGAGGGATGGATGACTGCAGGGTGGTTGTGTTCCAAGCTCAAGTTCCATCTGGCTGCTGTGAATTATACATGAGAAAGGCCGGGGCCCTATTCATCATCGTCACCCACATCTGTGCCATATTGTCATACACACATGTCATCAGGCCCGTCCGCTTGGGGTGGGCCTGGTGTATATATATATATATATATATATATATATATATATATATATATATATATATATATATATATATATATATATATATATATATATATATATATATACATATATATATATACATATATATATATATGTATAGAAAGATAGATAGATAGATAGATAGATAGATAGATAGAGGGGCATATATATAAATATGAATACAAATATAGATAGATATATACACACACAAATAGATGCACACATACATAGGGCACATTATACATGCTAAATAGTGTATGCTCCTTCAACATCTGCTGTCTCTCTTCTGCAATGGTGGGAATATCCCTGAAACACTTTAGCATTTCTTAAATTGCAGTATTATGGAGGTCCTAGACAATCTCCCTAATCCAATGTTTTACTCTAACCACTATCCGCCAATGCTTATATATCCAAGTTTTGCTCTCCGTCTCCCTAATCCATAGGTATTACTGTACCCAACACCTATCTGTGCTAATATTGCTCCCTCCTGTTGAAGTGTCGAAAGATTCTCAACCACTTCAAGTCTGCCAACTCCTCTAATCTCCTGTGTAATCCATTTTACACCCCTAGCTCCCCACCCAATCCATATCGCAGTCGCGCAGCTCCCCCACCCAGCCCAAAAATCTCTCTCAAATCTGGCTCTCGTCATTATGTCACCATGGAGTTCATTCTGTCCATCAACCTGCATTTAAAATTTGTATCAAAGGAATGCGAGTCTCAGCCATATTCTGTGAGCCTAAATGTGTGTTTATTCCTTCCTGGTTTCAAGCTCATATATTTCGACATCATGGACCACACAAAAGAACTTACTAATATGAAAGAGGCTCATACGAACACTCGAATTTAATAGCAACGTAGCTGCTTGTAAGAACATGGTAATGCATAGGTAACTAAGCAGTGAGTCGAAAAATAATGGATAAACAAGACCTGAAAGGTGAACACCCTTAAAGACAAACATGGTCTACTTAAAGTCCCATGTCCAGGATGTAAAGTAAGGTTAAAGCTACATGGGCCATAATAATGTAAGCATCGATCGTCTCATAGCCTTCTAAACAGCCCATAACGCCACCACCCACCACTCACGTTTTACCGGCAGAGGGGCCGCCTGTAGAGTGGGATAAATGGGAAAGTTCGCTGGAGGCTGAGATTAGCTTTTAGGATGTTATGATAAGGTATAGCAGAGATGCCACTCCCTGGTTGACAAAATGCAGGAAATCTTACTATTTTGCACTTACTGTTGTTACTCAATTCAAGAGTGCATTCAGGAATTCTTGCATTACTGTTTTACACATGTAGTGAACTAGAAAATGGGAAGAGGCATCTATCCATGGTGACAACATTTCTGGCCACCTCCCCCCACCCCCACCCCCCATCCCCGCTCTCATAAAATTGCCCGGCGTCCCTACCTGCCCCGGGAGTCTCATCTCAGGAAGGTTCCCATTAGAGGTCATATTGGATTACCCCATGTGTCTATAAAGTTAAGTTAGTCAAAGTTGAACAAGGATGGTATTAAGGATAAGCGGCACCCGGGAACTATATCTCCCCATGGACCAAACCTGGCTGTAGAGGTCTGACCTTATAGCCTACGATGAGTAACTCCTGAGCAGTTCAACCTTTCCCTCCCCGGTGCCTACTGAGTGCTCACCACCGGCCCTGTATAACCTTTGTGGCTCGGGTCTCTCTACCCCTTATAACCCCCTGGCCCTGACCAGCAGCCTGCTACAGAGGCATAAGAGCTCCGCAGGTGAGGTTAAAGACGATCTGGATGATCACAGGGATCAAAGAAATCTGTAACATGCTTCATCTGCTGTAGGACTGCTGGGTGGATGTGTGTGTGTGGGTAGGGGGGAGGGCATGGTGAGGGTAGGGGTTCAATGTATCGACTCTACCTTTGTTGGGGAGCCAGGGAGAATGTGGAAGTGGGTCGCAGCGTGAGAGGCTATGTGAAGGATACGAGGTGAGATGGGAGGGGGGCAGAGAGAAAGCACTGAGGGAGATGGGAGAAGGGGTAGTCTAAAGAGAGGCCAACGCCCTGGCAGTGATATATTACATATATACGGACAAAAGGAATGTATCCAAGGTGCAAGAGGGAAAACAGATAGAATAAGATATTACAATGCATGACTGATTTATGCGCCAGGGCATAGAAGTACAAAATTACAAGACAGATAAACCTAGAAATACTATTGGTTGCATAGAAAGGGAGTGCAACATACGATGTGAAACAGGTGGCGACGTTAGTAGAGTTCGAAGATGGGACATGGACGTCTGATACATGTTGTACAACCTGTAAGCCTCACAGGTAAGGTCGTGTATAAAGGGTCTGCCAGGAATGTAGGATGGCAGATAGCTGTTGCGTTCAATGTATCGACCACACCTTTATTGGACTGGGTGTAAAAACATGGGCTATGTGGGGGGAGGGGCGCAGAAGCAGACGTCGTTCGTGTAGTGGTAGTGATAGAAGTGGAGGAGAGGGAAGGCGAAGGAGAGGGAAAGGCAGTAGAAGGGTACCCCCTGGAGATCTACCTCCTGCCATTTACCCCCCTGGACATCTAACCCCTTGGACCTTTATCCCATTAGGACTTTTCCCCCCAGGACATCCACCCCCCTGGACTTTTACCCTCTAGGACTTAAAAGGGGGTAAAGGTCCTAAGGGGGTAAAGGTCCAGGGGGTAGATGTCCAGGGCGGTAAAAGTCCTAGGGGGTAGACGTCTCCTGATACAGTACCTCATTCCGATATACTACTTCACCCATGTCTCCGGATACAGTCCCCCATTTCTATATACTACTTCACCCATGTCTCCGGATACAGTCCCCCATTCCTATGTACTACTTCACCCATATCTCCTGATGCATTCCCCCAGCTCTATATACCACTTCACCGTTGTATCCTGATACAGACCCCAGTTTCTATATACTACTTCATCCATGTCTCCTGATATAGTCCCCCATTTCTATATACTACTTCCTCCTTGTCTCCTGATACAGTCCGCTGTTTCTATATACTATTTCACCCATGTCTCCTGATGTAGTCCCCCATTTTTATATACTACTTCATCCATGTCTCCTGATACAGTCCCCCATTTCTATATACTACTTCACCCTTGTCTCCTGATACAGTCTCCCGTTTTTAATACTACTTCAGCCGTATCCTGATACATTCCCCGTTTCTATATACTACTTCACGCGTACCTCCAACCAGCGGCCCATTCAACACAAACAAAACTCGCAGGATTAACTTTGTTACAGATGAAAGTAGTGAATATCCATGGAAGGATAATCATAAGAAGTCTGTTGAGAGTGTGGTGAGGGTGTGTGGAAACAGTAGAGGCATGAGTGGTTAAGGAGGCATGGAGGGGTATGGTAGGGGTTGAATGGCGTGGTAAGGACCACTGAGTGGGCGGCTAGTAGAGCAGGAGGAGTCATTGATTGGTATACTCAGATTCTGCTGCAAACCTAGCTACAGGTCTGACCCTACCCTCCACTCCAACACACCCAGCAAAATGCAACGTGGGGATGACTCAGGCCACAAGTGGAGAAGATGTGCTTCAAGGCCATGTTCTTTCTTGGTGGAAAAAAATACTAATTGACAGCAATTGGTATCGGTCGTATACATATGTCTACTGGAGGAAGGAATTCACGAGCCTGATAAAGAGGTTTTACTTTTAAAAGGGATGTTTTCTTAGGAATTGTGGCTGAACCTGAAACACACACACGTGTTTGGCCTTTGCTGATAATGGGGGGGGGGGGAGGGCCTCTAGCAGGTACCCTACACTGGAAGTTAATTATCAAGGGTGACTGGTCGTCTGGTCCCCTTTCCAAGATTGTCAATACATGCAATATGAAAATTGCCATGAATATTGACTGGCATTCCCCCAGAAGATAAGGAGGGTAAAATAGATATAAGGGCGAGCCACTGCTATGAACTATGATATTAACTGTAGTCTTGAATAGTGCTTCACCTCGGCAACGCCAAGGTGAAATACCTCGGTCACACATAATTTTTTATTGCTCTACTATAAGGCCATTATCAAGTTGAGGATTTCTCTCGTATCAGAATTTCCGTATTCTGACGAAAGGCGTCTACAGAAACCAAAATTCATAGTTTTCGCCAGGCCCGCCTGATGGAACACTGATAGAAATGGACAAAAAATAATTAACAACTATATGAGGGAGAGGGTTTGGGTCAGATTGCCTAACAATAAACGTGATGGGGTGTGAGATGAGTTGGCGGGAAGGGCTTAGCCCTCAATTTTATGACTGCTATATTAGACACAGTCCATGGGTGTGTGGCAGACGCCTGATTGACTGTGTCTGGGGTAAGGTGACGTCTGTAGCAGGATTGGGGTGACAGGACACCACCATATTGGCAGGGTATATTGACTATAACCAAGTGTGTAGACAGTAATAGCAGAAACATCTTGGTAGCACTGCGTTACCACGACATGGAGAGCAGGGATAAGTTATATGTCATTAAATTGCCACAGACACGATACACTGATTCCATTCAGAACTTACAAGGGCGTGTTATTAGATGACGGTACAGTGATAATATATCTTATCTTCATTACATAAATATCTTTCCAATGATACCTGTTCATCATAAGTGTGAACTAAGAGAGTTTATTTTTCTTTGTATTTGACTTTAATACAAGTCAAATACATGGCATATTAAAAACTAAAGAAAAGTATATTTATTTAATCATCAATAGAATGACATTTGAGGGATTGCAAAGTATATATTTCATCCACTGAACTATTGCCACAAGAATGAAGACATGTACAAAGTATAGGCCCCACGCACTGACACTAAGAGGACATATTGACTGCCCCATTGTATTCTGTCAACTCTAGAACACTTTCAGATTGACATCTACACGAGTGGATCTAACTAAGGTGACTGCATATATATTGACTGAGGCCGGCTGACTAGGGAGGAGAACAGCAATAGTTAGCTTCCACTTCACATAATCACAAGTCGTGGGTATCGACTATATACTGGAGGTCTGAATGTAGTAGAGCGACCTGCCACTTTCTGTTTCCCAGCAGGGCTAGTCCGACAATATAGGTAAGCGGCCTCTGCCCTGGAGGAGTCTGCCTGCTTCAAAGCCGGGATCAATGTCTGCTGTGAGGATCATACCTATTGGATTATTCCCCGGACAGGGCGGCAAGGGGGAGAGTTTCGGCCGGGGAGTGTTTTACAACGGCATTCATTGCAATAAACCAGATTTCTGCCATTCATATTGTTGGTGACATACTAGCATACAAGTGCATTGATAACGCTTGATGGCTCATCTGAATTCCCTCGGGTCATAATACTTTTATTTATAATCTAGGTTATCTGTTCATGGCCTACAGTCGATGAGGAACAGCTTTCAATGTTAATTTCTCAAAAGGGCTCAGAGAGTACCACGGCTTTTGGATTATATAGTTGATATTTTCCATTAATGTGTTACAGTCAAATGGCCTCCTGAACCGTAATATGGACCATGTTAGGAGTGACTCCAGAGCTGAATAACAAACTTAAAAATAGATAACTCAGACATGAGCTTCATGTATAAGCATTGTATTAGTTGGAAAGCAGGCTACGCGAACTAGGTAACGACTATTTTTGAGTTGGGAACCAATTGTTCAACAGCACCCGGGCCGCTTACTGGTAGGATGGTGGTCGGAAGGGAAGGGTAGCTGTGAGTGTGTGTGTGTGTTGCGGGGGGGGGGGGGGGTCAGGGGGGTTCTCCAAGAGGTGAGAATCAATAGGTGACTGGCGTGTTAAGATGGCAGTCCGCACATGAGGAGCAGCAGGAGGAGTAGGACATGTTAGCAGGAGGGATGAGGAGGGATGAGGGGTGAAGGTGCACAGGGGCATGGGTACACGAGGTGAACACAGGGCTACCTTTTCAGTCGTTAACGGCAATCTATTTAGGGAATCAATGGTGGCCTGGCATGCCTCTGCTGATTCTTAGTAGCGTCTCTCACGTGTGGGAGGAGCCCCCGACTCATGGTGCAGGAGAAATAGAACCTGTCAGTTATTTACATAGTCTACTCCACGGTCAATGCCTACCCTATGGAACCACTGTCAATAACTGACCTTATGACCATCCTCCATTTTACTCATGTAATGTCATCTGTTAGTACATGTACTCAGATGGCATCAATTTCTTCTTTTGATATGTGTTATTACTACTGTTATTACTCTAACGGATGCCTTGCAAAAGCTCGTGTGCGAATCCAATCTATGTTAGATTATATTGGGCAAAACCTCAAATTGCAACTAACTACACACGGGCTACCGAGAGAACACACACGACATGTAAGGTAGCCATCTTTATGGTATAATCAGGGGGTTACAGAACACGGAACTAGGGCAATATATGAGGAGATGTGCTCGCTGCACACCACTATAAACTAGGGAAATATACCAGGAACCTAAGGCGGCACGAGCTGACTATCCTGCCATAGCTCAGCATTCTTTTAGGTCAGCATAGTGCGTCAAAATGCTATGCCCATTGGTCATAAGATACATGTATGCAGCACAAGCGCTCGCCGGTGCTACGTTCCGACGGTCTGCATGATGTAGTAATGAGGCATCGTGCCGTCCATAGAGGGTTAGTTCCCAGTGACTCCTTATGGGCATGCAATTCTCTGATTCTACCTAGCACTAACAAGGTAGAAGGCAATCAGAGAGGCCATCAAAGAGCACCACTACCTTTGTGTAATCGATATAGATTCCCTTGATATGAAGTACTATTAATATGAGCCTTAGGTTTTCATCACACATTTAAGAAAAGAAGTGCATTACAACAGAGATTATGCTTACTTATAGACAAAATTAGGCACTTTTGTCATTTCTGTTAACGTTCAATGGACTATCTGTGAAATTTAACATGAAAATCCGCCTTATCTTGTATTGCAGAAAAGCAAGAGAAAGTTGCATCACAACGTAGAGATCCTCGAAAACTTTCGTAGTACAAAGACGCTGGATAACTGAAATTCTTGTGTTTCTATGCTGATGAGTTTCCCAATAGAACCAGGTTCTGCTCTTAACAGATGGGAGGCAGGTGGGAATAGGGTGGGTGGGAATGGGAGGGGGTGTCCCACGTGATGTCATCAATTCCTACAGGCAGGCTCATCAAGACAGGTCTGACTAATAAGGTAATCAGCAAAAGGCAGTGGATGATTGGACCATGGGGTCTTTAATTCGGTAATGGTAACTACCTTAGTGCACTGACCCTTCTCATGGTACCGAGTCTCAGTTTCCCGTTAAGTATGATGAATACGAGGGTCTATCCACAGGCAGTTCACGTTGCAGCTCCAATATAACTTACCACCTTGAATATTAAAGGGAGATACTTGTCCTTTGGGCATTTAAACCATTTCCAACTACTAGTTACTTACTCTGTATATTGCAGCATTGAATCACCTTTTGTAAAAACAGGGCCCTACAGGCACAAGGTCTAACATAGATGCCTTTGCCCGTGTATGGACTCGGGTGATAAGAGAAGAAAGAACTTACCTTCAAAGGCAAACACTTCGTTCCAGCGAGGATTGAGGTTGCGGCGTTTTATATTCGTTTGTAGTTTGTGTTTCTTATCCGGCAGCAACATGATTTTAACATAGGGGTCACTGGTTCCTGAGAAGTCTTTTGCGGGCAACTCTATTGCCCGCATCACCTTTAGCGTTAGAGTCATCTCTTGGAAGTCATATTTGAGGCTGAACTGGATTTTGCCGAGCTTTTCATTGCTATAGTCAGTATCATCCAGCAAGGGTGGGGGTTCATCGGGGATCATAAGGGACGGATCCCCAGGGTTTGCGATGGCACCGTCTGACGCGGACGCCGATGTACCCGGAGGTGGCGACTCTGACGTCTGAAAGACGAGAAAGGAAATAAGAATTTAGTGGACTTCACACGCAAAATGTCGGCTGTTCAGAAGGGAATAGAAAACATGGTGTATATCAATATAAAATAGATAAGAATAGCCTGTATAGTATGCGAAATCAGCAAGGTGGAAGGGAACAGAGTATATAACAAAGAAATTGCGTTTGCGGTAAAAGAAGCTGAAGAATGAAGGAAGTGTCGTCTGCTCAAAAGAAGATACGAACATCTGTTTGAGCATCATGTCTCACGTGTCAGCGGAATTAGAATTAGGCTAGAAAGTCAAATGAGAAAGAAAACTCATCAACAAAATAAAGCCAAACTTAAATATGAAAGGAATCCACGCGTTCTTTAAATCTGTTTCTATTTGGCAAACAAATAATCCAGATTAATTGCATTAAATACACAGAAAGAAAACATCCAAATTGCACCTTGCCTCATTACTATGTGAATAATAAACAGGTTCCCAATACGTTAAGATGGGTAGTTAGGTCAGCTTGGATCTTGCACCGCAGGACCTTCAGAGACATGCCATTTTCAGATAGTGACACCTAATTTACTTCTGTACTTACTTAAGAAAGGCGCAAAAGCATAACACATGGGAGTCATCATCTCTATATTTTCCCTAGTCAGTCCATCATCTGAGAATGTCGAAAGCTGCCATTAACACATATTTCTATAGAGAAATAAAGATTCCCAGGATCGTCCGACTCAGTCAGAGTAGTTCAAACACTGCCACTGCCCAGTGGCAGTTCTATCAATTATACCAGATTTACCAAGATTTGAGGGCATTTAGTGTATAATGTGGCTACTCTGAGTGTATACTGTACTATAGTGACTGGCTGGTCCCCTTTATCTAGTCACTCAGAGCACCACAGCCAACTGGGAATAGAGAATTAATGGATAACAACATACTGTCGATTTGGCTGGAAAACATTAGCGAAATCAACTAGCCAAAAAGGCAACATTTGTTATCATCAATCTTTACCGCAAATGACTTCTGCACCGGATTGTGCTTTCTATTTATATTTACAGTTTTTCCTGACTAGACGAGATTGGATATAGGAGGAAATAGGCCCGGGAGGTGCTTTTTACGTTACATGATTATATGGTTTCTCTTCGATATGAATATTATGACGCAGGGAAAATAAACACTGATAAATCATGTATGAGAAGCCTTTGGTCCTTAATAATTATGAAACCGATATGATAAAGCACATTGTATCTGTATCTATTGTGATTTTATGTAACCTATTTTATAGCATCATGTTATGAAGGACAACAAAATAGATCATTAGCGAGCGACCTCCCAAAACAATACATAGGCTTACATGGTTATCACCCATGCCAACATACACTTGCATAAGTAATAAGGCCTCACAGACGGAAATAGTACTGGCAGACAAAATCACTAACAGCAACATAGCTAATGGTCCTAACACATTTTGCTAGTTGCATGGCGTGATGTAGTTATTGACTGTGGAAGAAGCGTTCCCCGTGATTGGGTGCTAAACACACGGCCCCCACCACCAGAATACACCGGGGAAGACCCCTAATGAGGGCCCAGACTGCCTCCAGTGAGATAACAACATGCCACATTAACAGCTGCTAAGGCGAATAACAGCACACAGCCGAGGTGTGTGCCAGCCAGCCAGGGAGGCGGAGGGGGTCGGTAGATAACAAAAGAAGAACAAAGAAGTACTCCACAATCATATCCTACTACATTGTTTTCAATGGGATGGCGAGCGAATAGTCCGCCGATAGATATTGATTGATAAAACATCCACCTATGGTTGTTAGACTGCTCTTCGCAGATGTCTGTACACCGTCTCTCGCTGTTAGTCCATACTCCTTCCTTTATTTATATTATATATACACCACCGTAAAAAGTACTACATGTAGTTCATTTCCTATTACTAGCCAACTAAAAATAGGGTATAATGCACTATTTACAGACCCAATATAGCTTGCACTACTAGCCTGGTAACTATGGTATACCAGATAAATACCTCACTTTCCCTGCACTACTAGCCTTCTAAACATGTCACCTGATGTACCAGACACAAGTCGTACCCTAGTTCTCCTGCCCTACTAGCCTTCTAAGCATAGGAATTGATGTCCCAGACAGATCCCCAAACTTTCCTTCACTACCAGCCTTTAAACCTGGAGTATGATATACCAGATACATACTCCACTTTACATGCATTATTAGCCTGCTATATAATATACTAAGCATGAGGTATGATCTACCAGACGCATAGATTTTCCTCCACAACTAGCTCACGATACATACGTGACATCATTCCATCCGGTGCCATGTATGAAAGAAAATCCTCCAGTGCATTTATAACTTTCACGTACTGCACACGCTAGTGAAATGCCATACCTTTTGGCGTTTCATATACCCCCCCCCCCCCCCCGTGTGTACCTGTATAACCGTCTAAGATACCTAAAGAACTGAATCATCGCATTCTGGCATGCAGTATGAGTACTACACCTGCCTGTAGGTAGCTGAGTCTTCTAACGTTGAGCAATACTGTTAATGCATTGTTTGAAGTCAGTGAAGAGCAGCAAAAATATCCAGTTACACATATCAGGTAACTGCTGCTACCCGGTAGGCGGGCCTCGGTACTGCTGGTTCGCCACCTGTCATCCTGATGACACATATAGAGGCTGTGGACGTGACAGGTACCAGCTACAGTCCCTGTACTGCCTACAATACGAGGTATTCAGCCCCCCCTGGTCGTCACGTGATGAGGATGAAACATGCACAGTATGCAGCACAAGCAGCAGGTAAAAACCAGCCTCAAATCACATACAAAAGGAGGATCCTCCCAATACAGGTACACACACACTCACACACACACGCACCAACACACAGCACCCGCCCTCCCATTCTCAGACAAAGCTCATATACAATGGCCCGTTTAGCACCCTGTGTTGGGAATGAAAACCTGAAAATCGGGGTGTGGGGTGTTAGGGACACGATCCAGACAACCACTAAAAACGATGTTCACTCATTTAATAATGAGCATCACCAAAACGAGTTTGAATCATCCTAATGATAGACTTTTAACTCCAATAGGTGCACTAAAAATACCATTCGCCTGTAATGATCCACAGTATATTACTTCTTTGCCATTCATCTAAACACTGCGCCCTGGAGGTGAAAACTTACTGTAGAAATAACATTGTTGGCGGCAATTGGAGACTTCTCGTCCCCCTGCCGCTCGCCCCCCTCAGCCTCATCCTCCACGGCGTCATCTGGACCAAAGAACCACGTCGTCCAGTTAGTGACCCAGACTAGGAGAGCCTGGACCTGTTGGCGGCACACGGGCACCAGCTCCTCCATCACTCCTCCAGCCGCATGAGCAGCTCATGGCAGCATCAAAGACCTCACCTGGGGACGACGAGTCCTCCAAGGTAGTGCTGGTTATGTTAAGGGGCAGTGGAAGAGTTACAGGTGAGCTGGGTTTAACTATCCGAATTGATGCTTTGGTGCCTTCATTTGGCGACCTATAAATACGTTGGTCTCCGTTGCTGTAAAATGCTAGTTGGACATCTATTTTGTTGTTGGCTTTGTTCTAAAAGCCTACCATTGTGTTGGGGCCAGTATGTAACTTGTCTATGCTTTCTCAGTCCCACTTATTATCGAGGTCTGGAAAGCACAGTCGGTTGTATACCCCTTGTTAGCTTCTTGTTGCCTTGGCTACAACAATCCAATATCCCTGGTTTGAGTACTGCAGTTTTGGTTTTCGATATCTTGACCTGCCAGATTTGGCAGCTTAAATATTCCAGGCCATAACCTTGCTATAGATTTGGTTTGCTCTGAGATATGGGTAGATTGACTAATCAAGCCACTCTGGATTTTCATCTCTCCAAAACCCGTCGATTCTAGTGGTATCACAATCACGTATCTCCTAATATTTGGCTAACAGGGCGTCCTTTCTGTTGGTACTTGTAGATCCATGAATGCCTCCCCTTTCACCGACCCCTCTCCAGTTGTTTCCGTGTCGGGGCCTCCCACCTTGAACGCCACCATGTCCACGCCTCATCTACCCGTAGTTACCTCCCAAACGGCAGCCCCCTGCTACCACCACTGTGACATAGCATGTCAGAAAGCGCGGGCCTCCCCTTCCGCACGACAGCAGTAATCCCAGCAGAATGTGTTGTCACAGGTAGCGCACAAACCAGAGCCCCTGGAGGCAGGGGAGGGGAGAGGGGTGGGAGAGGGGTAGGGGTAAGCTGGGGAGGGGGGTGGAGGGTTGAGGTTAAGGCTGAGATGCGGATAAGAGGGTAAGGAGGGTGTGCAAGGGGCGGCATAGATCAAGGTGACGATGTGTTGGTGGGGGGGGGGGGGGGTCAGGTGGGTAGATATTTATCTGTAGGGCAGGGAAGGTTAGGGTTGGAGAGAGGGTGAGAGGGATAGCAGTGTCGGTGGGCTTAGTAGGAGGCAGGGCGAATTTATAGACCCAGATCGACCCATTCTAAGTGGAGCGTGGTGAGGTGGGTTGGAAGGTTCAAAGTTGGTGAGTCGGGCGGGGTGGATTGGGAAGGAGGGGGTCGAACATAGGTAGGAGGAGAAGGTATGGAGGTGTAGGGGCGGGGCAGGAGGCGGCAGACAGGTAGACAGGCAGGTAGAACACAGGTGAGACAGCAGCCCCACCTGGCAGCGCCGCCCGCGGAGCAGGTCCACCTGGATTTGAGGAGCTCTTGTCATGCCATGGTGTGACTGTGAAGCGCCGTGGCCTCTAGGCCTCCCCGACTAACCTGCTCACAAGAGCTCAGAACGACCCAAAGCGGCCCACAGCTGCTCCCCACTGCGGTGACCACCACAGCCCTCCTGTGACTGAAGGTATGTGGGGCCCTGAGAGGTGGTTCAAGGATCTACACGCAGGGATCATCAGAACAGTCTACCCCCACCCCCTGGTCCCCTATACCTCTTGCCACATCTAACACTGAGTACCCCGTAACACGCGCCACCAGGGGGCACAAGTATCAGCCACACACAGTGCCTTTAATGGCAGTCCTCTCAGATGACACACTCATATACATCACAATAGGGTCGGGGAGAGGAGGCACATGGGGAAATGCAGAAATCCCACACTAGAGGTATTCATCTAACACACCCTCCCCTGTACACATGTATACACCCTTCCTTTGCCGGGCGTTCATTGTGTCAGAACTGCTATAGCTGCGCTGTACTGCCTTTGTGGCTGCTACAGCCCAGTGCGAAGATACGGATTATATACGGCTAGTCGGAAGGGAGGTTTGCCACAGAGTGCTATAAAACTGCCTAACATATTGCTTTTTAGCTTAAAGCAGGTTCATATATCAGAGATAATGCACGGATCTACTTTACCAAAGGCTTACAGTCACTTAGCCAACCCCTCCCCCCAACACTCACCACCCATTCAAATAAAGCCCTCTTATAAAATGCACTTGAGTTCTTACCCATAGAGCAATGATATAAAGCTTTCCCATGATGCTATGGAAAATGCTAAAATCTAGCCTGAATGAATCAACCTTATTTCCAATCTGGGATGCTCTGGTATGAACACGGCTTACTGACAAGAAAGATTAGACTGGGCTAGGAAGTCTGAGGAGTGACCACGTTTTGAGTGGGTGCCCATCTGTCTCCCCTTAATTCGGCCACTCGACGCCCACCTCCCGTAAGGAGGGCCACGCGTGTCACGTGGGTAGGGTCTCGCGAATTCTCGTGGTCACGTGATCCATCAGGGTGGGCAGTGTGTGGTGTTGTGCTTGTAAGCGCAGAGTCCCATTAGTAAGGCTTCGTTTACACTCCGGGAAAAGTAGGGCCATTTACTGTTGAGGTTCCGTTTACACTTGGGGGCTTGGTCTACATCTGCGGCAAGATCAGCCAGAGCTTTGTTTTACTCTTTCTGTAATTCGACTCTTTATTCTTTCTCTTTTTTGGGGGGGGGGGGCGCAATTTGAACATTTTCAAGTATTGAAATGAAAAGAATCATATTTAAGGAAATGTAACAAAAAGTTTAAAGCGTACACTGCGTGACGATAATGTGCTACTAATCGTTCCTTAAAGCCCCAGAATGTCTCCTTGATGCTTACTCCAAGGTAGTTCCAAGGAGAAGATTATGACCAACTTTTAATGAATGCTTAAATTCCAAATGTCATGCAGTGTTAGTTTGCACTTTTGAATAGTACCGGTAAGCGTAGGAGTATACTATTGGGTGGTGGAGAACAAGTACATTCGACAATTAAACTGGAGCCATTAAAACCCCCAGTGCAAACACCGCAGGAGATAGGACTGTTAGGCAGAAATAACCAAACTTATGGTGGAGTACTTGGGGAGTTTTTATAGCTCCACCAAGGCCTGATTGAATTTAAGTGCACTTAATCCCGACTGTCAGGCGTCTGCCTCCTGCAGTTGTAATATCGGTCATGCTGCGTGAACCTAGAACGATGAGGACATAGTACTATATGGTGTAGTCAGGGCGTGGTCGTACTCCTATCCATCACCGTGTCTAGGACACTCCCTCCCTCTCTCCCTCCCCAATAGACTACTCACTTCTAAACTACAAGTAGTACTGTTAGACCCATGGCCACCTCTGAACGAAGTAGGTCTCCAGCTGGCACAGTATATATCATATTCTGACAGTACCTATGCCCCAATCTGGTGCAAGGTTAACAGAAATCTACTGCGGACCTACCCTGGTGCCAGTACATTTATATTAAAAATCTATCCTGTAAATCATGGTCTGCAAAGGTGTAAGGTAATATGCACACAGCATACTAGTCTTTCGCAATGCCTCATGATTGAATATTACTGTCTGTTATTAAATATGCCACTATCTTGGCTGTGCGTCGTATCAATACTGTAAAGAATGTGCAGCTGATTTTAGCCTGCCTAAGGGAGTGAAGCCTGTGGGAATATGCACCAGCTAATCACACACTATACTATTGCCTACTGCTTGTCAGAGTTATAGCCACTGGCACAATCAGAAGGCATATGCAATGGAACCTGCATCTTTTTTTATATAGCAATGCAGTGTGCCCCAGTGGGAAGATTTTATTCTATTGGATACACATATGTGACCTGTCATAGAAATATTACATATTTTGGTAAGTGCATGGGATCAGATCCATGTAAGTCACGTTATCTTCTATAAATTCCGTAGACTCACATCACACTGTCTTCAGATGTTGGGAACATAATGTCAAGGAATCAAGAGCTTGCAAGGTGTGCCTGTCCCAATCTGAAGGCAGAAAGACCAAGATCTAGCATATTGATTATTATATATACAACTCTGAGTTAGGCAATTACATGTTTATTATAACAGTCCACCCTTTTCTGACCTTAATCTCCGTTATTATATGCTCATCAACCACAGTTGTGTAATAACAAGGCCAGGTGCTGAAGGCGATACAATGAGGTTAGAATGACCTTTGTAGCTTTGACCAGCATGGTGCAGTTCATGGTAATTAACAATCGGTATGCTAAGGCTCTGACACCAGTGCTAAGCTGGTAATGCCTGCTTAATTGATTCACAGAAATAGATGCTTGTCTTCCCATTAATAAGCTAGGGGTTGTTCTTGTAAGCTGATTAGAACATGTCCTACATGAAGGAATGCTGACTGTTCCGGTCAACCTTGATCTGAAAGGAACGTATTCCCACTGACGTCAGAGAAAGGTTGAAAATTAAAACACAGTACAGACCGGTCCCATTATATTGGAAAATTGGAAATGATTTCCCATTCAGGATTCCCTTTGATGTTGGCAATGTCCTACAGAAAAGTTAATTCTCCTGTCGCTACTGCAGGAGTGATTGGATCTTTGTGTGCAGCCGTTCCACGTGTTTGCTTTCTTTGTCTTCCTGACAAATACCCCCTCAAAGGGTGGGTACGTCACTCAGTTCCACCATAGAAATACATAATATAGTATGACTGACTGCAGTCCAAATATAGGGCCGTGTACAGACAATATAGGTCTGCCATATTGCTGCATGGTAGCAGGTAGGGGTGGGTAGTATAGTAGTGAGGTATGAATATCAGCTGAATACGTCACTGGAGGGCAGTGTATAGCCATGCCTACCGCCTATGGAGATCAGACAGAGGTGGGCGAGGAGGACCAGTCTATTCGTGTGGTTAGGCGAGCACAACAATGATGGGACCAGGACCTGGTCAGAGCTTCTGACCAGAGACACACCCACAATAGGAGCTGCTCACCACCACTCCGGCCTCTTCAGCTTGACTATTGAACCGCTCACTGCCTATTCAAAGGCCACATGGCAGGCACTTCAGCCTCTGGATCATGAGCTGCTCATCAAGCTTCCTATAGATCCTCTGGGGCTCGTTTCAATAGCAGGCCTGGAACCATGACCTATTTCCAGGGTCATTCTCTTAATTCGTGGCTTTACTTTAGCTCAAGGAAAAGAGTGAGATAACCAAGGAGATTGTCGTGACATAATCACCAAAGGTAGTATTGAAATGCTATTACTTAACTTATAAGTCTATCGAATTTTCAGCTGCTCATTCATTGGGGCATTGCTCAGTAAAAGAACAATGCAGATGAGTAAATTCAAAAAAGAATTTAGAAAAAAAGTAGTAGCAGACCCGATGATAAATGTTGGATATTATACTAAACCAAAATAATATAGTGTAACAAAACCAGACCAGCCAACTCTATATACGACAGACAAGCACTCATTTCCATATGTATAGCCTGGTAGGAGCTTCCCTGAAAGGTTCAGCCGATTACGTTCACTATAAGATGTCACAGAGGGGAACTGGGCCCGTGTTTGTAGATCAATGCTTTGAAAGAACGGAACTTTGGCTTCTATCTTTCTGGAGAAATAGCGCTGGGTCGGGCTGAGGTTTCTGATACACAGGCCGGGTATAAACACTGGGGCCTTGTCGGGCTAGGGTTGGATTCTTTGAAGTGTCTGGAAGAGGAGAGGTTCTGTGAATTACACTAGCCCCGAGCCCCTTGTCTCAGGTCTCCCCTCCCTCTGTGTCTCCAATATCGATTACCTAGAATCGAGACATGGAAGTAATACTAGCACAAACCTGCAATGTTGGAAGATCTGCTTACTTGGTCGTTTTTATACAATCAGAAGTGTATACACTTCTGAAGGACTCCAATATTTATATATATATATACCCTTGGATTTATATCCAAGCCTCTTCCAGTTAACAAACTATTTCAGACAGAACGTCCATTGTATTTCCATATAGTTATGTATGATTGTATTGCCGATGGATGTTAGAGCTGCTCTGAAAGATTCGCAGAAAAAGAAATCCTACATACTGGCCCTTTAATTACGCAAAATTAATATTCAGTTACTACCCCACCTTTCATCAGGCCATTAACAGACAGCCATTATCTACATCTGGCTCCCTCTTATTACCAGAGTCGATGAGGATGAGCAACATAAAACAATCTATAATGTGTATGTCTGAGGTGGTGAGCTGCTCGGCCCCATTTATCATCCTGTCTGATGTGAAACAAAACTGAGAAAAACTGCTTCTGGAATTAAAAATGTTGTTCTGACGAATGACAATAGCCAGCCAGCTGAATTCTACCTACCTTACATACATATACTTCAGAGTGTATTAACAAGGTTGCAATACTGCCAGGATTGATAAACACCTAGTCGTGGAGACATATTACACCACTACATTACCTTTTTTTTTTGTAAAAACAGAGCTAGGGATGACTTTGAGAGATTGTTTATGTAGGTAGGGCATGTTTTTTGTATAGGTACCCTTACTTAATGAAACAAATTATCACAACACCACGTTAAGTATTCAACGTGACATGACAAAACTGAACGACAGGTTCCTTCCCAATCCAGATTCTGAAAATTAAAGGTATCATTACTAGGAATAATTATGGTTAGCAAATATACAGGATACATAATCGATAGGACTTGCGACAAATTTAATGATTGAATTGTCAAAGAATTTGAAATCTTATGGAAAATAATGGAAGGAGATGGATCGTACAAGATAGAAATCACAAGAACAATTGGATCTTTCAAGAGGAAACGTGTCAGAATAAGAGGACCAGTATAATTATAATAGAGGTTAAAGTTAATTGTCTTTATGGAAAAAGAAGAGAGCATCAGCAATAAATAAGCCTATACCCTCATGGGATTGATAATGGGTATGTCATATTCTAGCTTTTTTTCTATTTTTTACATAGAAACCTACTAGTAACATCTCTACAGCTAATCTTGGGGACGTGTTACCTACTTTATATACAAGTAGTGATGTATGCACGGGGTATTTATGATTGTAACCAAGGGTGCTCACTATTGTGCTATTACTATTCACAATGATAATTAGACTAAAGTTTGTTAATTGCAGATAGCTATATATCCATAACCATATATTTTTACGTGTATAAATATATTTACAGCATATCAATACGATATATCTTATATCTATGTGTTTTTGCTATGACTAGGAGTTTTCCCCCTACACAGTATCCTCTATCATTATATCACACCATGCACACATGCCACTCTCCTACTTACAAACGAACAAGTCAATAAACTAAAACATCGTATTTATTCTTTTTGTAGGCTCTGTGTTTTTACAAAGCAAGAAATACGATGGATATAGCTTATGTTTCAGAACCCTATGGGATCTGTCATATTTTTTTCTATCTTACTCTTTTTTCTCTCTCGCTCTAATCAGATACCAGCTCTCGCTGTCATGCTTTCCGTAGGGGTGGGGGGTGGGGGTAGGGGATCTATATATACATATATACAGGCGCCCAACTATGAGCAGGCAAAAATCTGTTTTTCAAACAAAGTGCTGCAAGTGAAAAACCGATATGTAAATAGTACAGAGTGACGAAGAAGTTGTGCCTCTGATGAGTGACGCATCAATCTGTAGAGGGTGAACAACTCAGTGATCATCATGTGAAACACAAATTAAACCTAACGTCTCAACATGCTAAACCAGTTTAAAGCGTTGCATCTTTGCGGCAAGCGAAATAGGTTTAAATGTTGAGCGGTACCTGTGGCTGACCGGGAGCCTGCAGACTTTGTTGTTGTTGGTTCTGTTGTTGTTGTGTCGGCCACTTGCCATCTGTCTCCGGCTAGTAAAGCAGGAGAAATAGAGGGGAAAATGTTAGTTTCAAGTTCCAAGGTTATCATCAGGGATATAGGAGAGACAACACAAAAAGGGCAAACTCTGCCTGCTGTACACATGAGGCAATAGCTATACAATGATGTTGTAACACAGTGATTATTCTGAGAAACACAGAGACATCAGCATAACGTTGGTGGAGATAGATGTAGATAAGCATCTAGATGAACAGAATAATGTGTAAAATAGATATGAATTAGTGAAGACGAGACAAACATCAATTGGCATAAATATATAGGACAAAGCAGTACATTATGTTAACATATAAACATACGTGTTGTTTATGACAGAGAGTGATTCGGGGTGTGAATACATGTAATATGTTGTATACCATTACCTCCCCCTCCCCCAAGTTGGTAAGGCTCCGAGTCAGACTCAGACACAGAACCCACAATCTACAGGACCTACAGCCCAGGATTAGTATACTAACTGTCATCACGCACTCTCAAATATGTCTTTACGTGATTGGTTTCTCATGACAGGCAGTAGTACCTTTGATGTCGGCATCAGCTAATCATGCAATGGCTTTATCATCATGCAATATTGTGGCCATACTACATATATATTTCTGCGGCCTGCCTAGTAGGCACAACACATTGCATTAACGTTGACAACTGCTTGTCAATGTTGATTGGGCCAGTTATCAAGGCTGAGTCAATGTTCTGTGCCCATGTGTCAATGTTGTTGTGCGAGCTGTTACACAATGAGCTGCATGTTAAAGTTATGCTTATCATGATATATGTCCCGATGGGTAGGATTAATACTACAGGTTAATGTATGATGCAGAGAACGTTGAACAAGCGTTGACTATTTGATAGTTAACCAGCTGTAAACGTTGATTTAGTGTTCTGTGCCCACAGTGTTGTTGATTGAACAATGGAACTATCAAATATCTGCTGCCCTTAAAGCGTCTTCCATGTCAGTCTGAATGAGTTTCACATTTGATAAGTGAACTGTGACCTACAGTGTCTAGGATTGCCCCGTTTGTAGGGTACCAGTTGGGAGAAAATAGGTAGACGAGGGTGGCGAATGTTTGCAAACCAATCGAATGGCTTCAGTCACAGATTGCCTCCACCTAGTAATATCTTAGTAGCAGGAAGGCAGACCGACTTGTCCATCCACTCTTGCCTACCACCTCTAGCCTCATTTCCGCAAAGAACCTGACCTTGGAATTCCGCAGACCACCTGTCTGAATTCTAGATATTTATCTAGGATGTCTCTTTACATATACTGTATTATCAGATTGGGAGTTAATTGTTGTTATCTGTGTGTGTGTGTTTATTCAGAAAGTCCGCCATGGCAGAGTAATTCCTCCCGTCTGAATTAAATTTGAATATACTACAAGCACAATAAATCTGACTGAGGAATATTGTCTAGGATTGTGCCACCCGCAAACAATGGCAATGGTATTATTCCGCAGGCACATTGTGTTATAAATAAAAGGTTCAAAGAAAGACTGCTAAAACAGAAAAGAGGAGACGCAGGCTCCCACACCTTCTGACATAAAAATAACATGATGAACTAGCTGTGCACCAACACCATTGTTTAACATGACAGGGCCGATTACCAATGGCATTTCCCTCTCGTGCCGAATCCTGGTCTGCCTTCATTTGCTGACCATAATCAGAACATTAACTTTTTTTGGCTTTAATTGTGCAAGTTTCTCACTCAAAACTGCCAATTTGGTCGTGTCTCACAATCGGCAAACTGACACAAAACCCACAGCTTATTAATGACTCTCTAAATGATGTATTAGCACAATTTGACGTGGTTGATGTCAATTATATTCCATTTGGTCTAGTCGTGGGCTAATCAGCGGTTATTATTAATCAGTGCTGCTCTGTCCTATCGGACAGTGCCGGTTACTATGTGTGGTTTGGTCGCATTTCGGTCTATAAATTGTATCCTCTGCATCGGTTAGCCTCCAGCGCCATTACTTATTCATTCCCTTTAAATTATTTTGAATGTTTTTACTGAAATATTATGTGGCAGTAAGGCTGATATTATCGCTATATGGCATTATCTACCAAATAATATAAAACTCCATCTGTGCCTTCTCCCACAACCGCCAATGCTGCAACAGCTTTCCTGAATTCCCAACAGAGGAGCTATATCAAGATAACCTGATGTACATTCTGATCAAAGCAAAGATGCCTTGCTCAGCAGTTTCACTTCCCAGTACTTAGGGATTGATAAAAAGATCTCAGAGGAGTTGCCTAGGGAGACTATGGGGTTGCTTAGTAATCTTTGTCGACACAGAGAACAAGCCTTCTAGTATACTAGATACTTTTCTCAACATCTAGGATACAAATGTTGTTTTCGTGGGGGATTGCAATGAAGCTTAGATAGACTTTATACATCTTTCTTGAGGGGAGCTTCAGCGCCATATAAACTGCTATAATCAGCATAACCTTCCTCTTGTAGTGATCTTTTCTAGGTAAATAAGCCACCAGAATAACAAAAGAAAGGCTAGCACAAGACCAACTAACGAGAAAAAAAAGGACCATGCACGAGTGACCGACCTCCTGAAAAATGATCCTATTTTGCTGTTGAAGAGATGTCTTTGTCAGGGAAATACTAATTTCCTATTTAGCGCTTCCATCGTCTGTGTGGCCTTCTGCTGGGCAAATTAGTTTGATGCAGAGGGATTGCTTGAGTTGCTGGCTCTGATTCCGCCATAAATCATACTTTTGTCATTACCGAGCAGGTGGAAACCTTCAGAAAGGAAAATCTTTCTTTGTATCTTTCAACTCACAATCCTGGAAACGAGTTTGAGTTTTGATTTTAAACATTTTGCTCGACAGAAGTTCATTACAAATACTGTCTTTCAATTAGGCCAAAGAATGAAAGAAGGGTAACTAGATCCTAGGGAAAAAAGTTAGGAGCAAGGCGTTGCGAAAGAAATCATGACTCTGATCGGCTATTTAAGAAAAATATTGTTAAAGATATACAGTCTAACGTTTGAGGAGGGAATTATCAACAAATATATTATTCAGAGGTATTCCCAGGATTGAGTTTGAGAAGGCTTAAGCGATAAAGAATGAACTGTAGTCGAAAGGCATGGGTTAGAGGAAGGACTGCAGAGGTCTGGGGACTGTTGGGTGAAAGGGAGTGAGCCGTTTTACTATTGAATGAACCTCAATCATCTCGAGCCTACCCGTCAAATGGTCATAGACTCCATTACAGATATCAAGTATAGCCAGGCCATGATTGATGTTGGGGTTTGACACCAGGCGGCGTGAGTGGGTGTGGCTCATCAGGATGGTTGGTAGGAGACGCTAGCTACCCTAAGCCTGGTTCCTCCTGGGTGTGTTGGCACACTGTGCACCGTGAGACCTCTATATACCTCAGTGTGAGCATCCAAGGCGTAGCATCTAACTGTTACCAGCAGGGGCAGGGGCAAAGTATCCTCAATGGATGGGTTCTAGGCTGTATATTATAGGAAAGGATCGCCATGGAGATTTCTTTCTGCAACGTTGACGCCATTTGTGCCGGCGTTCAGCTTTTACTGGCTAATGTGTGATGAAGTTTGAGTTGAAGTAGCTACGTGAAGGGCGGGCGTCACAGTGCGTGAAAACGGGACTTCTGTGCGGTATCTCTACTTCCCATCATTATTTTCAAGCCCCAAATGACTCAAATATGATATATTATACATGTATGGAATCCTTATAATGTTGTCTATCGACCTGTTATATTTTTTATAATGTTTCACATAAGTTATATTAGCGTACAGGCCGAAATCGTCAAGGAGAACCCATGAATTCACTTCACCCAGTCATGGCCACACTAGCCAACTGACAGGTGTTACATTTTGGCTTTTGCCATTAGATGGCAGGAGGGGTATCCTAGACTTAGGGGTCCAGTTATCGAGAGGAGATATAGGGCTTTCCGCGGGTATAATTATCTTGTATGTACTACAACTATAAGTATATCAGTAATCAAAGTGTTTTTCTTCAAAGCTCACCACTTAAAAGTGGCTGAACCGATCACTATGGTAATAATCTGGAACTTGAAGTTTGAGTGAAACCCAAAACTCTAAGTGACATTTCTGATGGAGGCTAGAAAACACCAAGGAGATATAGAGAGAGCAACGTCATGACATAAAACGTTCATTTAAAGGAATTTATCCTGTAACCAAATCGAACCATTGTAACTCTCTCTCTGTGGCAAAAAAAATACCAACTTTGAGGCGAATAAGGGTTTGATAGCAAGGACACTTAGGTCTCTATAGTTACCCAACCCCCTTTGTGACAGAAATACATTTCTGAATGGTTTTACTTTAAACCCGCAGTTCTTACTGCACGTCCAGTAACAGCCAGAGTGCAGTCGGGACAGGTACTCAGCCGTATATATAGGGGCGCTGGGCCTTTAACTATACTATGTATGTAACAAGGGGCGTAACTTAAAACTTCAATTTATTGCATGCTAACAAAACATGGGTACAAGAGCATGTCACAACGCTCTAAGTGGGTTCGTTTGTAACTTAATGATGGCGCAGGGGGAAGGACTGGGGACAGACACGGAAGCAATTAGTATTGAGGGATAGGTCATCTCTTAAAAAGCTACAGTTCCCCTCCCAACCCTATGACCCTGAGGACACGACTGTCAGTGCTGACCATAGGCTGTGACCCCAGTCCCTCATCTAACCCCTACTACTATATATATCCATCCCAACCTGCTTAGTTATTACACTAATTGCACAGGGGGCAATGTCGGAGCTGCCATTATAAAGCATCTGTCTATAGCTGCTCCTTTGTATACATTAGAACAATTACTCAGAAGGTATTGCTAACTAAAATAACTCAAACTCCCTTTCAGCGCTGTGCCTGTGAAACTATTCCTGCTTCATTGCTAAATGTGTCCACACACTTTGGACATTCTTTGTGAAATATCAGACTTGTAATGCTTTAACATAGAGGGGTATAACATCGATTTATTTCAGAGGAGAAAAAAAGACGTGGAAATGTTCGGGACGTGGGAGGAGCGTGGGCATGTGGTGGGAGCGTGGGTGGGGTGTAAACTTTGCGTGTTTGGCCCTTTTACAATATACCGCTGATTAAGCAGTTCATCCCACACTTAATGTCAACTAATTGCTCTCCTGTCTACGGGAGGTTCTGGGCTGAGTCTACATAAACATTACTCTACCTGTTGTATCGCCAATTTCTTATGAATTGCTCTATTGCATCGGCGATCCATTGTACCTTCCATGTTACTCTCTATACTACACTGCAGCAAATGGGGTACTTCCAGCACAGTAATACAGGACTATGAGAATACATCTTCTACATATCTGTATGCCCAACGTTGGCTATGGTAATTGCTCATACGCCCGTTGGATACCATAGAAAATAGACTATGAATATCAAACGTTTTCTGGTGTGAGGTGATTGCAAACAGTCTCCGGAGCAGGTGTGTGTAGAACGTAATATTGAGCAAAATATCATCCATGATAAAACATAGGGACAGTAGCTGTTAGCATATATATGAGGTACAACGGTCTATTAGCCAATAGGAAGGAGAAACACTGGCCATTAGCCTATAGAACGAGCAATGCGTAATGCACTCATGTGCGGCTTTTCCATTGAACTTGGAAAAAATTAATGAAACATGTACTGGTATATAGATCTATGATATTATATTGTTTCGCTTCTTGATGTCCTGGTGGACCTCTTGCCCAAGGTTCTCTAAAAACATTTCACCAAAACAAACGTAGTGTGGCCTACTGAAATTATATTCTAAGACCAAAAGGAAGAGGTGTGTCACTATCTGCTTCCCTGAGCAATACCACCAACAATCCTGAGTCTATACAGTTACACATAAAGAGGCCCATGTGTCAATGTTGCAATGCCTCAGTGCTGAGCTACCAATCTCCTTCTGTCAATATAAATAAGGACAAAGCTGCCAGAGGCATCCCTTCTATATATGGGTTTCCCATTGTACGTGTAAGTGCCTCACTATCTGGTTTCCTCGGGAACACCTTGCATATGGAGAATCCCTTATTGCAGTGTATGTTAATGCAGGTCATAAAGGGGGGGGGTCAGGTGGATCTGGTGGCGTTACTATGTAGACATGTGAAGTCTAAGGTGACGTCTCTACCCAAGGCGCTATGACGTCACAACTCGCTAGAAAAGCCACCCTTTCTCTGGTCAGTGAGTGGTTATAAAGGGAGGATTAAGGCCTAGAGAGGATGCACTGGAACCTTACCTCTTATCACTGTCCCCCACATGCCTGCCTGACCAGCTACTCTCATCCACAACACAGCCACAGCCGACCCTTTCACAAGAAACTCTCACAATTGGCCTTGTCTCATTCTTTCTCTTTTTCCATCTCTGTACTCTTTTTTTTATCAGCTCGGTGGCAGTCCGAATGCCGTTGTCTGGGGGTCTAACTCCTTCTCTGTAAGGCATCTCAAGTTCCCTTTAGCTTCCTCCTTCCAGCAATTCCCACCGTCGCCTGCTCCATACCCCTTCATGCCTCTCTCTGTCGAAATCAACGTCCGTAGAAATTTCCGCCCTATCCTCTCCGAGCATTCCCCATTCTCTCCATAGTCTGTCTGGCACAGTTATTTCATACTCCTACCTGGTTCCTTTCCTCTCTTAGATCCCTCGAACTGGCCCTACTGTTCTATTCACCCCCACCCCTCCTCTCTACTCCCCCTCCCTCCTGCCAGGCTCTCTTAGGGAGTGCTCACGCCGTACTACCAGAAGGAAAGCCACATAGGTCACACGATGACAACCACCATCAAAGCACCCATCCATCAAAGTGGGCAAATTGAAGTAAGGGACATAATGAGCAGCTCATGTATGGTCTTATCGAGTCTGGCTCCCCTGCCACCCTCTATGCCACCAGGGTGTCCCACGCTCATAACGCCACTGGTCTACAGAGACAGGCCGTTGTCATGTGGCATTAGATATGCCATTTGTGTGATTGAATTTTGTTTGGATTCAACTTGTTGCAAATCAAGGGCACACGGACGCAAGGAATAACGACGTCCATTATTCATTTACTCTAGGTCATTTGCTAATGAACTTCCACTTGATGTCCTTAATGTCGCACTTAGTAAGTTAAAATTCATGAATAATAGATTGGGAGAGAACTAATTGCACCGAAGGATTTGGTGGAATGATAAATGCTGTCAACTGTGTTACTAATGTTACTAATGTGATCTAATTACATTGTCATCACTTATTGAAACAGTTGTCATCACCTATATACTAAGAAGTGACAATGGCTAACAATTAAGTCAGCGCTTCTGTACTCACTTCAAACGAGGGAATCGATAAAGCACTGTTCCATATAGAAATGCTCCTTCCTGAAACCTATACTTCTATTCTAGAATTGCTTAGGGGATGGTTAACATGGACCATCAGCAGTAGATGATAATTAAGTAGCTTGATTCTTTAAGCTAGTTTCAAGATTGTATGAAATGCAGATGCCAACACTCTATCATTATCCCATCAAGACTAGCGCATCATTACCAGTATAATGCTATTACTGATTCTTGTCATGTTTCTTTTTGCACCCAGTGACTCTCCCATACGCTACTTCAATCGGATATTCCCCCAGTGTGTCGCATGGGCTCTGATAGCGAAAGATAAGGTTAAGACAGGATCTGGGGAATGGGGATTAGAGCCTGCCTAACTGCCTTAGCCATGACTCCACTGCTGCCGGGAGGCTGGGGTGTAGACTCACTAAGGAGATCTGAGTCAAAGTAATAAATGGAGGTGTACCACACCAGAGTGATTTGCCTATATTGGGGGTTGTGTTCACGTTTGTAGATGGTGTAGACCTTTTTTTTGGAAGGTGTACAGTACTAATATGGCTTGGCAGAAATCATTCACACTACAGTTCATTTCTCGCATGTTATATCATAATTTCTTTTCTAAACTTAGAATCACGGCATGGCAATCTCTATATGGTTATGCATGGGAATGTGTGTAATAACTGAGTGTAACACTGTACGATAAGAAAATGTCCCTTTAACAGAAAACTGACGATTGTCCTACGCCCAACTGTTGAACAACTGTGAGAATGAGACTCAATATCGTGGGTCCTGACGATGTATATCACACAGATATAAGCAGCAAGGTGTCCTGAAACATTCTGACAGCTCACACCGTGGGAAGTACCCAGCTCACCCACATCAGCCACTGAGGCCCACGGTACAGGACTGCCTCTGTTCTAATGGGAGGAGATTAAGGAACCCTCTTTTCGACAGGAGCGCTGATTAAAGGCTACCAACACATGGCAGGGCAAAAAGAAGTCCTCATTAATAAAGCTGTGGGTTGCCATGGTAACATCGTTTATACTGTCCCCAGAGGTCTAGGAATGCCCAGGTGCTATCTATCTAGGTGTGTTGGGTAAAGGGTGGACGATTTATTGGTATAGTCTCAAGGCTGAAAGTTATTGGGTGATTGGTGCGATGTGAGAAGACATTACTTATAAGAACCCAAAATGCCCTATTTAGCTGAAACAGCACAAACCCTACACATGTAACGTTGGTCATGACTTTGAATCTTCCTTTACAAACCATTCATCGATGCACCGTATTATGTATCTATATAGCGAAAATAGAAACTCCCATAATCTAATCTAATTGTGCGCTAAAATGCATCATTTAAAGAGGAGGGAGGCAGGAGACAAACCTATAGTACACTGGATTAACATAGGGGGAAGTAGCCTTTGGTGTCACCCTAGTTCCTACTCTAAGCAACCTCTTGATATTAACTTTATTTGGTGCTTTGGAGAAACAAATTATATATTCCGAACATTAACCTGCTGCTTTAGCGTTTACAGAAAGAGTCAAATGTCAACACCCATTAATACCATTCCTGACGTATTTCATGAGTGGGGCCTGGGGCCATATCCCACGAAGCCACAGGCTAAGTAGGATATATCCCAGCCCCCACTTATGAAATATGTCAAGAGATGGTATCAATGAAGTTGGCATTTTTTTATTTTATTTTTTTCAAATTTGAAGCCATTTGATGAAGGAAAGAAACTTTTCCTTAACCCATTGAATACGGCCACATTGTATTCAGTGGGAGGTATTGAATACAGTGCTGCTATACTAAAACATAGGAAATCTTGTGTCTATATCTTATTACCTTTTTACATCATTGGCTTCTCTTTAATCATTGGCTAAAAAGACAGTTTAATGTCGACATCCTAGAAAATCCTATTAGGGAAATAATAACCTTCCTTTTTATCTCTACAATATTGCATCGACTCCCTGGGTTATGACCATTGTCATTTTACCACTGAAGTAGTCCGTTTTTAGCACCAGGGTTGGTTCAAGGCAATAACACAGTAAATCCTCGACTGCTGTCACTGCAGCTACTTTAAGTAGAACGGTGCATCTCTGAATACATGTGGGTATACTCCCAGAGATCCCCGCTGGTCAGGAAGAATGGACATCTCTAAATGACAGAAAATGGCAACACATATGGGACACGATCCAGTCCTATTTTCAAATGTGTACTTGCCCTGAAGACTGAGACATCTAAGCTAGTCTATATGAAGGTAAAATGCGAAAGTTTCCTTGGGGTTAATATACATCTCAATTATCGGTATTGCCTACTAGACAGCACTCTAGACTGCTGGATGAATAGCGGTCTGTGTGTAGGTGATTAGGGCCTGTATATGCTAGGTAGACAAGAGGCAGGCTGCCTAGAGTACATGCAGTTCCCTGTAGACTGACCCACAGGCCCACCAGAATCAATCAATGCCTTCACAGGGTGGGAACCGTCAGACGTAACTGTGGTATTGTGATAGGCCCACCTGGCTCTCAGGGGTCATCCTCCAGGGTCTGGGGGTACAGGCGGGAAAGGCCAACATGAAGGTCAGGTTCACAACCCTGGAGGACAGGATGGACGACGACTGCACCAGTCATGTCCCCAGCTCGTCATCTCCATTTGCAAATGAGGTAGGAAAGGGTGAAATATTGCCAATGGGACGCAGGAGGAGAATAGGTACAATTTGCATCTCATTAGACAATCAATAAATCTGCCTGAACAATATGTCTTAGACACTATCCCTCTAGAGATCTATGAAATAGTCAACTAATCGTCTCTAGGCAACTGCATCGCTACTTAATGGTATCTTTCGAAGGCTGTTTCTTTGCAAATGAGGCTCTATTAAATGCGATATATATAGAGAGAAATGCCTAACAGAGAGCTGATGAGTATACGTTCTGCACTCAGAAAAGTCAATTGGTTTTAGCGACAATGACGCTGGCTTTTCTGAGTGTGTATTACGATTACCATAAGACTGTGGACTGCTCAAAGAATTGCTACATTTCACATACATTGTACTCTGCTTTTCTACGTCTTTATAGATAACATACAAAATGCGTATGGTATGGATAACTCACCCGTAGTTGGTATATTATCTGTATATCAGGATATAATCACATCATGGCAATCTGCATCCGTGCTGTGATGATCTAACCGCAGTATGATGCACACAGAAGATTGATCGATGTACAAGTATCTGGGGAATTATGATAAAATGCCCCAACCTTGAAGAAGACAGATTAGGCTACTGCTTTGTGTGTATTTAGGTCTTAGGGGCCGTGTAAATATTGGCAGTCCAACTCCAGCGGGAAATTAATCAAACCTGCGTTTTGAAGTGGAATGCCTATCGTGGCATGCTCAAACATGAACCTATCAGACAAGGCCAGGGTCGGGAGGAATGAGTAGGATATGGATGGCCCGGTTGACTCAGTAGAGGTGAGAATAATTGCTATCAACATTGCACTGATAATAAGTCTTACCTACTCTCATTAAGAATAAGGTAGCTAGGGGTTCTCTTTTGCATACAACAATACTTCATTGTAGTTCACTTCATGATAAAGGTATCTGGCCTGGGCCCAATCAAGATAATCAACAGTCACCTTCAATTTTTTCGTCTCGGACATGGCTGATATGCTATTCGCGTGTTGTGACTTTGAAAGAAGATGCCTCTATCGACTATGTTGAATTTGCATGTCAATATTTGCCTTTTTGTTAACCTGTGGGCTGTTGGATGTGAGGAAGAAGGAGCATGGGTATAACAGTGCCACAAAACAGATCTCCGGAACAAGAAGAAATCAATGAGACAAACGGTACGGTCATGGTAATAAGATACGGGGTTCTCGTCGCCTTGGCAACCACCATGCTGGCACCCAGAAATTTTCAAATTTCTGGCATGCTGCAATTCCATTTAGTTATTTGCTGATCACATTTCTTAGCGCAGCGAAGGACACTACTCGCCAGGACACACTTTGTCTAGAATCTCCCCAATAACCTTGTATACATGGGATAGAAGGGATGCGGAATTTAATTAGTGGTTATGTCTATATATATATATATGACACTGATTACCAAGGGCTTGTCCCCAGACAAGAGAGCAGACCTGCTTCAGTCTAGGGAAGACATCTATACTGAGAGTTAGTCATATAACGTCCATGCCCCAATCTGTAAGCCATGCTTTACATACTCATAGCCGAGATAACAATTTGTGATGCTGGCTGCATGAAAGGATCATTGTTTATACCAAATGGGTAAATATGTGTCATGAATTTGAAGCTTGGGTAGCTCGGTTGTAGGGGTATAGGGGGACAGTCGACAATCAGTGTCAACGTGACAGGCAGGAGGACATGGCCTGTAGGGCCAGCAGTGCAATATGAGCCGGTCTGTGGATGGGGAGGATTTGTTCAGGTCGAGTGCTGGTAGTAGTGAGGTACAATATGTTCAGCTGGTTGTAGTGGGAGCTAGAGCTACATGGGTGTGTATTGGTATGAGATAGGGCATGCACGACCAGTGGTTTATCCTGCAACCCCTCCCACCCCTATCCCTATACAATACATGAAGGCGCTTAAACAGGGCAGTGACTGTTACACCATGTACCCCTGTGTTGCCGTCTTTGTGTTAGCCCTATTCATCATTCCTCCAGCGGATGATTGCCCCGACTTAATCAGGATCACTGCGGCTGAGGGCTGGGCACACTGATAGCCCGGCAACCCGCCAGTCTTCGGTGTACCCTGCAGAGCCAGGCTTATCAACCTTCCACAATCATTCAACATGGGATAAGGGCCTGATACCAACAGTGTTTTCATTCCAAAGGCTCATCTAAAAGTTGTTTTATTTGGATTTGAGAAAACAGAATCACAAAATTAGGCTCTGTACGGGTTTACCTCACTGTTGACAAGTTACTAATGATAGTTGACGTCATTGCTAAACTGTCAACAGTATATTGTAAATTGTTAAATACAGTCTCTTATAACGTCTCGGAGGGTCCCGTGACCCAGACCGTACGGTTGGCGACACACGGACAGACATCCCTCCATGTGCCGTTCATTAGCCGCACACCGCGGCTGTTCATGACCCTGTGTGCCTTATTTGGGCATGGGGCTGGGCTATGGTCAGTTGCACATGAGGGTGAGACTGAGGAATCTCAGAAAGGGTAGCGATGCCACTCGCCAGAGGCCAAAGGCCTCTGGTATTCCATAATATTGCAACCCTAGCAGTGCCTAACGCGCAGAAGGTGGTGGTTTTGGAGACAATTACTGCCACACTTCTCCACGTTTAGGCTAAGCTACTACCTGTATTTAATATGGTATGTGTTTGTAGTGTAGGATCATTGAATAGAAATGTGTGGTTGGGACCATGTATAGTCATACATCGTCCAAAACAGGAAATTGCCTTAAGGGTATGCCACAAGGTCCCACCCTATTCGATCGCTCTGTATTCCTCCCTCCTGCCTTCCCTCTCTCTCTCTAACGGCCATTCCGGTAGGATAAAGGGACCCATCTACTCTACTTGCCTCCCGGGTGCACTGTCAAAATGTGATGAAAAGGAAAGCAGGCTATATAGTCATAGGATGGGAGAGATGGGGGGTAAAGACCAAGAACTTTAGTATGACCCCTAGGGCTCTAGATCTGCTATATACCACCTAGGTTCCCTTAGCACTCTTAGATATATATATATATATATACCGCCTCACACCTCCCATACATATGAAGGCCTTGGAGGCATAATCCAATATTCCCCTCACATACCTTCCAGCTTCCTTCTATCTCTCCCTCTGGATTGCCTCCCACAGATCCGTTGTTGGATCTTACACCAACAATTCTCCAGATCCCTCGTCCCCTTAATCTCCACAAAACCATCTGCATACCTGATTACAGAGGGGTCTGAAGAGGTAATCTGCAAAAGAACTCTCTAAATGTCTGCTAGAAATGAAGACCTCTGTTTTTGAAGAGGCAAGAGAGAGCTTATTTAGCCAAAGGCACAAGCGAAAGCAATTTGAGCATGTATCTTACTGCATCTTCTACAGTTATTCTGCTGTCTGAGTAGGCCTGCAGTGTAGCTACCCAGGCGTGGTTTCTTCCCACTTTCTTGTAATGGCCGAATAAAAAAGAGAAGGGAAATGTCGTGGTCTCAACCTCCGCCCACTCAAAGGTCTTGCAGATAAGACAAAGCTGGGCTCTCCGAGGAAGATTCCAGAGTTGTTCCCTCTAAGAATTTAAATCGGTTTACCCTTCCCGAACTATAGACTTGCTTTTATCCCATGCTTTGAACGTGTCAGCATTTATATACATTTATGTGTGTTGCAATGTGAAACACTGTTTTATTAAATAGAGTACACCCATTAGAAATTAAAAGCCCGACGTCCCTTCCTGAAACCCATGCTTTATGGACGGAAGGTGGTACATTGATAAATTGCCACTGAATCACACTCCATTTACTTGAACATGAAATCTGTTCTCGACAAGCATACCAGAATAAGTCTCAGTGGTCTCTCATGCAGACATACATAACGTGCAAAGAACTATTGAACCATCGCTTCTCAATGCTATCTTGTGCAGTACCTGCAGCGATAACGTTGAGCGTGTGAGCTGTGGAGCATCCAATTCTTAGCAGAGTGGGAAATTTTCGGTGTTGTCATGGCAACGGTTATTGATGAGTCTCCTTCCTGGGGTCTGGGCTAGTGACAAGGCTGGGACAGCGAACGGGGACCAACGCAACGTGGCCTGTGAGTAGCAACAGCCCGAGCTCAAAGCGTCGTGAATGTCGGTTACTTCCGCTTCCGGGCTGACCGGAAGTTACACAGGCGCCATCTTGTGTTATCTATGGGCTCGTGTAAAAGGTCCGGCCGTTCCTCCCTTCCAGTTACTGCCCTTCGACCATCGGGGGGCAGGGTCGATTTGGACAAACTAGTAGCTGGAGAAACACGGATTTAGCTCTACTGAAAGAGATCACAATGCTTGATAATGCATTGTGCCCAGCCAGATGCTTTCTGAAGCATTGCCACATTCTAAACCCGTGTTGTCCAGGGGATAGTCAGGAAACGCTGCTGTTTTTGGCAACTTTATCACGGTAGTGCCACTTATCAGCAGCCGAGCTAACATCTTACTAAAACAAATACAACGAGAACAAAATAACTTCATATTCCAAATTGGCTTTTATTTACCTTTTGTAATTGAATAGATCACAACGTTTTCACCCATGTTGGCCGTCATCAGACGACCTTACATGAGAAGTATCAGATACTGCATCCCATGACTATTTTGATTCCAAATTCATTTTTATGTCATTTAGACTATAGTAAGAGGCATAGGTATGTGATCAGTGTTAGATATCCCAACATCGAAATAGTGTCACTGTTGCTAATCGGGTTAGATAGTATGCTACACCCGTTCTCGGCTGGCAATATCTAAATATGGTCATATCCTAAAAGGCACCAGTCAAGCTGAGGCTGTGATAACATCACGTCTGGTGTAATAACAGCGGCACCTGATGGCCTCTAGCTCCTCATCTGCTCGGAGAGTGACCCGAGTGTGTATGATAAACATGGCCCCTGGTGGTAGCCTGAGGCGTCACATGCACACACCCGATACTACCAGATCCCATCAGACGCCCACCAAACCCCTCAACTACGGGTACTGAACGCCATATCAGGTGGTCCGGGTCCACACAACTACCAACGGCAGGGGTGTGAGGCCCCTAAGTCTCAAAAAGCCCCTATCCCTCAAATATTTGTGGGATAGGGGCCTTTTGAGACTTAGGGCACACCTGAAGTCCCTAAATGTCACAAAGTCCCTATCCCACAAATATTTGAGAGATAGGGACCACAATCAAACAGCCCCTATCTCACAAAAATTTGAATGATAGGGGCCATTTGAGGGATAGGGACATGTCAGGCCCCTATCCTACAAAAGATCCCTAAGTATCAAAACCCCTATCCAGCAAAATCATTTGTAATCAATTCTAATGACTATTTCTTACTTCAGCAATAAGAAAGCATGCCCCACAAGAACACATTCAAGGTTCGGCCAAAAGAAATAGAAAAGAGCAGGTCTCAATTTTTTGGTCTCCCCCTTCAGGCAAGTTGAAATTGGGCGTGGCTGACCCCTTTGTATATTTTTGGTTTTGCCCGAATCCACCAACACTCCCTGTTGTTAAAATGACCACTCCCTAAGGACGGTTGACATTTCTTACACCCCCTCCCGAACCCACCAAACACCATGTAATTGATAATTGACCACTCCCTTTCCTATTTAAGGAGCGCCCATCAACAGGGAGAGGCTAGTGAAAAGTCCTCCTGAGGTGGGAGGGGATGTTACTAAGGGTGGAATGGTAGTGAGAATATTATTCAATATCCTATAAATAATTTATCTACTGCAGATATTTAACTAACGGGACACTTTTGAGGGATAGCGGCTTTTGAGGGATAGGGACATGCCAAAAAATATTTGTGACTTAGGGACTTCACATAGGCCCTATGTCTCAAACCATTTTGAGAGATAGGGGTCATTTAACACATAGGGACTTCACCTGGTCCCTATATCTCAAACGGGCCAATTTTGAGGGATAGGGGCCTCACAAGGGGGACTGCTGCTGTGATCCGTTGTCTCGCCAACTCTGATTGGCCAGGAACACTCAGGTTGGCAGCCAATCAGCTGTGTGTTCCGGTGGTCACGTGTGCTGCCGGAGCTGGTGAGTGGCGGGCATGGCAGTGCTTGTCGGCCTCATCTGGCAGGGTGTGGAGACAGGCAGTGCCCTGGTGTGTGGGCCCTGTACAGGGTGATATGGAAATGAAGTAGTCCAGAGCTGTCAGGTAGCACCAAGTGCCGTCAGAGGCAGTCCCCAGAGCCAGACACGCGGCTCTATCCGGCTCTATTCTCCGCCACCCCCTGCTCTATTCATCCAGGGCACGTCCCAGTCCTGCTAGCCCGGCTTCAGGTGCTGGATGTTGGTGCCAGAGTGGGAGATTTCATTAGACATCTTGTCCCACAATAGAAGTGCCACCAGCAGCACACATAGTCCTACATCTGTAGGTAGCTTCTCTCTCCAGGCTTTACATGTGCACCACACTCTATGGCTCACATGCTTATGCTATTTATTTAAGGAATTTTTCTAAAGCTTTAAATGCGCCCATATTAATGACAATTTAAGTTCATTGAACTTAAATACATGACCTTTAAGTAGGATAAAGGTTGAATATAAAGTTCAACATCAAGACCGTTTACCTCATTCCATATACAAAACGATCCTTTACCAATTATATTTTGCCATTGTGCCTTACCCCGGGCTTTTTCATATTCTAATGCCCCACTTCAAACAACTGGGACCCGATTTTAATCAAGAGAAAAAAATATGCACCAGGACAGAATGAACCTGTGTGTTCTAATTGCATCGCTATTACACAGGTCTATCAGTGTAAGTTGGATAACTTACATCACGGCGACTAATTGTATTTCAGCTGTTCTGTCTGTGCTGGTAGCATATGATGAGAATCATCAGTCATTAATGGCTGCCATGGAAGGCAGTAGACTCCAGTCTCTCCCAGCACGTAATCACTGTCAATGTAATCGGTGTGAGGGATGGCTTGCAGGCAGGTGTGCTACAGAGAGGTAATATGGTATTGTCAGTCCCACTGATAACCACATTTTTGTCATCTTGTCAATCTCTATCGGTCTCGCTGCACTTAATCCGGCGTGGTGCCAGCATGACTGCCTTTGTCAAGAAATCTAATTACCCCCAATGAGGTCTCAGTCTCATCATGCATACATGCCTTGTTGTCCTCTATCTGAATATCTAGCCAACTTATCACACTTGAACTTCTCCTATCTCAAATATACCTGTTTACTCCCATCTCTGACTACTCTACACAGTAATCTAAGCATGATCGTATACACTTAACTATATTATCATTGGTGAAATAATTGCACTACAAGACCATTTTCCTCATCCTCATTACTAATCTCCACACTATCTTCATCATTCTCTCAGTTTCAGCTGGGTTTCCCCTAAAGGCTGTCTCGCTTGTGGATCAATGCCTTGGGTACCTTCAATGAGAATTGGGGTAGGGTTACATTGGTGTGTTACGCAGTCAGACTACAGTCAGACACGCCCTGGGATTCAGATAACCTTATCTCATCAATTCGCTCAGGTCCTCCCCACCCTGACATCTCTAACAGGTCTAACAGGGGTAAATCTGAGATGGTGGAAGGTAAGAGGCGATAGCAACAAGGCGTGCCAATAGGCAAAACGTGGGCGATAATAGAGGCATTGTCGAGTTTCCTGTTCTGGTAACACACCCGACATCATGCCCTATTGGATGTCACGTTTTGGAGAGACAAAACAAAAGGGGAGGCCTAGAGTCTCGCTGTATGGGTTCCCATTCCATTCCATTTAATCTTTTGGTTGATTTTGATAATGTGAGTAGCTTAGTTTCAGGATAACGCGCATCCATGTTTTATGATTGAGAGAGCTACATGCATGTTTGATCACGTACCATCGCACATTTATGGGATATCTTATTTATCAGGATGTTAATTGGCACTGAATTGTTGTGTGAAATCTTTGAGTTGAAAGCTCTTTATGTGATCATCATGCTTCTAAAATTATATTGATATTTCAAGTCTTCAAACAGGGCAGGAGCGTCGTTACACTAGACCGTTAAACATGGCAGACTGATACATTATATGATGCCAGCTTTAGCAGAGTCAGTCCTAACATCTCGGAGAAGTTGTTAATAATCTTTCTTTTGTGTCTTAATAAGATTTTGCTGGAAAGAACCCAAATATGACATTATTACCATTCAACATAAACACACCATTTATATCGAAAATTATCTTGTTGAATGGATTTATAAAACAACACTGTGTGGCCAAGGTTTAGCTATTAATTTATATTCTTCTTGCATTGGAGATCTCTCTGGTTTAAGTCTTTAATCATGTTTTTTTTTGTAATTTGTTTTCCGTTATAGTTCTTCACCGTACTCTATCTTCCAAGAAGCTGCTTCCACATGCCATCTCTAAGATTAAACACCTTCTGCTATACGTCTACTTTGCTCATCTATTAGCAAACAAAGTAGCTTGCTACCCTGCATCTCCTTTTTTGGGACTCTGTTGTAAAGGTGGCGATGGGGCCCCAGACTATAAATTGCTACACCCTGTGCTGAATACCCATGGGAGGAGGTAGATAGTGGGCAGCAAGTGTCTCCCTGACAACAGGGGGATTACCTGCCCCATCCTTCTACCACCACCCAGAGTGTATGTGAGACTTTAATTTAAGTGCATCCAGACCTTGGGTTGGAGATTGGCTTCCTGAGTGTAAATGGTTGCCCCCTACCAGCCGGCAGTGGGTGCCACCCGGCCCGGCCGTCATTGTCAGCGGCGGCGCAAACAGGAAGAAGGCGACGGAAACTGGCCTTTGACGGCCATTGAGGCCGGGGTACACAGAGGGAGAGGGAGGCCATTGTGAACCTTGAGGCCTTCCTCAGCTGCCCCCTCCTCACACAGGAGCTTCACTACCATCAGAACCCAGGTCCACACGCACTAGAACCAACCCATATACTACCTCCTTTTGCGCTGCCACATATATAGAGCAGGCCAAATCACCTCCATCCAAGGTGGGCTACGTCGGATATGACTAGAAAATCTAGATTTTCCTAAAAGGGGAGGGGAGGCTCCCAGGACATTGTGAGACAATTTGGGTCTGGTAGCTCCCTTGTGAACCTGTCTATAAAGCTCGCTGCCAAGATATCCCAGTCTCTGGTCTCCACACTTCACGATAAACCTACTTAGCTGCAGGACCCTAGCTCATACCATGACATAAAGCTCATACCAACCATATATCATGTCATGAACTGACTTACATTATGCATACACATATAATCACATGTAACAGAAACCTAGCTGCACTGTTTGCTAACAGAAGTAAATATACCCAACACCTACCACCTAGATGCTGACACCAGCTTTCAGAGACCCCAAACCGTTGGTGTTCAGAACAGCACCAAGCTATACATTCTCTCGAGGACCAGCACTAACCTTTACTACAACACAATCTTGTCGTGCTGAGACCCTTTCATTCCCACTAGAGTCCAGACAGGCCCACGGCAGCCCGAGGAATCTCCGACTACTGCCTCTGGGAGGCCAAACCAAGCCCAGTGCTGCTGTGACACCAATGCCCTTTTTCGACGAACCCTGGAGCTTAAACCTTCATTGGTGATGCAGAACATCCCCACTGCCGTCCACCCAGCCCAAACCACACTGCTGCCCAAATCCTATTACAGCTGAGAATTTTACGGATCGGCAATAAGAAGCATCGCCTTCTGATTCTAAATGAACTCTTCCTAACACATGGCACAAATGCGACGTTAGTGGGAGTAAAATGCTGCTGGAGAGGTGCTGAGGGGGGACTTAAGTAATTAGTAGTCCCATAACCACGTGACAGAACATCTCAGCCTCTCTGAGGCCCTTAGTGTTGGGACAGGGTCTTTAACAAAAAGACATTCTTCTTCTCCGAAATCTCCACTTCAGAGAGGCCCTCTCTGTCCTTTGTCTTAAAGCTTCTGTCGGCCTTTTCCTGTGTTTATCAAGCATGGGTGGAAGATGAAAGACCACCCACATTTGTTTTCCATTGTGCTATCCCTGACGTCTAACCTACTCGAATTTGACATTTTCACTTGCGCCATCTCAGCGACTAAGATCGTCATGACTAGCGTCAAATGAGCCTATACATACAGACCCATTGCCTTAAATGACACATATCTTAAATTAGCTGTCCCTTTTTATCCCGTGTGTCAGTAGAATCCATACCAATTCCCATCTAGATCAATAAGTCGATGACGGAAGAAAGCTCATTAAGCTTAGATGCTTTGGTCAAGGTGATACCAGGATAATAGCCTCAATAGTAAAGTCCCAGAGACTATCCTATTCAGAGGATGAGGTCTGCAGTCTGGTCTAGTCCTTCTGGCTGTTATTCTTTCTACAATCTCAGTAAGTAGCTGCTCAGGCAGGTCAACTTCTGAGCGAACTTTACACATGGGCCGTGCCAGCCTAATGAGGTTAGGCCCAACACAATTGTATTACAAAGGGCCGTGGGAATGGACTGACTAGCTTTCAGCCATGTCCTAAGTTAAGTGCCCATGGCACAGATGGGTACTCGCAAAGCACGAAAACTTTCCCCCTGGATATCGGTATACATGCACGTAATTCATTTAAGAACCGCTCAAACTTTCATTTAATATCATTGCAATTTCATCATGAGGCTCGTCTATTTCAAGCCATGACAGATATTTCATCATGAGGCTCGTCTATTTCAAATTATGATCAGACTTGTCGATCATTCAGGCCTTAGATGCCAGGATTCAAGATGATATAGAACACGGGTAATATATCCATTTTATAACTATGGATTAGCTTGGTAATAGGGAGGAAAGACGAAAATCGAAATGGATCCGGAAAACTACCTTGGAACCCTGATATTGCTTGTAGACACTTATTATGGAAATATTGATCGCATGCAATGAAATCAATTCTTTTAAAGTATATTAAGTGAAACAGTCAACCGTAGCACCAATCTTTGTGATCAAGAGTGCTAGTAGTAAAAGCTCTAAAGACATTGATATCGAAAATATATAATTTGAAAAGTCAATGTGTGGAAACTGACAAAAGTGCAAAATATGAAAAGCTCATGCTAATTCATGACCAACATATATGTTTAGGACTGTATCTTCAAACTCGTTTTTAGTGGACAGAATCCTTGGTATGAGTCTGTGGGCTTTCTTGTACTAAAAGTTATTTCTTTCCCCAAAAGTCTATGATAGTGAAATTATTTCTTTCTCAAACATTCTATGATAATGAAATAAGTGTAGGCTATTCCAAAATGTTATGGTAATTTAGTTAAGAATAATAGTATCTGATTATAAGAAAATTGACGGTGAAAATCCATGGGAGGGTGGATTTTGAAACTTTAAAAGAACTTCAAAATGCCTGTGAATTATATAAAGAAGAAATAGAAAAGAGCGAGTCATACAATATATATGTATGCATAGAAGTGCGAAGTAGTTTCACATGTATCCATGCACTGCACACATAGGAATAACCAGAGTATAAAGAAGAAGATAAGGTCGAGAGAAGGTCGTTGAAGATTGAGAGAAATAGTAGAATAGAGTTTAAAGTTGTATGTGTTATTCGATTTTTATCAAACTTACTGTCTCTGTCGTACTCTGGGAAGGAATAGAGAAGTAAAAAACGTTTCAGTATTTTGATTCAGTTAGTAGAAGAATAAATGAGCAAGATAGAAAAATAGATGTAGGCCTAAGGCCAAAAAAAAAAGGTGTGTTTCAGGTTACATGGTCTGAAAATCTAGGGTAGGTAGGTCGGAGTCCCAGTCTCTGGTCTCCACAATTCATTTTTTTTTAATTAAAAAAAAAACACTTTAGCCTGAAAAGTACCCAGAAATCGACTCACGAACTACAATGCCGACTCGCCGACGACCGCCTCAACTCATGAACTATCAGATCGACCCTTAAATAGCCCCAAAATGACCCAAAATATAAATATTTTTTTCAAAATTGCATAAAAATTTCTAGGGTAGGCCCTATTTTGCTAGGTAGGGTCGGGTAACCTGAAACACACCTTTTTTTTTATTTGGCCTAATGTCAGCCTGTTATTTCCAAAGCGGAATCATGTCACTCTGTCGGCTGGTTTCAGGATGAAAGCATCGCAACTTAAGCTGGATACTGATCATAGCCCAAAGATCGTTATAGGTATAATTACGATTAAAAAAATGCATCTAGCGTTTATGATAATTTTGGGGGTTATATGCATTTCTTGGAAAAGCTCCAGACTATACTAGTGTTAATGGTATGACATTACTCATTCCTGGGCCGGCCATTGTATGAGACTATTGTTTCCCCTCCTCATGCGATGAGGTATTTTGTTGGATAGGGTCAGTAAGGGTGATAGCTAGGGGCCTCACTAGTATTAAAGCCATACCGACCTGTGAGCTATTTTGTGGTCGTTAGAGTTATGTATGGCCGTTGTCAGCCTAAACTGCTAGCTATAGACCATGTGGTATGAATAGTTGATGGTCTGTACAGGAATGGACGATAACAGCAACGTGTGAAGGTTGTTCCAGCGGGTAATGTTAAGTGATGGACTTGGGTATAATAACAACCTGGGGGCCATTATGGGTGGCTAAAAGAGATCTATTACAATAATAGGACTATATCATAGCATGTACACAGGCTCACAGAGGGAAAGGATTTTATAATTTGACTTATCTAAAGGTTAAGCAGTCATTAAAGCTTAAAATGCCTACTTCTAATGATATAGATATAAAGTCCATTAGAACTCACAACAAGTTGGTTATATAGTATTTACAAAAAATATCCAATGGCCTTAAGTATGAAAAATGGCCACTTTGGGGCTTTATAATATGCCGCAAATTCCCAAAGCCATTTACCGTTCAACCTAATTTTGTCTGGGTAGTTCTGAATTATGTCATTACATCTTCCTTCTATCTTTTCGATGGCCAATTGCAACAATGGCATCGCTCAAGCACAAAAAGTCACCTAATTCATTCCCTTTCCTGACAATATTCTTCCTCCTTGACCTTTCCAAGCCCGTGTGCACCCTATAGCTGAGGCATCTAATGGCGGACAAAATAAAGAACTACTACAACATTTAACAGTTGGAACGAGCCGCATCAATCACTCCAGTCTAAAAGTCCGGATGCTCCAGTCTAGTTAGGTCTCCCTGCAACTAGCGGGGGTGATGCAGCAAACCTTTTCAAACAAACTAAATTACAAGTTGTCGTCCATAACTGCAGTTGTCAAAATGGCACAGTCGGATGTGGACTATCAGAGCTATGTGTCTGAAAAAGGATAGTCAACATCTGTTTGCCTTGTTAGGATGTCAGCATACCTGGCCTTCCTGTAGATCGATCACTTCCACAATGTCACAACACAATGTAGATATTATAAATGATTTATCTGGTTATGCTTACTTCTGTTGAGATACTGTGATTGGAAAGACCTTACCATATCAGTTCTATTTTCTATGGATATATATATTTTATATTATTATTAATATTCATCACCTTGCAAGGGAGATGTTCTTCGTTAGATCAAGTGCATTTTTTTCTACCCCTGTCCTACCTTTAGATGACAAGGGTATTGTTACCCATCCTTAATTCTCGTACACTCACCTGAAAAAGAGATTAAGCGACATCGTTAGTATGCAACATGGTCCCAATAAAATACTTAAGATTACTTTAAAAAGTCACAACATACGTTTATGATAATGAATTCAAATATAAAAGAAAAGTGAAGAGACCAATGATCCAGGTATATGAATTAAAAGGAAGGTTCGTAAAACATATATAGTCCTGTTAAATGCTTCAGTGGTTTCTTAGTGCTTGTATTCCTGGCTGAAGGTGGACTATCCATCTTAACGCCAATAGATAAAGTGGTTGTCGACCATAGCTAAATGGTGCTGAGCTATCTGAAGAGCTGCTCTGAGCAGGGCAGGGGTGCTCACTATACAAAAGCTGCTGATTTCCATGCAATACATGTATAGTAAAATAATGTTATACAATATTAAGGTATTCATCCTAGGGTAGGGCGCTCCACACATTGTCCTTATCTGCGTGACATACTGAAGAGGTGATGAACAACCGTATGGCACAGGTAGCTAGTGTTAGCCATGTACCTCTTCCTAAAGCACAGAGTACATATCCATAAGCGTCTTGAGGACCAGTTTCCAAACTCACCTGAGGCGGTGCTCCAAGACAGGCTAGAGGGGTACATCCAGCCATACTACTAATCCCACGGCCCTGTCCCTGGCTTCTGCATGGACCCCAAAGCCTCCTCCTGCCTGCTCCTCCTAATACTCAGTCAGGCCCTGGAGCTACAGCCGAGAAGGCCACACCAGGAGGCACATTCAATATTCATGGGGACGCCCCAGAATCATGCCCACCACGGCCGATTCGTCCTAACAGGCGCTGCTTAAAACGCGTGGCCATCGTCCTTATAGTTCATCGGCTGGCCACCCCGGTGCAGCGCACGCAGCAAGGAGGGAAGAAGTTTTAATCTGTTGGGGAAATCAATGTGCGTTACTACTGGGACTTGGTGGTAACCTCTGCCACACCTTTCATCTCAGTCTATGGCTCTGTCTGGTTAGTGGTGCTAGGGTGAATGGGGAGGTTGATCTACTTTAGAAGCCAGGCCAGATCCTGCCCACTGTAGCCTGTGTGAAGCCATATCCTCTATAAAGGTGTCTGGAAGTCTGTAGCCAGGATGGCATCAGGTTGTTTCTGCAAGGGTCATGCAGTAAGACTAGCTCCTCATTATGAAATGACACTTCTTTGCACCTTTGCTATGATAGGACTGTTGGTGGAGATAATAAGGTGTTTAGGCCAACACAAGGAAGCTGAGTTTCAGGTAACATGATATGAGCATCAAGGGTAGGTCGATCAGATTATTTATTTCTTATCATTCCTGTTTCCTCTAACGTATAAAGAGATGCATAAACTGAGATGCTGACTGACATACCATGGCTTGATTCGTAGGCCCCTGAATCGACTCTGAAAAAGCCCCCCAGAAATGGCCAAAACTAGTGTGTGTGTCTTTTTTCTCAAATTGGATACAGGTTTATGGGCGGCCCTGTCTTGGTAGGTGGGGTAGGATAGCTTGAAACACACATTTCTTTTGGCCTTAACGGCTATGGGAAGCTGAACCTATCCTTCAGCCAAGTACAGGACACTATTGGAGTAATGAAGACGGAAGGTTGGTACTAATAAGAGCATTCATCGGTGCCAACGGCTTATCCAGCAACTCTAGTGGGCATCTCAACCTTTAAATAAGCATTATTGTTGAAATTCAGACCTATGTGGTCCCCAGGAACTGGCGTGCTGGGGTAAGGAAGAGGACATGTAAGTTCGAGATGGCGGCGATATAGATAGAGCTATAAATAGATCAGGATGAGAGCTGACCTTATGGTGCACCAAGATACCACGTTTTAATCTATCTTAACACTGGTGCGGCTAAGCCCTGGGGCATCATGACTCTATAGCCACTGACCTATCCAGGAGAGCAGGTTGCTTCCTTCACAGTTGCTATTCTGACACTCATTATACCCTCAAGTGGAGATATTTGGGCCCACATACAAATCATACAACACACATGTGGCCCACCCCGATGATCTCGACCCGACCCCCAACCAAATCACCTCACCTCACAGATAATAATCTTATACTACTCACACATCAAAATATTGGTTGATCGTACTATCTTACTAAATCACATGCACTATGCATCGGTGAATTTACCGTGGCCCAGCAGGGTCAAATCCTTTTGTAAATTTTGAAATTGCAAATTCACTTCAACTTGCAAAAATCAACTTGAGTTGAAAGTGAAAACTTCAACCATCTATGGTCACCTGTCAACTGTCAATTTAAGTAAAGCAACTTGTGACTGCTATCTTTCAACACTACATCAAACCAAAAACAAAGCAAATGTCAAAGTTGAAAGTGAAAACTCCAACTTCAGTCACTTACTGTCAACTGTCAAATCAGGAACAACAGCTCGTGACAGGTATCTTTTAGCACTGTAGGTCACTCCATGTGTCCTCTGGTATGCTTTTAAGTGTCCTGCATGTTGTGTCACACTGGTGCAGAGTGTGGTGCAGAGTGTGGCACAAAGTGTGGCGCATAATGTGGTGCACAATGTGGTGCACAATGTGGTGCACAATGTGGCACCCGGTATGCAACAGTGTGCCACACGGTGTGCCACACAGTGCACCACATGGTGCACCATATTATGCGCCACATTGGGTGCCACATTATGCGACACATCATGCACCACATTCTGTGCCACCCAGTGCACCACACGGTGTGCCACCTGATGCACCACATTACGGCCCCATTACGCCCCACACTATGCGCCACACTCTGCACCACATTATGTGCCACCTGGTGCACCACATTATGTGCCACATTACATGTCACATTACATACCACACTCTGCACCACACTCTGCACAATGCAGTGCACCACACGGTGCGCCACACAGTGTGACACAACATGCAGAACCCTTAAAAGCATACCAGAGGACACATGGAGTGACCTACAGTGCTAAAAGATACCTGTCACAAGCTGTTGTTCTCCACAACTGAATGCGTTTCATGCAGAGGGACCTAAGCTATATATATTACAATGTGTGACACTATCAAATCCAACCTTAAAGGTTTCTCCAAGACTGCCTTCACTTCGAGGTTACCAAGTATGATCGATGTGTTTTGAATAGCTGCCGAAGTGGCGTTTTTATGGCTACCTTATATCATCATGTTACTAACAAGGCGTCAGCCACATGCAGCTAGACATATTTACTGCATTCTTATGTCCATACTGCTTTAATTGGAAAAGACAACAGGAAACAACCCACATTAACTTTGTCGTCGTCGGAAATGGCACATACTAGACATAATAGGATTTCAATAGTCGGATGAACCGTTGCACGTTATCCATATGAACATCTTATTATGGCTAATTGTAAGAGATTTTTCTAAGTGATCCCGAAAGTGAATACAAAATGAACGAAGAATAGAGTTTAATTAAACTCAATGTTGGCACAGTCTATTATTTCGATAACAGAATAACACTGAAATTATTTAATATAATGTTGTTTCCCTGTCTGCTAGATCAGGTCTTTAGGTGACGACTCCATGGGGGCCGGCTGTGTAAGCCGACAGTGAGTTAGAGTCATAACACAGACATCTATCACCGCCAGGTAATGGGGAGGGTGTACGACGAAGCACAGGGACACCACTAACAAGGCAGGCAAGTCAACGCCGGATATAGGGTAAGGGTGGTGGGGGAGGGGGAATAGGGGCCACTGCATAATACACCGCATGTTCACAGCAAAGGAAATCAACATACATATATACAATATATACAGAGACGGAGAGGGAATTCCAGACAGAGAAACTGTTATGCTGGGACCCCAGACTTCTCAGGTCTAGTGTCTATGTCAGCAAATCATGTGGCGAGATGCAATGGTTCACTTTGGGGATTTATCGCCAAAATCTGTCTATGTGTGCATCTGTATGAATATAGTTTAACATTGTAGTTTATGGGACATTGTTGTATATGGGACTCATATCTAGGGATTGCTTGGTAACTTTATGGGACAGAGTGTCTCTACTTGGACAAAATAATTTAAAAGAAAAACACTGTTTGCTTCGTATGGGTTCTTGATACTGACACATACCATATGGATATGTTATTTAACCCCCATATTCAATTGCCAAATTGCGAAAAGAAAGACGGTGGTATCTTTGGGGAGTCATGGTGATATAACTGTGGTATGTGGAGCTCTAAATGTTTAATTTTAAGTTGAGCTAATACAACCCTAAAGCTTGATTAAAACCTTAAATGATTCAGCAGGGTAACTGAGATCCCATTACCATTCTTAAAGGTGATTCTACAGTCTCACTATTTCTGAAGTGCTACGTGGAGACATTTGCCATTAGTACAGAGACTAGGAACCCGCGTGGTATGCCATTAATATGAGGTAATTTATTGACTACCGGTGCTACGAATCGAGATTGTTTGTCTTGCATTCCAGGCCGAAAAAGGTTTTCACCATTAACCAGAGTACATCGGCAGAAGTGGGTTGCCGACAAAAGCATCTCAACTACTCAAGTGCAAATATGCTGAGGTGCTGCAAATATGCGGATATATATGGTATTATGAATGTATCTTATGCTTTTTTAGTGATTCGAGATGCAGATAATGGCTAATGTAACATGCACTCTATAACCTTACTGATTGTAGGCATTTTTTTATATCTTAGTGACAAAAATCCCACTCGTAACCTGTCTCAAACAACCGGGTTGTACATTCCTATATTTCCATAAATTGAAAGCGCAATCTAGCGTGAAAAAGACGGATGTGATATAATTCACTTCGTTCCCTCTGTGAGAATACACGGGCACGCTATGAGAAGTATAGCGAAACGTCCCTTTGGCTCAGGCCATCGACTCTGAGTAGCATATGGAGAGGTCAGTGAGTGTCAGGCAATAGTTGCCGTTGCTTAATCCTCTCCACTCCAAATAAGTTTCAATATACTTGTACTTGTATACATGTACCTCGACCATCTGCGTGTGCATGAACAAACTTCCCTGGTTGATGATTTATGCAGGCTACTACCCAGCAAGAAGAAATATAGGAAAAGTCACACCTGCCACCGGCAACAACACCCATGGGCAGCATTCCATATCCATTCAAACTAACCTGGACCTACTCTTAACGCTATGTTGGCATGCTTCTGGGGGTGGGTGGTATGGGGATCACGCCCCGTTCTCTGTAACACTGTGGTTTATATGTGATCAAACGCCCGCGGCACCTGAACACGTTGTCCCCTCCGGCCCCTACATTAGGTGTCGTCCCGCCGGGAGCAGTTCCCAACATGAGCAGCTCCATGGCAGTAAACAACGGCCCAAACCCAATGAGCTGCTCCCCATCCATCCACTCACAGAGCTGGTCTTCATCCACTCACTGAGCTGCTCCCCACCCATCCACTCACGGATCTGCTCCACACTCATACACTCACGGAGCTGCTCCACACTCATACACTCACGGAGCTGGTCTTCACCCATTCAATAAGCTGCTCCCCACTCATCTTCTTACTAAAGTCTTCCGCATCCATTCACATACTAAGCTGGTATTCAACCATTCACTCACTAAGTCGTTCCTCCTGCCATCCACTTACTGAGCTACTCCGCAACCATGGGGCTGGAATCATTAGTTCCCATACTGGTTTCAAATCATGAGGAGGTGACAAAAATAATAATCTTTCTAGAGACCCATAACTATTAGCTACGAACCAAAGTCATAGACAGATATATTTGCATGTAGGTTGTGCGTGTGCCATCTTTTATAAATAAAAAATATGCATGTCGTGTTAGCAGCTTCGTTCGCTGATGGTATTATGTATTATTGGTGTAACCAGACCTTTTACAGATGTTATCTGCCCCGCCTAATCTTCCACACCGGGGCTAGAAAAGGCACGTCTAGACAAGGCGATTATTTACTCGAGTTTCTTTCACAGTCTTTCGCCTCAAAGACACAGCCGTGTTTTCATAAGAGCATAGCAAGAAGCGCTCGGAGACGAACTCCCGACCTCACATTCTGAGAGCTACTCAGGAGCATCTGCCTCACCCCTGCACGCCGCCTGTCTGCTATGTCAACGACGATTACACTGTTAATACACACTGATAGCAGCGGCACCGGGCACCATTAGATGTAGCTGCTATCTCACTGAGTGAGATACTAACAGGATATAAAGCACGGGAGGCTACTGATAACGACAAGCTGGGATTGGGATCTCAACCACTTTTCTTATCAGGACAGGCTTGCAGAAGCTCCCAGCAGTATCCACGTGGGGTAAGCGGGAGTAAGGCGCTGGGGGAGGGAGCAATGGGCCAACCATCTTATTCTCTGGTGACCGTAGCTACTAGTAGAAGACTAGACTTATGAATATTGCAAGTTGCCATAACTTCATGTCGTACTTTACCATTTTATATAACCCCTCAGTGATTTGGTAAACGCTCAGCAATTCCCAAATGTGATTATTCACTGATTAAAACTCATCGAAACCAATAAACACCTCGGATTTCTGTTCGCTTTATTTGACTTCAGCAACAGGGCTGCATAATGTGACAATTTAGATTGGAACCTATGATCCATTCCTCGAGACTGAAGGATCGATGGAGAAATAGGGAAAGTAGGGTAATTCTCATGACTGAAGTTAATCCATAGTAGAGATCAAAGCAATACTATGTAACTGTTTTTCGGAGCATAATTGAAATGCTTATCACGGCTTAGCATGCAACGGAGAGTTGCAGTTCCATATTATGCCATGGATATTGGGTCTTTTGTTTGGGAGCACTTCTAAAGCTCAGGTCCATCCAAAACGAAGCTACAGTTAATTGCTACCGTCTACAGGAGGACGCCATTGTTCCTCCAGGCAGTAAGTCATCAAGCAACGTATGTAGAACCAGCACAACGACCCCACACCAGCTGAGGCTGGGGCATTTACCACATGTACGACTTTGCAGCTGCTGCTACGTACGAGGCACCAAATTAGGCCCCACCATAGACCCCCCTCCCTCCACCCTTCCACACTCCACTGTCTTCAGCCGATCCCACAATTAGCCCACCATTGTCTCCCGTCACAGCCATTGTTTATGCATGCAGCCGTAGGATTTGCCTGTAGTAAAAGAGGCAAGTTTCTTCCAGCAGAATCCACCTATAGTTACTACACTGAGGTTTCATCTATCACTCTGGGTTGTAGGCCCTGAAGTACCCTACTAGTTTTATCCCATGGCTTTCCACACGACGAGGCGCTTTACTCTGAATCAAGGAAAAATGGACAAAAGACCCTGCAGTGTGTCTTTAATGAGTACAAATGAGGACTTATTGTGGTTCAATGAAAGACTGGGAATCAAACAAAAGCAGAACGATTAGCTTGTGGAAATGGTGGCATTTTTCTGTATTATTGGTCCCTACATTCGGCTGCCGATAAATCCGTCCCGTACAATAGCTGTTCTTTAATGTTACTCTGGTTTCAGGTCGTTAATGCTGGAGTAATGGGGTGCTGCCGTGATATTACCCGTCGTAATATGGCCTTCGTGTTTATTTCTCTTTTTTCTCCTTTCGTCTAGCATTGCTGTTTTTGATTCACATGATGATGTTTGGATACATGAAAACAGTATCCTGAAATAGCACTGCTTTTATAAGCTACCAATTTTAGACATCCCAATAGAGCATCAGGACTGCCATTCCTCGTGATTCCTCGTGGCATATGGAAATCAGTCGTGTACAATGGGTTGTGTACATAGCAGAAAGCAATATGTGAGTACCTTGGCAGGGAAGGGAGATGTACCTTGCTTTGGTGGCTAGGCGCCTTGTGTTATATAATATGCATACAAGGCCGATCCTTACGGGCTCTTGTCATGCTACCATAAGCATGAGTTCGTGTGGCTTAAAGATAGGGACTTTATGTTATCTATACCTTACTATTTGTGTCCGATATGGAACTGCACTGGAAAAGACATCACATCACATGCAACGCCGAACATAATGTGTTCATAAGTGGTAGGGATCTAATACAATGCTCATGATTTGGAAAAGTAATTCTTTGTCGGGACCGGGAAGATTTGACGGGATGACCTAAAGAGGAGGGGGGGGCAGGGGCAAAGGGGCAAAGCTCCAGACAACAGAATAGAGTCTAATCTGTAGAGGGCCTTTGTAGATTGATTTATTTTCCTATTTTATTCATAGCGACCAGACACTGACGATGACAGTAGTCATCGAAAGGGATTTGACCTTTTTCGACAGGGTAAGCCTGGGATAAACAGAGATGTAATACCGAAATGGCTTGGTCATATATAGAAAGGACATAGGTGTTAGTGGTAGGGCTGGGGATTGGGGTGGCAGGGGAAGGGAAGGGGTGCAGACAAGATATCCAACGTCTTCCTGTTAAAAGCATGAGACCAAAAGTGGCGTTTATCTACCAGGTCTATACAAGGAGGAACCAGAGCATTGAAAAGCCCTTGGGACATGGGCTATGATTGATGGCAATAGCAGTAGTAGCACTCTTATACTTTACACCCTTACATCCAACCCCCTCTCCTTCTCCCCTGTCCATGGCAGCCTTAATTTATGGGATGAGACACCTAAAAGACCAGACATAATTAGGGCGAGTGAGCAGCCGCTGCTCCATACCAAATTGCGCTGCAGAAAACCCATTCCAGTCCCTTAATAATAATTTATTTCTAATTGAAGGCCCAGTTTGAAATGCAATGGAAAACTTAAGTAAAGGGAGGCTAAATTTGTCAGCTGACAAATCTCACTCCCAGCAAAATCAAAATGTCTTCATTTCTTAAGGAATGTGTGACAGGATTTATTTTACTCCAAAAAAAAATAACCCCCTTTCCGACAAGTAAATCAAACCGAGTGAAATATGAAAGGAAAAGAAATTACTGAAAAACACTTAAGTAGGTGTCCAAACAAATGAGATTGAAGAAAAACAGGGAGATATTTCCACTGCTGGAGTTGGAGTAGGGCCTTATGGTGCCGCCAACGTCGCCTTGTGAAGGTGCGGTCGTAATCAGCTAATGCCTGCACATATATACCTGTTTGTAACAGGATATTGTTTGCGTGTGTAGCCAGCACATATCAAACAGCCTACATAGCTCAGCTGTTGGACGTCTATATACATCATAAGCTATATGTTAATACCTAAGACCACGCTGAGAACCCCTTAAATAATGTGAGAGCAAGGTATATTGAGGATACCTAGTATCATATAGAAATGAATGCCCTGACCAGATGATGAACAGTTTTACTTGATGATGAACACTTTAACTTGAATTAAACACATAGATAGTTTTTGAAATCTTAGTCTTTTCGTATCACGGAGACAGCAGCGGTTTACAGTGATTTGATGGCATACCCATTACCATGTAAAAGAGATTATGACACTGCCTATTAGAACGACTGTGTGACTGCTTTTAGGTCGATAGGTGGTGCCACCATAGAATCTAGACGCCGTGTATTATGTCCTGGTCACGGGAACGTCAAATTACCCCAACAGAGGACGCTGCTTCTACGTCCATACCGTGGACCCATTCAGGGTTGGGAATGACCAATATCCCTTTAGGGACCTCACATGATGCACGGTGCCAACTAATGGACCAGAGTGCCAATATACTCCATAGTAGACGTTATAGGAAATAGGTGCAATATGCGTATGTGAGTTATGCTTTCAAGGGCCATATATACAGTGTTATTTTAATGTGCTATGTACCCTTTAGTAGTCATGATGCATGAATGCAACATGACGACCCAGACTCCCAAAGGGTCGGTGTGATGCATGGATGTGGCACTGGTATATACACTGTTGTCCCATGAAAAGAAAAAACGTATTGCATTATAAGCACAATGCGGCCTTTAAAGGGCTACATTTTCATAGACAATGTGGGCAGCTTTAACAGCTCGTCACTTATTACAGCAGGAGGAGCAGCACCTATGGTAAGGGGTGAAGTAGAGGAGGGGGGGGGGGGTCAACCAACACTAGCTCCTCCTGGGTAACGGCTTGTGTAGGGTTAGACCAGGACACTGAAGGGCGCCCCACAGTGCCCATAGCTCCTGGTCTGATGGGAGATTTAATGGGTCATCACCTGTCAGGTTAAGAGGGTCATCAAGGGCAGGGGTGTAAAGACATGTCTACTGATCGTGGATACCTCCTGGGAGGCCACTGTCCAGGTGGTAAACCCCTCCATTTCAACACCCATACGGGTTGCACTTGTTGCTGCAGTACTCCAGGGTGGAGAGGTCTGGGTGCACTTAAGGTGCGTATTACTACCCTTTTCACCCTTCACCCAGTGCAGGCGTATATGACATCCTACACCCACGGGACCTGCATCTGGAGCCATTTAAACTGACAGCCACGGTCACGTGCAGGCAAGGGGAGGTTATGGCTGAAAGTGTGCTTCTCAGAAAGAAGTCTAGATTCATCTAGTGGGGACAAATGCATCGAATGAATGCATTTTGGTAAAGTCATTGGTTGTGGTGCCGAGTGAGGGATGGGTTGGCAGCTGGAATCTAGGTTTAGTGATGGGGAAATCTGCTTAGGTCCCCGCCATTTCTTGACGACTGTTTTCTATGCATAGCACTGTTATTCCAGGTATATATTGGTGACACCCATAAGCTGGAGGAGTAATTAGTCGCACATGAAAAAAGGCAATGTATAATCAAAATGGGGACTAATAATGATTTATTTTGTTACAATTTGTTACAGAAGAGTAAGTGAAGTCCGCTGACATCACGTCTTACTTCAAAAATACAGGGAAACATTCCCTGTAAAAATACAGCAGCTATACTGAGCAGAACTAGGCCTGAAGCAACATTATGACGTTCTGAAAGGTAATGTCCCAATAACATTATAATTATGGTTTTCTTATTGAAAATCAGACTTCAGAAAGCTAAAAAGGCGTGACACCTCCAGCAGGATGTTAAAATGAGAGGCCTCCAGACACAAAAACACACAATCAACATCGCCTCAGAGCTATTGTACCAATTAGATGATTGGCACTCAACGCAAACAGACCCGTTGAAATAATTAAGCATCGATAAGCAGCCATAAAACCGCCGTATTTGACAGGGGCTAAATGGAAAGGCAAAATAAAAACGAGAACCACCAACAGTCAATAGGGAGGAGGGATGTCTGTAAACATTCGGCCTGGTGGCTGTTTACTTGGACGTAAATCTGCAGGTTCACATGATATAGGGAATACTTAATCAGAATCACGGCCTAGATTATTCATGACGATGTACATAAGGGTAACGCTGCGGGCTAGGTTGGTACCCCAACTGCCAACCAGAGGGAGTATCGTCCACAAGGATCCGCTCACTGAGCTGCTCCGAATTAAGACGGACATACTGATCATATTAGCCGCTACTGCTGGTGCTCAAACATCAAAGTATAAACTACCTTAGTTAAGAGGTGGAGTCTTGTATTGTATTCTACGCGACTTGCATAGCAGAAAAATCGCCTACAATAGAATAGCTGGGAGGCAAATATCCCATACAAATGATGATTTGTAAGTAAAATGCCTATCGTGTTTACAAGGCCGTTTACAAACCAAGGTATATCGTATAGAGCCGGAACCATTTTGCCAGTTTTGGTGAATCATACAGCAATCTGAACATCAACCCATACTTGGTATCAAATATTGTGACACTGTCTGACATGATCACAAAAGGCAAACCGGTAAATCAAGTACTATCTTAACCGTAGCGTATGGTAGCAATCATACTTGATCTAATCCTGTTTAGTATGCAGGAATTGCCATTATGATATCTTTGTATTACTTCCACGCCATATGCAACATCAGCATGAAATCCCCCTTTACAACATAATCGGTGTAGCTTCTTACTGTAAGAGCCTTATATGTAGAGCATCACCACCAACACCAAATGGCATTTAGATGAGCCACCAGGGGTACAGCGTCCCCTCGGTAATTGGTATACCGTGCTCCATAATTTGGAGGAGGCCCAGCTTCCCGCATCGTCGACGGTCGGGGGCAATTAACCCCTGCATTGGTCTCAGAGTCAGGCTGATATAGTCTGGACTTGACACTTCATTATTCACCTGGAGGCACGTGCCTATAGGGTCAGCGACACACTGGAGGGGTCGATGGACGCCCGTGACAGGTGTGAGAGGCCCATGGGCACCGGCACCTGAATAATTTACACGCTTCCTTTAGCGGCGTTGATCACGCCCCTGCTGGGAGTCTGGGGGCATACATTAACTGGGCCAAATCGGAGTCATCTTGTGCACAACAACGTAATAAGGACGCCTCTATGGGCTGCAGGAGAATGGGCTGGTGGGTTTTATGTTCATGAGACTATGGACATAACTGTTGAGTCTCTCATACACACTGTGTCGCTAATGTTGATGCACTTTGCGTCAAGTACTCAGATGAGGAAAAGCTGGAATATAAATTGATGTGGCACTGGCTTGGCCCAAAATGACCAGTGCTTATAACATGTACAATGTGGAAGTGTTAGCGCTCTTATCTACATTATATGGCTTGCATGTGATGTTCTATACACTATCCACAAATCACAGCCTACGTGACATTTCACTATCATCATTGTGGTGCTTACTTCCCCGTCATAATCCCTCCGTATAGCAGATCCGGTATCTTTACCGAAATGACAATGTTGTTCAATGTTAAGACTAATGTGGGAAAGGTTACTGGACAAGAAAGCTACGAATATTGCTAATGCCAGAGATTCTCCTGGGTTGTTGACAGCTACTGCTGTATCAACCAGACAACCAAGAGAATCTCCACAGTAGAAACACAATTGCAATCCGTATATAAGATATGACAAAAGGTGTCTGAGAATAAAACAAATCTACGAGCAAATGCCACAATAGGCTTATCGAGCACAACAGACAGAGTTGAAGAGAAGTCACAATGATGTTCTGTAGTTTTCTGTCAGAAAACTAGGAGATTGTCTTTATGTGTTGTCCAACTAGGCTCCGCTCCCCCACAATACAGAGGGAAGCCAACAAACGATCTGATGTATAGTCCTATCAAATGTCATCCCACAGGAAACATTTTGAACAGACTCGAAATTCTGTTTCCGTTCTCATTTAGAATTCCCTTTCCCACCAAACATACGAAATTCAAAACATGCCACAGAAAGGTACTTTCAACTATTGCTACAACACGAACAATTTGTCTTTGCAACTAAGCGCATCCATGGGTTAGAAACAGTAGGAGACTATAAGGATATCACATAGTTCTAGATCTTTTATTCATTGTCAACGGTCCTAACACCAACGTGGTTGCGTAGTTATAGTCCAGGATGTGATTAAGAATGGCATCCTAAATGTATTGCTGAAATTCCTTTGTCTATAGGGAATGCACATTCAGGGAATGGCCATTAGGTACCTACTACGACATTTTTTTCTTTCTTTCTTTTTATTATCATTATTATCAGATAATAATTAGTGGTTGCTCGTTGAGACTGTAGGTCATGGGTCCATCACCACAAAACCAATACTTGTCGCCGCTTAACCTTGACTAAAGGTCACGTCTAACTCTGACCGCTTAAACGTTGTCCTGTTCCTCCACCCCAATCCTGAAGGTCATGTCCATGGAATAGTGCTTAACAAGCACAACAACTCGGCAGAAAAATACATATATTCGTCTTGTTTGTTTTCCAAATGACATGTTTTATTGCTAACCGTCTGTTGCTGGTCTGGGATGGATGAATGTTTTCTGATTTTGAACTTTATAGCCTGAAGTCTTATAGGAAGGACCTTTATTATAGTGTAACAGGAAAAACACAGTAAGGGATCCATATCCTGTTCTATAATGAAATGTGCATACACATTAAAGAAATGCCAGACAGAAAAAAGCTGTTCAGGGATTTACTCGATCCCCTAATCATAGGACTATAGATAGCTCTGAGGAAATTCCAGGCACGAATTCTACTCAGGCCTTCACTTCCTATGTGTTTCAATGCTACCTAATGGAGACCTCGACCTGTTCTTCTTTTCTTGGATGTGGCGAGTGACTCTCTAGTACTGAGTCAGTGCATCATGATGACATATAGACAAGAAACTTTGAGACATCATGTCAACCTCAACTGGTCCATAAAATCTGATCACCCATCCCCTTATCTTATAATTACAGGGCACAACCAGTGCGCTATACAAAACAACGTTCAGGGACCCTCTATTCTTGATTAGTTCCCTGCAAGTATAATACATCAGAATACGGTGAAGTCAGTATCATATCTACATTAGTAAATGTGTTTTCGCCGCTGCGGGTACACCGGGGGCGTTCAGACGTTTGACAGCACTTCTTTATGAGTGCCAGCAGCCCAGACTACTAGATATGCCATGGTCCAACATTTGTCAGCACTTATGGCCATGGGAATGTACGACAAACATGGGTCCCACAGAGTAAAGGTGAGCGTAGGCGGCACGGCAGAGACAGTGACGGCGGCGACCTGCCTGACCACTTACGTAGCTGCTGCCTGGGCGAATCTTTACCCTTTAAGTACAGTATGATGACTTAAGTCTTCATGGTCATAGGTAACCCAGAAACCGTTGTTTTTCTGGGTAAGCCATGATGCATCTTACCTATCATTCGGGAGGTTATCATCCATGTGGGTCAGCATCATGCATGAGTACATCCCAGGGATGCATTCATGAACAGTGACGACAAGGTGCTGCCCCTAAAGGGTTAAATAGCCAATGGGTGGACGTATCTGTCCACCTAAGTGTGGTTCGCCGTGACCCCACTGGTCAATATTAGCTGAACCTAGCATGCTCCCCACCCACGGGCAACACGTCAGCACACCGACAAAACGAAATAAAATGACCAGACCACGTCCATAGCAAGTTTTTATCGTCCTTATTTTTTATGATAATGCATGATATTCATCAAGGAAAGACCTATGTGTCCACACGCCTGGCCTTTACTTAAGGTCGGTGGTAGTGGGAGGAGGAGGTGGTAGATGATCCGAGTACGTGCCTCCCTGGCCAATCACTTTGTAAAGTTCATTGGCATTTTCATTTGAATTAACACTCATCAATTGTGTGTCCATATAGGATGAACTTCTCTATGGAAATCCCACTCTCACCCTACCATTGCCTGTGTTTGCACTAGCTGAGGAGGACACATGAACGTGCATATTAGATTGCTTTTTGTGAGGTCGTCTCATATTCCGCCTCTCATACTGCAATCGTATACGGCATAATCGTAATGCGGCTAGAAGGTTTTAAGTGTTTATGCAAATGTGGAGCTTGATACACTGACTCCAGGGGGTATAGTTATGCACATGCATGTGTGAACAGATGAACATCTTACTTGTTTCAACAAACGTGATCTGTAGGACTATTGACCTCTCTCTACTCCCTGCATAAAAGCACATTTTTCATATGCTACTTACAGTTGGTGTTTCCTTATATCACAATACAAATATTTCCTGAGCTCAACCATTACCAGAATGATAACGATTTTTATTTCAGCCCACACCACACGCTCTTCATATTCAAGATATGCGTTGGGTGGGATCCCAACCTGTTGGAGATCGCTCCCTATCAACCGCCTATTATATCTTTGCTAGTAAATTATGTGACCAAAAGAAATACGTTGTCTGGTCCATATCTAAGTGGTTCCCCATGGTTAAAACTGGGATGTCAGCAGATCAGCCAAAGTAGAGGTATTGGGTTAAATCTTCCAAGAAGATAACTAGATAATTGCTAAGATGGATTTAACACTGCAAAGTCGATAAACCTCTTCTTCACCATGAGTAGAGCTCGGCAATCTGTGCGGCACCAATTCTCAGAATGGTGGGAACTGAAGACCTTGCCTGTCTTTATTCCTATCTGCCTTATCTAATTAAGCAGCGGGGAGCCCAGTGGAGTGTGACTGGTGCCACACCTCTCCCTAATCACCCACAGTGATTACAGGCGTCGGCACTGATTGGGATCCCACCCAATTAGGTATCTAATGAGGGTGAAACAGGACCCCCTGGGTCCCGTACAACCGACCCGCGCCTGCACATCAGCTTTCATTACATTATGTTGAAAAAGGTATCATTCATAAAATAGCAGTAGGCTATAGGAGATATGGCCTAGCCCCTGCACATTCATAGAAGACCTCATGAATTATATGGCCTAAAAGTAGCACAGCATATTTTTTCATGCACTCCTAATACCCCAAGATTATATGATAAGGGGTCGTTATCACATCTGCAAAATTAAGCCACCCATTTGCAGATTTAGGCGTATTTGGCAAATCTCAACTGCTTTTAAGCACCTCAGGGTTTTAAATCCTTTAACCTGAGTCGTGGCTGGAGGCAACGTGAAAGCGGCTACAGAAACATTTCAGCTATCAAATAGTTTCCATATATCACTATGTATCAGAGAACCTGTCCAGAAAATGGGATAAGATTTCTGAACAAGAACCCAGGGGGACTTCAGCAATTGCCTCACTGTGCTGGTGCTTCCACAGTCCTGCGTGTATTAGCTGCTGGCAATATAGCATATCCATTATGATGAATTTGCTTCTCAGCTGCACACCGGTCTCACATAGATAGGTTGTGGCGTGGGAATAGGAGGGCTGCTACAGACGGATGCCCCGGGCGCTTATAGCTTCATCTCGTCTGATCGAAACCATCGTTGTAGCGGCAGAAGAAGTTATAGTCTGTTCCATTGCTGGTTGAAAGCTGGTATCTTTCGTAATATGAAGCTATGACTACAGCAAGGATATTGTATTTTATTTGGAGGTCTATGTAAATTAGCGCACTATATTTTTCAAATTAAAAAGTGTATTATCATGGAGAAACATTATGCAGTTCAGTGCAGCAATCTCCTGTTCGTTTAGCTAACCCTTTAAAGCCAATGAACATCAATATTCTGCCATATTCTGAGCCATGGCTTTATCAAATTATATCATTCACATAGCTTTGATTATCATATTTGATACACTATGTCAAAAAAGCAGATTGTAGTTGATGAAATCTGGATTTTAAATGAATGTGTCTTAGTAACAAAGACATGAACTCCAACTATACATGAAAACCCTTCAACAACAAGCAAGGTATGCATACTGGAATCCAGAGTCATGTATGTGTCACTAAATGTATTTGACTTTAGTAGTATAGTATGTATCGGAACGGGACTATAGTTAAGTACTGTTTATTACTCAATCGACATGCAGCCAATCAGAGGCCTCCATTTGGTCACGTGACCGGAAGTGACCTACTTAGGGGATTAGTGGTGCATTCTGGGTAACCCTGCAGCCAATCAGAGGCCACCATTTGGTCACGTGACCGGAAGTGACCTACTTAGGGGATTAGTGGTGCATTCTGGGTAACCTACTGACCTACTTAGGGGACCGGAAGTGACGTCATATGACCTAATTTAGGATCACGTGACCGGAAGTGACCTGATGAGTCACGTGAGCGGAAGTGACGTCACATGACCTAATGGCCGACCGGAAGTGAGTGACCTCATTGAGGATCACGTGACCGGAAGTGACTTGATTGATCACGTGAGCGGAAGAAGAAGTTTTTTGTTTAGGAAGTGAGGGTCTTTAGGATCACATGACTGGAAGCGACGTCGTCACATGAGTGACGCTTTAAGAGACTGCGCGACTTACTAGTAAAAGAAGACGTATGAAAATAAAAACACAACAATATTTTATTTTATTTTTTTTATTTATTTTTTTTTCAATCTTGATAAACACTCTATTTTTGAAAAGATGCACACGCTTATTTTTTTTTTTTTCATATCTCTAAAGGACTCGTTGTCACACCGTCAGAATGCACGCGACGCTTATAATACAAGTAGCGCACGCCGTCTTTCTCTATGGTGTAGGTGACCATTTTGTTTCGCACCACTTTGAAGTTTCTATTTACAGCAATGAGAGTTTTTCGTTGGCGAAGAACATCCAAGAAGTCGTCTGGTTCCTGAGGGTTTTGTTTCTTCTGTACGCCTTTTGCACTCCATTTTTTGGATTTTCTTTCACCGGTGTCGCTGACTCGATCGTAGCAAATGTAAGTCTTAGGGTTGAGACTTAGGATCCCGTCACCTTCCCACTCCGCTTTCATAAGCCCCGAAGTTCTCAGATCGTGAAGGTACCGTCTCTCACAACATCCGCCGGGCGGCGGACACCATTCTCGCACTCTTTCCGTTTTTGTCTTCACGAAAAGCTCTAAGTGATCGTCGCACACCGCTGTCGGAAGCCACTTTCGTTTCTCTCTGAAGTACGTCTCTCTCAGGCGAGGTTTGACTAGGTCATCCAACGTGTCACCGCTGAGAGCCATGTAAAGACTGTCGGTGTCCATTTGACAAAGGGCATAATCGCGCCGATCGACGAATCTATCCAAGAAGTCGTATGTGAACTCTAACATTTTCAACTTCGCGTACTGGTATACCATGAACCCTATTTGAATAGGGAGGTTGTTGTTGACTGTTTTCGGTTGTAGTTCGACTTCAAACAGATCGGAACTCAACTCGGACGCCTTTTTGAAGCGCCACGAATTGGCCAATAGTTCGAACTTCCGACTGTCAGTGTATCTCACCGCCGTGTGTTTTTCTTTGTTGCAGATTGTTTTACCGTACGTAGCGTTTCCCATTAACTTGTAACAGTCTGACAGAATTTTCTCGTTCTCGTTCACGTCGCCACGTCTTCGCGCCGCCGTTACTTCGTCCGCGAAACCGGCAAAGGAGCGTTTAGGTAGGTATTCTACCACCAGCTGCACTTTGGTGACTATCAAACCGTGCTCTAAATACCACTTGAGAAGCGGCGTTCCCAAGAGAATATTTTTTCCGTGGTAACTCCCTATCAGACATCTCTGAGGCGTGTTCAACAGCTTTTCTTCCTGCGCAAAGTCTGACATGTGAGGTCCTATGTCCGATTTTGAAACGGTCGCGTTCTTGAAAACGGGGGTCATTTCTTCGAAGTAGTCTCGTAGGTGAGGCGGCGTAGTGATGTCCACTTGAACTAAACCGAACATTTTCTCCTCTTTCACAGCGGAAAGGATGTCGCTCTCGCTCATCGCGTTTCGAGACACTTTCAAAGCGTCAACCTTCCAGCGTTGTTGGGAGGCCTTGACCCGCTCATCTCGACGCTTCATCTCTCGCCATTCGCACTCCCACACGACGACCAGCTTGTGACCTAGCGCTTTCAAGTAAGCGCTTACTCTGGTCGTTCTGTCGCGTCTCTCCTCTCTCAGTGAAGCGCACTGATATCGGTGCGACGGTATGCACTCGTGAGCGTGGAACCAACACCCGTGAAACTGGAAAACCGTATTAGAGGCCGCGTGAAACCCGTCCACGCGAATTCTCCGACAGCCTACAACCATCTCGCCGCCGTTCAAAGCGTGGCGCAGTTTCACGTCGCGGTCGTGCTCTACGAAGCGTAACCACTCCAAAGCGCTGTGAGAGTTTCTTTGCCTAATTTCGGGCTTGAACTCGGTCTCGGGCCGTCTCACCGCGTAATAGCCCGTGCAGTGCGCTTCGCTCATGCAGCGCAAGTACAGAGAGTTAGCGTCTAGTCCTAGGATGTGTTGGCACGGTCTCGCTTCTTCGCCGTACTTGTGCTCCCTTATCCGCGTGGTGCCCTTCTCGTGAAATCTATGGAAGATGATGGAAGGACCGCCGACTAGATTTTCTTTGATCAGAGCGTGGAGGCCGGCGTCGAACTGGGGGAACGTTGTGAACGCGTCTTCTAGGTTTTGGAAGAGGAACCGTAAAGTCAAACCGGCGAGAGAAACTCCGTCTTTCAACATGTCAATGCCGCGATCTTGGAAAAATTTAGCGTGATTTTTCAGAGCTTCTATGAAAGGTTTGACGTCTTTGTTGTTGTAGTGGATCAAGTAGTCTTCCATAGTTTGCATCTTCTCGTCGGACCAAACTTTCTGACATGCGGCGTAGTCGGATTCGGACATTTTGACGCCCGTCAGCTCGCTGTCGAAAGCCGATCTCGGTGGCAGCGTTCTGTTTGCCAGTTTCCTGGTAGACGTCATCCATTCGTAAGGAAAGTGACCTTTCTCTTCGTTCCTGGTGAAAGCTCGCAAATAGGTCGCGTAGTTGTAACCGGGTGCCAAATAGTTGACTACGTCCAAGAAAACCGTGTGCTGTGTGTAAACCGCCAAGTATTGATTGCTTCTCTTTATGACGCTGAATTCTTGGTTTCTTCGGTCTCCGGAGGCGAAGAACGGGTGAAGGCGTATTTTGATCAGGTTCAAGTCGTAACGCCCCGAGTTGAAGCCCACGACTGGAGCTTGACGGATGTATCTCAGAAGACGCTTCTTCAGTTGAACTAACGGGTGTCTGGTCTGAGCCGCAGCGAAGCCGCCTGGAGAAGGGGTGAACGTCGCCTCCTCCAGCAGGAGAGCTTCACCTATCGCCGCATCTAACTTCGCTAAGGTCGGTCGGTAAAGTTCTAGCACAGCTTCCCCGATGACTTTGGCGTTCTCGTTTATGTGATTTAAAACTCGGTCCAACAAGGGGTCGGAATCTGCGTCGGATTCTCTGACGAAGCAGACGGGCCCCTCCCACCCCGGAAAGTCGGATGCGACGCTAGCCGACAAAGGGACGTGATCCCACAGCAGGGACACGTGTTCCGTCGACGGTTCTTTGCACGGTCTGAAGAAAGCCTCGAAATCGAAGGCGATCTTGTAAGGGTAGATTCCGGAATGTCCGTCGGGGGGAAAAATGGAGAAGTCTGCTAGCGCTTCGAAAATCGTTCTCGAATTTTGGTAGATGCCACCTACGTAGCGCAACTTGACTTGTCGGCAAGAGGAAAGCTGGTTCCTGTGTCTCTTCAGCAAGAACTCGGTGGTGAACGCCGCCTTACACTTGCAACATTCGTATATGCCCGCGTACGCGTTGAAGTCCGTGACGAGAGAGACGTGCAAACCGCCTTTCGCCGTCAGGTGTAGGTTGACTTTACCTCGGGCGGCCAGAGTTCTGGAAGGCGGTCTGATCAGAGTAACGCGTCTTCTCAACTTCCGCCCCGGCACTTGACGCGACGCGGTGTAAACCGCTATCTGTACGTCAAACAAGTTCTCTAACGCGGGTAAGTCGCGGATGTTCAGACCCGGAAAGGATTCAGGTGTGGCAGCAGGACAGAACTGACGTAACAAATCTGAAGCGCGCTTGCTGGTGTTGTATAAGTGAAAGGAAATGCAGCGGAAGATGCAGAGGTTGTCCTTGTTGGGAAAATCTAACACGCCGCTTCTCTTTCCAACTCGACCGGCCTGAGTGATCCTACCGCCTATGGGGAATTCCCCCGGTCCCATGTAAACGCAAATGTTCAAATTGGTAGGAAAAAGAACGTGCCACTTGGTGTCAGCGTCGCAAAGTTTCCGTACTTCCTCGCAAGCGACGGTGTTTTCCATCTTTGAGAGGAGCTCTTCCAAAGTTTCTGAATTAGTTATAGTAGGGAGCGGTTGTATGAGAGTTGCATTGTTCTGGGAGGCCTGAAAGTAGCGCAGTTTGCTCTTGTCTTCTCTGTGTTGTAAGAGTAAGCCTACCGAGAAACCCACTTTGTATCTGAATCTTTGTGTCAAGTGAATGCGACGCATAGTATCTACAGCGTCACTCAACTCGCCGGTTGGTAGCCTGTGCATCCTGACGCCCGTTTGTATCGCAGGCCAATTCGCCGTGAACGTTTCCTCCCCGTTCGGTACAGCACATATGCGCGGAGGGACGGTCACCCCGTCCAGAGATTCGCGTCGACAGGCGATCTTTCGGCAATCGCCTTCGCCGCATAGAGGGCAAAACTTAGGTACTACTCTACAATTTTCTACGTGTCTCTCGTGGTTGTACGGTCTTTTAAACATTTTGAAACACTTTTCGCATACGTACTGTGTCATGTTTTTTTTTCACTCAGTTACCAACTACTTAGCCGTCTAACTATCTATCTATCTATCAATCTATCTGTCTATCTATCTATCTATTTATCTTTCTGTCTGCTGTCTGTGTATCCGTCTGTCTGTCTCATACAGCGTACGTCAAACGCTGTGTGTGTGTGTGTGTGTGTGTGTGTGTGTGTGTGCGCGCGTGAGCGTTGAGCGTCTCTCATTCCGAATCTATGCCGAGATATTTCAGAATGATCTCTGTTTTGTCATCCAACTCTTTGAGCGCTCTGGCGGACAGCGTCACTCCCTGCTGTGTGGGTTTTTTGTCAGGACCTTTGTACTTGCGCACGTGGACGAGGTTCTTACCGCTGTAGTAGCTCACAGCTGCGTACACTTCGCCCTCCTCATCCAGCACTGCGAACCAGGGGGTGTGATTAGGTTTTCCTTGCGCGGCCGCTGTGTCGCGTATGCGCACCACTGCGCGGATATCGGCGATGCGTGCTATTAGCTCGCGCAGCGCGTCGGTCGTGAAGTGCACTCGCTTGCTTCTGGTCAGAGACGCCTCTTTCACCTGGCCGTCTTTTGTGTAGCGCGGCCTCCTAGACAGTCTAGCCACGTCCTCCCAGATCTCCAGCGTCAAAGCTCCGTCTAAGCAGAACTCTAACCCGAGAAGACGGGAGAAGGTTTTCTCTGCTTCTTCTCGTCCATCTCGTTCTTTTTCTTGTATTTTTCTCTTCTTACTAGGCCTTGTTGTTCTGGAACTCACCTTAGAACGTTTCACACCCGCAGGATGAGTAACACCATCAGCGTGAGCTGAATCAGCAGCAGAACCGATAGCAGGAGCAGCGTCAGCGCTGGTGGTATCCGAGGCCTCGTTGTTGGAACCGCGCAGCCACACGCCGTCGGTGCTGAGTGTAGCGGTAGAAGATGAAGCGCCGCCGCCCTCGTAAGGTGGCGGTGAGGGCAGTCGCCACGGATCGGACGGGACGCTACTAGTGGAGGAAGTGAGGTCGAAAGGTCGAAGAGGGAAGCCGAAAAACGTACCGCCCACCCCTTTCCCTTCGGGTTGTTCGTACGCCTCGTCGTCAGCGTCGTTCTCTGTCTCACCCTGTTGCTGCTGCTCCTCCTCCTCCTCCTCTTCTTCTCGGTTTAGGGGCTGAGTGTCCGAATAGCTGTCACTCTCAGCGCGAGCGGCGTCGAGGGCGTCGGTCGATGTAGTGGTGGAGGAGAGGGGCTGTGCAACGTGCGGCAGGTCATCAAAGTCATCAACAGTAGTGGGGAGGTAAAAACCCGGTTGCCAGTACTGCGCTGTGCCAGGAGCGTTGTCGTCAGTAGTAGTAGCGGTAGCAGCAGGTGCAGCAGCAGCAGCAGCAGCAGCAGCAGCAGCAGCAGCAGCAGCAGCAGCAGCAGACGCAACAGTAGCAGGCGCAGCAGCCTCAGCAGGCGCAGCAGTAGCAGGCGCAGCGGTAGCAGGTGCAGCAGCAGCAGCAGCCGCAGCAGGCGGGGCGGCAGTAGCAGCGGCAGCGCGCTTAGCAGCAACGTGTACCGTCGCGAGTGTAACAACGTCGCTAGCACGACGACTACTACCAGTAGTAGTACTACTACTACTACTACTACTACTAGTACTACTACTGCTACTACTACTGCTACTACTACTACTACTGCCGCGAGCGCTCGCTACAGCGGGAGGGTGATAAGACCAAGCGGCTGCGGCGGTAGTCTCATTTTCAGTAGCAAGAGGAGGCACTGACGCTAAACGAGCGCTGTTCCGCGTAGTCTTCTTGTTCTTGGACGGCGCTAGGTGTTGTCTTTTGCTCATGGTGGTGACTGTAGAGAGCAGCAAAAGAATGAGTGAGTGAATGGAGGTTTCCAGACCCCTTATATACGCCTTCTCGCTTCTAGAGCTAAGCTACTTACTGACCCTGTTCAGCTGCCGCCGGCTGGCCGGCGGCCATTCACAAAGAGAAACAAAAGACATAAGGCATGACGTTTTCAGCTGGATCCCTTTCCCCCCTTTTTGAGAGATCGACTGTCATGAGCTAAGCCGCTTACCACCCTGTTCAGCAATTCAACGCGCATTAGCTGTATAAAGGATTAAGCGGTTGCTGCCGTCGACTGACCGGCGGCCATTCACAAAGACATAAGGTATGACGTTTTCAGCTGGATCCCTTTCCCCTCTTTTTTTTTGAGGGATCCACTGTCATGAGCTAAGCCACTTACCACCCTGTTCAGCCATTCAGCGCGCGTTAGCTGTATAAAGGATTAACGGTGATGAGCTTAGAGTGTGTATACAAAAAAAAACTACAGGAGGCGTGTGGCGTGAAGCAGGACCCCCCTAAGACGAACGTGTCTGTCTGTGAGTAGAGGCGTGTGCATGTGGTGAGCGACTTAAGTGTAAGACAAAAAAAAAATCACCACCTCCTGCCGTGGTGAGTAGACCGGGCCGGCCAGGCGGCGGCCGGCTAGTTCAATAGGGAGGGGTGACAGCTGACTAAGGCTGTGCATGAAAAAAATCCGATTTTCACCTGACCTCTGACGTTTGTTACAATGAATGTCAGAGGGAGGGAGGCGTCCTCAGGTAGGGGGTAGGAGGTAAGGCTATGGATGAGGAAGAAACACCGTTTTCAGCTGGTCTCCACGGATAGCGATGACACACCCCTCGTCATCTAAGCTCTTAAGGAGCGGAGCGGTTGAAAAAGCGTCATGCGGACAGGTCGCTACACAGCTGGAGTGCTGTTGGAAATGGGATTAAACTCCCTCTGTATAAAAAGCTCTGATTTCTGTTGGAAAAAAACCATATCGCCTCTGACCACAGTAACGTCTACTACCACCACCACCGCCGCCACCACCGCCGCCGCCGCCGCCGCCGCCGCCGCCGCCGCCGCCGCCGCCGCCGCCGCCGCCAAGACGAGACGAGATGGCTCAAGCTATTCCACTTTCAAGCTCGCCTTCACCGCCTTGTCCACCTGAAAAAAAGTTAATGCGGCTTGACGACGTGAGACGCGCGAGGCAGACCGATGGGGAGAACAGAGAGGTAGGACAGCGGCGGTTAGCCTATAGCGACGCCTTGCTTCGTCAACTAGGTAAAGAGTTGAGCGGCTGTTGGAGAGAGTTGGGCAGTAGCTTAAAAGTTACCGCCGCCCGTATGGATGCTCTAGTAGAGCGCAGTGTCAAGACACCGGAGGAGCTGTGTACGGCGATGTTCCGAGTCTGGTGGGGTGAAACCCCGCATCGTCATAGATGGGGAGAGCTCGGTCGCGTCTTCACCCGCATTAGACGCGTGGAACTGTTGGCTCAGTGGATGTCCCTTCTCCACAGACAGGGGTTGGATTTCGAAAACCCCGACTCGCGCGCGATGCATAAGCACTTGGGCACCCTCGGCAGACGTCTAGGTAGCAGGTGGAAAGAGGTGGGGGACCATTTAAAATTGTCGCCTGAGAGGTTAGATAAGATCGCTGAAGAATGCGAATACGGAGGAAGTCCCGCTGAGTGGGCCTTCCGAGTGTTGAAAATGTGGCAAGATGAAGCTGACGGTGCCGGCGGTACACCTTTTGAACTCCTTCGAGTGTTGACTGAGGACATGGGAAAGTTTGACCTCGGCATCGCGATATTACTTGACTTTATCAAGCAAGAAACAACGAGAACGACGGACATGTGAATTGTTGTGTTTTATTTTCATACGTCTTCTTTATTAGTAAGTAAAAAAAAAAAAAAATCATAACAATTAAGACGCGCGCCCTCTTTAAGTGTCACTTCCTCCAGTCGCAGCTGATCGCCTCATCGAAGCACGTGATAAACAAAAAAAAACGAAGAGACACGCTTCTTCCTCTCGAGAGGAAGAAGCGTGTCTCTCGATTGAAATCTTTTTCTTTTCTTTTTTTCTTAAAAGAGACAAACGCCCCTTAGAGTGCCCCCCCCACCCCCCTAGAGTGCCCCCCTCCCCCCTCCCCCCCTCCCCCCCCACCACTCGCCCCATGCATCCTAAAAGCGCCCCCCTCCCCATGCATCTTAAAGGGGCCCCCCTCCCCTTCCCTCCCCTCCCCTCCCCTCCCCTCCCCCCCCCCTTTATACACTCTAAAGAACGCTTCTACCTAGTTCAATAAGTCACTTCCAGTCGCTCGTAAAACAATAAAAAATGAAAAAAAACAAAAACTTATATCGTAGTGTTTTTTATTAGTTTACCGAAAAAAATAAGAGACTCGCCTCCTCCTCCTCCTCCTCTCCTCCTCCTCCTCCTCCTCCTCCTCCTCCTCCTCCTCCAAAAAAAAAGATATCACATTTTAAAGCGCGTGACCCCTTAAAGACGCTCATCTCTTCATTAAGTCGCGTGACGTCACTTCTTCTTCTTCTTCTTCTTCCGGTCACGTGATCAATCAGGTCACTTCCGGTCACGTGATCCTCAATCAGGTCACTCACTTCCGGTTGGCCATTAGGTCATGTGACGTCACTTCCGGTCACGTGACTCATCAGGTCACTTCCGGTCACGTGATCCTAAAGTAGGTCACTTCCGGTCCCCTAAGTAGGTCATATGACGTCACTTCCGGTCCATAAGTAGGTCATATGACCTCACTTCCGGTCACGTGACCAAATGGCGGCCTCTGATTGGCTAACTAGGTCACGTGACCTCACCACTAATCCCCTAAGTAGGTCACTTCCGGTCACGTGACCAAATGGAGGCCTCTGATTGGCTGCAGGTCGATTGAGTAATAAACAGTACTTAACTATAGTCCCGTTCCGATACATACTATACTACTGACTTTATCAGTGGCTTCTTACAGGAACCCTCCACCTTCAACTAGACCATTTGTGTAAATATTTGCAGCAAAAACGACGTCACACTTGGGAGTAGTAGCGGACAATGGGACTAATTTGCAGGACGTGATTTGAGCTAACAGAGGGGAGGAGATGCTGGGAGTGTGGGCGCGTCTTACGACTGCCGTGACAACACATTGATTCGCTGCGTCCACACTAGGAGGGGTGGCAGGAGTGTGTAGAAATGACTCGCACTCCAGACCTCCCCTACGTCGCCTTTCCCACACCCCTAACACTATCTGTGTGCTACATGTCCCCCATTATTCTGAGTGTGAATTGGAATTGGCTGTAAGTTGGCAAGCGCGTGCTCCACACTTGCAATATATAAAGTTCCAATAGTTAAATTATAAAGAGTAGTGAGTAGCCCTCCCTGGGGCGAATATATATATCTATCTCTCACGTTATATATGAAATTCTGTGAATTGATAGCAGGGGATACTACTATAACCTTATTGTCCTTGGCACTGGGAACCTGATAGACAGTGTGGAGATGGACGTCACATGGGGATAAGACAGGAAGGGTTTGATGAAAGAAGACCCATCTCTCAGACGCCCTCCTCTCTCCCTCACCCCAATCTGCCGTCGGCGTTTGGATCCCTGTCTTTGAAGTCTCCTATTTTCACCTGAAGGGAGATCTGTCTACGGATCTGCGTCTGCGCAAGAAGGCCGCCCATGCATGAACTGGGAGCTGCGTTTTGTTGCAGAATGTCGCCTGCCCGCCGTGCCTCCATTCCTATTTGATAAGCTTTACAAACAGCGTTTTAGAAAGACGGGCTTTACGTAAAAAGTCGTCTGCTGTGGCCGCTTATGACGATGAGTAGATGAAAGTCTGGATACTGTGCAGCGAATGGGAGGAGAACAGACATAACTAGGTATTACTAGGGATATAATCAGGTGGATTATCATAATATCACGGCGCAGCACCTTTCGTACCACTGCCTTGTTTCTTGAGGTAAATCCCTTAGCTTTTGTTATATGGATGTCTTTCAATTCACAGTTAGAGACTACACTAAGATGAAAAAAATGAATATATGGCTGAAGGGCTTTTGAAAATGAGATGGTAATGGGAGGCTCTGTCCCTGGTGACAACTACCCCTTAAGTCTGGATAAGCCAATATGCATAAGCTTCCTTTATGTTTTTATATTGAAGCCTGAAAGAAGAACAAGAATAGCACATCCAGCTGCCGATGGGACATTGAACTGCCTGGGTACTCATTAAAGTTGGGTGCATATATATACATATACAAATATATAATATATATATATATATATATATATATATATATATATATATATATATATATATATATATATATATATATATATATATATATATATATATATATATATATTTGCTGTTCTTCATGAATTTGGTGTCTGATAATACGTAATGTACTGTCGTATAAACTCACCACTCGGCACCCTCGTCACCAACACCACTAAGTACACTCACCTACAGAAAAGAGAAAACATTTCAACTTTAGAATCATTTGTAAATTAATGTTCTCTGAAATAATTGAAACAAATCTAAAACCTACATGAAATGCAAGGCAATTACACAAAATATACATATATATTTCTTTTTGGTAAATTGTGCTGCTTTATTACATTTGATGAAATTACAATCACTAAATGTCTACAGTCTGCCTTCTACCTGAGCTCATAATATGGTTATAAGGAAATAGGCTTATAAATAAGCCTATCAAAAGTTATGTGACCTAAATCGTTTAGCATAATGCTCTACACCTTTACACAAGAGGAGAGAAATCAATGAGCAATCGGTAATTTGATGTTATCAGACAGATATCCCTATAATTATATATTTCAGAACATTCATTTCAGTTGATTCACAACTGCGCATGCGCTCTCCCTTTCTATCTATCCTCGCCAGATGGCACCCCACCACTCTGATGCCCCCTGGCGGTCGAGCCGGGAGTCTAAGGGTGATAATTCGCTGCTTGGGACGTAAATCTTTGAAGTGGCGGACAGAGTCCTCCATTTTCCTCGCTCCGTCTAATTTGTTTCTCCCCTGAGACACACTTCGATACACGCACATGGGAGCCCGTCTTAGATTGTAGCCCCTCAACGTATGTATATAGGCCTACTTCACACATAGGTACGTATGTGACATCCCTGCTTCAGATATGGGCGGAATGAGACATTTATATCTATATAATTATAGATAGCAGAAAGAAAACTGCATGCAATTGTCTACAGCCTCTAGCTTTAGCATTAGGTCGTCTCCTAGGTTGTACAGTTTCGGATTGAATCATCACATATCTATGTCTCTGCTAGCCCCCCTCATCCCACCACATGTGATTCCTGAAAGCACAGTTCCTGTCCAAATGGGTAAGGGACTGTTTCCTTGGATGAGTTCATGAACACTTTAAATAAATAAAAAGTGTGGGATAGTTTGCTTCAAATTACACGTATGCATGCGCATATGTTTCTCCCTGGAGGGAGCACAAACTCGTCACTTGATACGAATATAGCTCGTTAACAGCAAACTTAAATATGTTGATGAAATACCCATGCATTAATATGAAAAAGGAACAGCATGGTTTGGCAACATACCACGGCACGGCCTTACCTTGGCGCTTCATGTTAGGCTGACATGAAACTACCTGTACCATAATCCCAACAGCAAAGGCACACTTGTGTTATTTTATATCCTGCAAAGGCCTCCCTAACAAGGTCGTATAATAGGGGACGCATAATGGGCGTTTCTGACGGGGCCAACTGGTTATGGAGCTTAAACGACATCATCAAAAAGAGGGAAATCTGAGAAGGGCGCCGCTTTGTCGTACTGAGCAGCACAGAGCGGCTCATGCTGCCGTGTTTCATACTCATCGTTATGCTACCATCGCCGCCTGTGGTGGCTCCGCTGCTGCTCCGGTATGTTCACACTATTGGTAGAATATGGACAGGTATCCAGTGTATTCTAGTACCTGGGGACATGACTCTGGATGTATGGGTGAAGACATAGGTATGCCAGAGATGCCACCTTGTGGCTCCTGGCCGCACTACACTGACCTAAGTCCCTAGACCAGCAGAGATCACGCCGTGCTATCACTAGGACTGGTACATATCCCGATCAGAACCTTAAAAGTGACGCCCTGCTCCAGGCAGATATGCGTGCATGTCTCAGGTGCTGCCCCCCCCCCCCCACCCCATTAACCCTGCCATATCAGGTGAAGTAAAAATACACCTGGATTTAAACACTTGAATTATTCAAGACATGCTTACTGTTACTAATTGGTGCATGTGCAAAGTTACAAACGGCCAGGACATCAAAAACCAAATTTCACGATCTCAAACCAATGGGCGTTTCAAGTGTCCTCGTTCTAGCAGCAACATTCCGATTTCAGAAGCTATTTTTACTTTAAGCCTCCACCCTCCCCCTAAAAACTTTTCTTGTTTAAACGTTGATCTGCATCCCATTTCATATCATTCAGGCCGTAGAGTATAGCTACATGTTGTATACATTGTCTGTGAGTTTGGTGTTGGGGTTGCAGTTTGGGAAACGATTGGGGTTAAGGAACGGTGCGTCCGTCACTGCGAGCCTCCAGGGACTACATTATTGATGCACGGGTACTCAGCGAGATTGGGGCGTTCTGACCCAGATTCCTATTGGTATCCAGGTTGACTCCAGGGTCGGTCATTTACACCACATGGCCAGGTGAAATCATAGAGATGTTTCAGCCAGATCTGCCTTTGTTAAACTAAAGTTAATTAAAGCTCATGGGAGATATTTGTCGTTTACTTGTCATGATTATGTCGATTTCCTAATCAATCGATGCATTCAATAAATTACAACACCTTATAATTGCTTCAGAGCACCAAACCATTCCTTTTCATTTATACATTATCTAGTCTATACGGTCTCTCCCCATTCCCTTCTTGTCAACCACTCTTTTCTCCGCGGTATTAAGAGGCTATGGCTTGGATATATTCTTCCAAAGTGATACGTGTACCTTAAATAGTCACAGCGTGACAGACGTTACTCTTTCAAAGACTGGGTCGCCACTTTCCTCTCACAGGTTCTGCCAACTACCAAATGTATATACACAAGCCCCAATTATGAGAGCTTAGGGAGGTAGTAATCCAGCAATAGCTCACTATGTTCTACATACTGAATACCTATAAATCTATCCGCAGATTGGTGTAACAATCATGAGCCACCCACAATAGTAAGCCCGTCCTAATAACTACCATGTATACCCAAAATTGGCAATGGGGCGCACACACTGGTGGTTTATAGGCAGGCTAATGGTGGCCCCACCACTGCAGTGCCCTCTAGCGGGGTTAACAGGTACCGCACTACTACTACCACTATACTACTCCTAGTAGTATAAAAAGTAGGCTCTGCCTCAGGTTGTGAATCTCGGTCATACCCGTGTGTGTGAGGTACTAAAACATCACAGTGACAACGATCAATAACCAGCCCGTCGGTAGGCTCTGTCATCACTGTGGCCCTACCTCTTCCTGCTCTTCCTCTAGGGTGTTCCTCTATGTATAAACCAATGCCAGAGGCTAGTGATACCTACTATAGATTCCCAATAGAACCTGCAGTTTGCAGTTTATTCTAGAGGTGTACACGTATACTTTGGTATGCCTGGTACTCGTGCAAATATAAATATTAGCCTTCAGCCAGCATTAGATGTATTAAGGTATGGACGTGATATGGATGTCAAGGTGAGTGGTGTAATGCTACCTGGTGGTACCTGGTTGGAAGGTGACGTTGTGTGATAGGCCATAATTGATATAAGTTCTGTTATTGAAACGGAGTCTTTTCTTAAGGAAAACTTCTGCCTCATTTTAATCTGATTGGTCGTGTGAATAATAGGATGTGGTAACGAGTGTTGCATTTCGCTAACCACTAAACAGTACGATCTCTATTGAATTTGGCCACACCGTTTTTTGCAGCTGCAGCTATGAGTAATGACCGTGGGGGAGCTGCTCGCTCGGGGAGCTGCTCTTGTAGATACACAGTTTAGTCAAGCACATTGACCATGGTCAGTTGGGACTGTAGAAGAATCTGAGAATCATGAGTCCCCAATAATCACATACATATTGAATTGGACCGTGTCCAGGACGGTGTCCGAGTCTAGGGCGTGCTAACTCTATATGGAATGGGAAGTGGAGGGGGGGGGGTAGGGCCAGTGGTGGGAAGTGGTGTCGAGTTTGGAGGACGGAAGGGATTCTTTAGGCTACAAATAGGCACTACATGGACCAATACAACACGTAAGCAGTCATCTCGTGTCCACACCAGCCCAAGGTAGAAAGTGCACGCCACTGTGCCTATAGCCGTCCCCACCCCTTACTCACGTCTGTGCCTTTGCATAGGTATTTTATTATTCCTATATAGTCGCCATAGGTATGCTGCTTCGTATTGGGAGTGGAGTTGAATAAAATAAGAGATATATCTATAGCCCGTACCACACTATACATAAGAGAGAGAGAAAATATATGAATATTGAACTATAATGAAATGTTTAGATATAAGCAATCCATGCGATGGTTGGCATTTGAAATGTCTAACCAACATACTCGCCTACCATTTCACCATGTCTGGCAATTTGTCTCACTTTTATATAGATGCCATAGGGTTTCCCTTGTGAGGCACCAATCTGTCAGTAGGAAATGGCACTAACAATAAGCTAGCAGGAGATGGCTGCTGGTAGGCTACCTCTACCTCTAAATGTGGGCCTCATATTCCCCTGTACCCCCCAATAAAGGCTCCCTCCCCCAGTCCCACCGCACATAAAGCCCTTCAATAACAGAGTTATGAAAAGGTGCGTCGGCGCAGGGCTAACTGGGGGGGCTGTTTGACATGGTATTGACGCCGGCTGACATTGTATTGACATCCACCGACAATGCTGCCTACTACCCCAAGCCCCAGTCCACACAACGGCGGTAGGCCTGCAGGGGCTCCAATCACTGACAGGAAAATCACCAACGCACATTCTTGCAATTCCATGGTATTCATGTGTAAGTAAATGTATCAATTAAATGACATTAATAGCAAGTATATATACATATGTAAACATAGATCAAAGAGAATTTAACCTTCACGGTGATTAGTTCAGGGATGCAAGTCGGGCATTTGCAGTATCTCTATGGATGCTCGATTACCCTGAACATCTCTATTTCGGGTTTCTAGTAGATCTTTTTTTAACTTCCCATTTTCAGTGAAATCCCCGACCACTTACATCGCTGTGCTATATATAGTAACACACATGACAGCTAGATTGGAACTGGCGAGCATGGGTGACAAATCTGTGTTTTTCAGAAGAGATGCTCTCCCACTATCAGCTGCATACGGCTGGTGCCTACCTTCCTCTATACATTGTCTATACTCCACCTACCACCAAACACCCCACCCCTCTCTCTCCTGGCCACTACATCTCCCACAGCACCAGGGTATGGGGGGGGGGGGGGGGTTCTCCTGGGGTATATATGCAATGTCCAGCTATCATTTACCACCTGGCACAGACCAGCTGCAGACCACCTGAGGATGTAATAAAAGCTACCAGGGACAATAGACATAAAAAAGTTTCATATCTGCTTTCTGGCTTGGGCACATGAATCACACCGGCCACTTATTTTATTTATGACAAACGACCATAAAGGTCCATGCGGTTGCGAGATTGGAGCGGTACATATTGTATGCAGAGCTCTATGGGGATAGGTATATGGGAGATATTGCCAGGGGCTTAGGGTATCAGGATGGCCATTCAGGGGAAAAGCAGCAGCATGATGCCAACCCCGTATTTTAATTACAGCGTTCATCTTCCTCTCGCAATCTATCAAATGAGCCATTAATATTGATCCTGCCAATGCCATGGAGGTAGTGCAGACTGAATATACTCCATTTTACATAATGACAGGCCGTTCAATATCCCTCTAGAGACAGCCTCTGACGTACGTTATAATGTGATTAATGTGTAGGACAATATATACGTACAGAGGATGAACTAAAAATACTAGGTTTGTTTCTGAGATTGATTAGGAAATACATTTGGATATCAAATTCCAATTCCCTAATGGTATTACGTTTTAAGTCCATTAACCGCCAGGTTGATGGAGGCAACCATCTCTATATAATGTATTAATGTCATCCATATGTCTAATTTTAAATGCAAAGGGATTATAATCCCCGCTGATTTGCTGTTTTGTGTCCGGTAGGACGATAGACTTTGTTTGTATTGTATATCAATGAACTGCAGCAGACGTTGCACTAGAGTTAGAAAACAACTTTGATTCAGGTTTTCTTTCAACAGCCATCTACTGCCTCCAGCAATGGGAAACGGCTTAATTTTGATAATTTGATAAGTAACTTAAATCTTTAGAAAAGCCTCTAGAGACATACTCCTTTGCTCCTGGATGGTGACAATTGATACTATTGTACTCTATTATGGGTTCTCCTTGGTATTTTGCTTCTGGAAATACATGATACCTTTAGCCAACACATGTTCTGATTAAAACGGACTTGAAGTATTTCTGACTCTCCAAAATAAGAAAAGTTCAAAGTGGATGACACCGCTGCACCTACGTCTATGTGACCTTTCACGAAAGGAATTAATTAATACATGCCAAATAACCAGTCTCAAGTTAACAGCTTTAGTGATATCGTATCAGTTTATATAAATATGATCTAAAACACAAAAGAAATATCAGGCATACATGTAACATTTAAGAAGCCACTTGATATAAAGGGATATGCCATGAAGGCCGTGAGATACAGAAACCTGGTAAACTCAGTCCTAAACAACCAGCATCTTCAAGAGACTGGTTCAGAGGATGGACTTTCTCTACTTGACCTTTGCTGCAGGCACGCCTTTCTTACGGTCAGAATAGTAAAAACAGGTGAAGATAATTATATTTGTGGCATTTAGATTAATGAAAACGCAGGCCTTTGCGGCATCATCGTTCAGTAGGGAGCGCCGACTTCATAATAGGATACGCTTAGTTTCCGATCATGGTGTAGTAGCACAGAGGGGATAGTGATTTAGAGACGTGATTGATCAGGTTTCAAGTAGAACAATTGGTCTCATCTTACCCTACCTCGCTGCAATACTAGATGGTAAGTACAGAATCAGACCTACTTCCCAATCTGGTATAATTAAAGGTGCAGTAATTAACACTAATCAGGTCTGTGTAAACATCTGCTTTCCTTTGCTATTTAATTAGGTACGTAGTTTAGGATAAATGTCCACAATTTCATTTTCATTTGCACCTTCCCTCTACGTCCTTATATATGTTATAGAAAATAGCTGTCAAAACGGTCAAATATAGTAACTATGCTGCAGACCTCGGATAAACAACATCTGCAGCTTTCGGGTTGTTTTAATCAGTTAAATCGCTATCCTTCAGGGAGAACCTAGACACACTCAAATAATGCCTACGATTAAAGACGTCACTGTAATGGTCTTTGATGACGCTCCATCTACTGATCTACTTGCTTAACCGATAGGAGGATCACCACTCAGTATAAAGACTACTTCTAAAGATCTCTTATCAGGAGCAGCTGCTGCTTGCTTTGGCAATTGCAATACCCTTATAGAATACATCCCTCGCATTTAGTGAGATTTGGTTGTAAGTGGACGGGGTGATAATCCCTCTCCAGCCTTCCAGGAGACAGAAAAGTGAAATCTAGTATCTCATACTGTCTGAGATGAGTTTGGAATTTCCATTCATTGTATGCACATTGCACTGCCTCCCTGCAACAGGTCTCCTTACAGCCGAATCTGATATAGGATTGAAAAGTGATGAGTTTTGGGGTGAAGTCATAATATCCACGACCTTATTTTCAATATCTGGCATGTCCCTGTATTATTTCCGAACATGGGTGAAGTGAAACTGCCTGAAATTGTTCACTTCATCCATCACAGTTAAAAAAGTCATCTATCAATATTACATGACACCTATTGTATCCACGGATGTAACACAATGAAAGTTCGCCTATATTTATATCACCATGCATATTGGTACACAGTACCTTGTTATAGGGGTTACATTCCGGATCAGCATAACCTCAATCATACAGGTAACACATGATGACAAAGTATGCACAGGCTCCTGATTTTTATAACTTGATAATCCAAAAGCACTATCCAAAAACTAGGTGATCCATATTGATAGCCACACAGTGCTTTTATGGATGGCCGATGTATCATGTGAAATCATCGATATACAGTGATAATGTCAGTGCCTTGAACCATAGGTAGGCGTCACTTGGCAATTATCGGCTTAGCAAACAGAGCCCATTAATTCACATCCTGGTAATTGCTGGCGGTTAAACCTTGGGGAAGGGTTACGTCGTATGGTCAGGGGGGGGGGGGTACTGGACCTTTGATGGTATGTTACTGCACCAACTGCTAAACTACAGGCCCTACTATTTTGTCATTTGACACCCCCTTGAAAATGTGAATTCTTTTTATAGCCCCCTATATTCCAGGAGCTTAGATGACAGCCCCCCTACTATGACTAGTATGAGTCCTCTTCCATCTAGTATTAGTATCAATATAGTTTGTTTTGTAATTGTATAGATAACCCAAGTTTTGTTTGAAATGTAAATGTTAGTTAATTCCTATGTCAAAAGTGTTAGCCACTGATTCTGTGCTTTCCAGTTGTGGATAGCCCCTAATTTCATGTCAGACCCCCTTTTTCTATCTTCGATGACTTTACAGCCACAACTCTTTGTTGTCGCGACCACAGCAGTTGGTACCCATTGCTCTGCTGAGTGCCCCCCCCCCCTCAACCACCAGCATATGATCAGGTCCTGATACTACAATCTGTGTGGCGAGGGTGGCTAGTGATATCACAGGGGGAGACCCTTCTGATTCTGCTGCAGACCACCACCTAAGTACCAGGTACCGTTATCTGCAATGTTGTGGCTTCATGAGCACCTAGACACTTATGGGTATCTGTGATCCGCATAGATAAGCCACAGTTGGATGTACACCAAGGGCTGGGTTCCATACACGAACCACATATATTACTACCATCTGCATAAATCCACCAATGAAATGGCCATCCACTTTCATTCCAGTGCGAGCACAAGTAAAATTTAAGAGCCACAATGGATTTCTGTAAAGCTTATAGGATATATCAACCGATGACCTTTTTGACAAAAATAGGTTATATATTACAATATTTCTTTAAACTGTATTATGGTTCATATACAAATAATGTTGGTTCATCACAATGTGACTAATACGTGTATAGTTAAAGTCATTACAAGGACTATTAAATACAATAATAAGTATCATCATATTCTGTATGATCATCACTGTTATCTAATATTATAAAGACCCGAACTGTTGTTCAATGGCAAGCCGCTGACCATAATGACGGACCATACTCAGTAAAGTAACCCTTGGAAAAGGTCTCCTCATACGTGTAAGTGTGCACCCCACAGTGATATCCGTCCTCACACCAGATACACATACATGTTGTAGCTATATATACCCAGCACCCAGCGGCCCTGGAGGTGTTGTCACAACCCTTCTGCTGTGGTGGATCGATGCAGCAGGGCGGCAGTACAGCTGGAGGAGACATGTGAATTATGCACACAGACCGACTGTGGTGTCAGAGATACGAGCAGACACCCCCCCCCCCCCCCCGCAGCAGCCCTACCTCCTGACCTACTCATGTTGAGGGGAGGGATGTGTGAGCAGCTCATGTTGGGAGCAGGTATCACTGATATTTGTTTACAATGTTGATACTTCACAGGCACATAGTGATCCCGTATGCGGTGGTTTAAGCCCAATTGTATTTGCCCTAACAGTGGTCACATGTGTAATAACTGCCTTTATGTCTAGTGGTTGCTTGCTGCGTGTTGCATGGACAGTGCTTTTTTTTTCTTGTAATGGAAGAATTGTTCTATTTACCAAACTAGGAATGTCACGTTTGACATTACTTATCGTGTTTGCTCCTGCTTTTATTTCACTTCTATCTACTTTTGTTCTGTCAGGATTAGATGTTACTTGGCATTCTAATGACCTATACACGGGGAAGGCCCGCTGTTTTATATTTTCAACCTGGTTTCTGTATTCAAGGTCAACTGGTATACGACCTACAAATGGAATAGAACTCCTTATACCAGGGTACCCACACAAATTTCATTTTCAAATTCCATGTGTTTTCCCTGAGCCACGGCAGAATTTCCCTGTGCTGTTTGCTTTGGAACTGTTATTAATATTCATAATTGGGTAGTCTGTCAGGAGTCAAAATTTTGAAAATCTAGAAGCCAAGTAGTGCATTCTCGTGCTTTTTGAGAATAGATCATACCACCACCACCATTATGGTTTCAAAATGTTTTCCCTGTGTGCAAAAATATTTTTCCATGTGTTTTCCCTGTGTTCTGGAAACATTTTCAAATTCCATGTGTTTCCCTGACAGGCAATCGATTTTTCCACTTTCCCTGTTATTCCATGTTTACCCTGTTTGTGGATACCCTGTTATACGTACCACATCCTAAAGGGCAGCTGTTTCTTTAGACTGATGATGAATGGATGGCAATACACAAAGAACAAGATTGAATATCTTCCGTTGTCACGTCGGGTGCATGTATTATTGTTGGGCCATACTTCGAGCAGCAGGTGGGGTGCAGCTTTTTAAGTGGGGGGATCCATTCTGCGAGCAGCTCATGGTGTGAACCACCAGTAGTGTGGCAACAGTACGATAAAACACTCGGCACTGTGGCCTGCTGTAGTAGACCACCTGTTTCTTTTGTCATGAGTGTCTTCACCCTCAATACTATGCACGGAGGGAGAGTATTTCTTGTGATTGCTCGAGTATCTAACAACTACTTATGTATAGGAATTATAAGGACGGTGTGTGCACTACGTCCCCCGACGCTGAAACATGCTGATTTATGGATTAGAAGAGAAACCCAAATTTTATGAATCTAACACTCCTTACAAAAACCTACTTGTTTAACAGGAGTAAAGGGAAGAATATCAAATATACTGTAATTCAATATATTCAATCATTGAATTATGAAATGTAGATACATTGCGATACAGGCAATTTGAAGACGTCCATTTCGCAGTACTAGAACAATATATATATTCTCTTCGGCTCTAGAAATGTGCTTCAAGGTTCCTATTCTACAATGGCTATATACCTATGTGGCTTACCAGTGTGCCCTTTGGCTAAACAAATACGCATATAGATGTGTATATACTATGCTAACCCACTCAACAGCGTTAGGGGTATACTGTAACTTATATAACGCCTACATGCCTGGGCTAAATAATTAATCACAGCCCTAACTTAGTCTAGACCGGCTCTCAATGACATAGGGGCATAAACAAGCATTGTTTCACTGATCACCGATTAGAAGTCATGCATGTGTTTACAAACAATTTGACTCCTTAAATGTCTTATTTTTTCCAACCATTACCATCCATACGTCAGACTCAAAATCAACTTGCACAATTCCGGAGTTGCCCTGGACAAATTCCAATATAGCGCCTAACATATCTATATCCATACAAGCGACATATCCTAGCCTCTATAAACCATATTGACTACAAAAAGAGGGGTAGATCGAGCGACCATACGGTTCTACATGACTGATTTAAAGGTCACCTCCAGCTTGATAGACATGGAACCTCTATTGTTTGTACTGGTAATGTCGGTAATGGCTTATTGGCTGTTATTTTGACACATGAGTGACATATTCTGTAATGCCTGTCAGAAGTAAACATGGCCGCCCCCTCCACTCTTTACCCCAACTATTCACTGTCATAACACAGACATGTACATATCATGGAGAGACAACCTCTACAGCCCTTTTACAAGATACATGTCAAGGTCCACATACACACAGATACAAACTGTACCTGTGACATACTAGTACACAGATACAAATTCCACAACTCTGTAGCTGACATTTCATTATTGATATTATGAATCTAAACCTGCAGTGTGTGAAGCATTAACCTGTTGGCAGACTTACCTGTCTGTTGAGGTTCTTTGCCCGCTGTGCCTGTAGCAGACCTACGCCGGTGCCCTCATCCTCTGTCTGCTCCGTGGGACAGACGCATAGCCAGGCTATGATCTCACGGAAGCTTTTGGATCCCATGCTGGACCCCATGTTATCCTTCCCCGCAATACTGAACGCTTGGTTTTCCTATTGGCAAATTAAAGGTCAATCCCTAGTGGGATTGCTTAAAGGATTCCCGATAGGAGGGTATCTAGATAAATTATTGCTTCAGACTTTCTGCTAGTTGTGTGAGAAATGTTAATTTTCTCAAGCCGTTACCCTGATTAAATACTGGGTAATAGTAGTAGCGTTGCTTGTAATTATAGTATAACTCTGGTATGCTAAAGGTAATGACCCTTCTTCTAGCTCCAGTCGGATTTGTGAAGATAATCCACCTGCTCCTGTGGGAAGCAGTTGAGGCATAAATCCAGACCTAAGCGCGCAAATCATTCTCGTGTTGCCTTCGAATAAGTGACACAAATTAGCGACCTTTTGGTTTCTTATCGGTTTCTTCCAGTGACGCCGGACTCTCTTGAGAATATGAAGATAGTAGATCACGATGACAGTGGTGTGCTTGATTCTCTCTAGGTTAAACTGAGAGGTTTGTGAGTGAGTGAGTGGAGAGAGAGAGAGTGGTAGTTGGACAAACCACGAGCAGCTCGCCTCCTCCTCCTCGCAATCCCCGCTCAGTCGGATCGATGGGACCTGCTCATCGCGAGTTGCTCACGGAGGTAACAATCACACGGCGCCGCGCCTCCCAGCACGGTGCGGTACAGCCAAAGAGCTGCTCCCCAGCATCTAAAATAACACAGTTTTACAACAGGAGCAGCTCCCTTCTGGCCGTAGAGAGTGTAGTCTCCGACCTGTGGGCGGTGTTCCTACTTCCCAGGCCGCCGCCGCCGCCGCCGACGACGATTATTGCTTAATCCCTTCCTCCAGCACCTCTGACGACACCGTCGTCGTCACCCACAATGGCCGCGGCAGTTGCACCCCTCTTGCCTACGTTGGTAGTTTGCCTGCAGCAGGTCACCCCCGTGAGGAGCACGGGAGCCGCCCAGTGCTGGCAATGCATGCACGGCACTGGAGGAGGGGGAGGGGTTGTACTCCTAGTCCTCCTCCACCTCTTGCTCCTCTTCCTCTGCAGCCGTGGAGCACCTCCGCCGCTGCCGCCAACGACCACTGCCGCTATTAGAGCATTTATCGCAGATCTGAGGCAGAGTACACAGTATCGTCATTAATCCTAATGGCAGCATTAATTATAAAGTCCGCCCTTAAATATTTGTTGCCGAGGCCTGGAGGGCTGAGGGTGGTGGTGGTGAGGAGTGGGGGTGCCTGTAGCTCTCCTGTAGACTCCTGTTGGTGTCTGTGGTGTTGGTGCCAGTGGTGCTGGGTGAGCTGCTCCTCCTCCTGCAGGTGGGGACAGGGGCAGAGCGGATGGCCGAGCTGGTGCTGGGAGGTAGGACCTGGAGGAGTGGGTAGCAGGGAGTGGTAGGTGGGGGGGGGGATTAGCTCTGCATGTCGTTCCTCCTTTAACCTGCTTCTGGGTGGTGCGGCGGCGCGCCCTCTGTGCCTCCCTTCCTTCCTGCACCTCTCCAGTATGGCACGGCGCTACGGCTACAGGAGGAGCCCTTATAGGAGGTCCCTGCTCCTGGTGCTGGCTGGGTACTGCTTAGGGGTGGAGCCCACTCCCTCTGTCTCCCACCTCCTGTCTGTCCACTCACACACACTCTGTGTCGATCTGTGCACCTCTCCCTTTCCTGCAGTTGTCCGCGGGCAGGGCTTGGTGCCGCCAAGCAAGCCTTTCTCTCAGAGCGACCAATGACACACTACCCTGGAGGAGAACGCTAGCTACTCAGGTGGGCCCGGTCCTCGCTGAATGATTTGTATATATATATACATTGCAATGGGAAACAAGAGGAAGAAGGGAATGGTCTATAGGTAAAACAGAGGGTTTGGACAAAATGGATAATATTGTGTTGCTGATTAGTACAGGAACGCCAATAATAGCAAGGGATGGGGCAGTGCTTTGCCTTTGGATAATTGTACTACCTGTTTCACTCAGAGAGGTGTGCCTTGGTGCAGTATATATAATTCAGAAGAGAAAACCACAATGGGTTCCTCTAGCCCACTTTCCTTGGGTAGCTTTGTATGACCAACTATAATAGCAACAGTCCCCAATATACACGCAGTTCACTCCGTCAGTGGCAACTAAGGTCCTCGCTCTCAGGGTCTCCTCTACATTTAGAGACTAGGGTATCCATTTATCCAAATATAGGTTGCGGTAATGCCGACTGACCTCTTGCTGATCGCGCACTTTCAGTACTTTGCTATACATAAACTCCAACACCACTCATTACCTCAGTGGTAACCTGTTAGAGGTATGCGCACAATGCCCTCCAGGAGATCCACATGTAAGTATAATGTGAGACGAGGTAATCACACTGAATCCGATAAGTTAAATCTGAGATTAAGCCAAGACGTCTGATTTTTAAATTTAACCAATTAGGTGTAAACCACCCTAGCGTGACGGCGCTAGCTCCTTAAACCTCAGTGTGTGCTGTATTTACATTCACACATGGGGAACCTGACACAGCATGTTGGTAGTGGCACACAGTAGGGATGTACTATACCACACACCCACCATGTGTGTCTGTACATGTACCTCCAGGCGCCCACAGGAGGCCGACTAATGGACTGACTTCCTCCAGCAGCTGTAGTGTGGGAACACCCTGTCCTCCTCCTACCTCCTCCAGGCGGTGCCTGGACAGTGGCCGTCTGTGGCTGCCCTTGCTGCTTGCTGCCCACCTGAGCACGACGACTGCCTCCCCCTGATGATCCTCCCCACTCCATACACTACTCCATACTCCAGTCCGATCGACAACACAGCGGGCCATCCCCTTCCTGAGCGCGTTAGGAAATTCTACTTCTTTAGGGGAAGCAACGTGTATCATGATTTCTTTTGTATTGATGGCATTTCTGGGTACATTACTTCACGCCTGCATTATTATATTCGCCATAGTTTGAACATCGAACACGGCTCATTTATTTATTTGATCACTAGAATACCCTCTCCAAATATACTATCGAAATTAGAGTGCTCTAGAGTTGGATTTTATACTTTACTAACGCACCCTCCTAGTTGATCACCGCAGCTTAAATCCTGGTGACAGCGCCCCTATAGGATCGGCGGCACACTACCGTAGACGTTCTGCTCTGAATACCAGCTGGGCATGTAAACGTGTGAAGTTAAACCCCAACCTCCCCTATGTAAGGCTCAGAGCACCGCGGTCCGAACGCCACTCTGACTCTTGCTGTAGCGGCAGTAAGACTTTGGCTTTAAGAAGGCGGCTACGCTTGAAAGGACACACTGACCGAGTTTGCAAGATGTATTGTAAAGCTCAGGTGGTATTACTCCAGAAAGGAATTTCTCAACCACAACAGACACAAGGGAAGGGCATTTGGCAACATCGGTGTCTTACTCAGCGTGCAATTTGTACAAAGGATGGGCCATTTTCCGATTAAGGGGCTACCAATGGTTATTGAATATTGTGGGCTGGCATACTTGTATGGCTGTCTGTATACTTCACCCCGACTTCACCAACGAATGATCTCCCTTAAGGAGTTTACTCTCTTTGATCTACTGCCAAATGTACACTTTTAAGTCTGACCTTAGTCTATAACGCTATCAAGATATACAGGTCGCTATGACCCTGGAACACACCTTATTCCTCACCCTAAATTACCCCCCCTCCAACAGAACACCCACCCATGCTTTACTGTTCGCAAAGGTGTGGCAAAATGCACCTGTGCCAATGCCTCCATTATAGCGAAGGTACTTAAAACATGTCAACATTATCTAAATGATATTGTCATATTGGCAGCGATGATCTGGTCAATTATGTCAGGAGGTATTCCCATGCAGTTGGGGAATCTAATACATGTACATGTGCTACTTACGTGGACTATACCGGTACTCCTTTTATAAGGGTTTGATGCCTAGGACTACAGGTAGACTTATTGAGCCATGCATATATATCGACATATAGGTATATATGAGGAAGGGAGGATCAAAATGATGTCACATAGAGAACGAAAATTAGCAATGAATCAATATGATTCTTCTATGAATAACTGTCACATTGTTATTACCATAAATATACATGGCGACTTGGACGGCACACTGCACCATCCAGCTCAGTCGGTGGTAATCGCCCAAGGAATATCTAAAGTCACGTCTTTGAAGAGGCAGTTGAAATCAATAGTTGCACCCAAGATACACCGTTTTATAATCTATTAGACTCCTCTTCAACTTCATAACCCCTGATAGTGCCTGAGCGAGGGCATCTTCTGTGGAAATAAAACCGCCCATATTTGACTAGTGACCATGCTTCCAGGCAGTAATGACCTTGGAATAACAGAGCGATTAACAAGGCAGCCCTATTCACGCAAACCACCCATTGCCATTTTTTGGTGATTGTTTGGAGCTTGTGCGGGTATTGGGGGGGGGGGGGGAGGGCTGAGTTTCAAACGGTGCTAAACAACAAAGCTCATAAAAAGGAGTGATGGAACGAGACTAAAGCAGACGGTAAGGCGGTTTTAAGTTACATGGACTAGATAGGTGAACGTCTTCCTGTTTGATACAGTTTTTTTTATTGCGTTGAACGTGCATCTGGTTTTCTTCTTGGGGGCTTTGAGCTGGTAGAGTTGCATATGCCTGGAACTGTCCACATATATGGCATCATTCAAAAGGAAAAAAGAATTGACCCTATTTTCAGGGGTTTTGCTAGACAGAGCCTATAGGTATCATGAAACATCCCCTCCTTCTTCACCCAACAAAAACAGACGACAATTGAATTTTGGGCGGGAACGGTTTGATGTCATGTATATAGAAGGGACAAGGAAGCAGTAGGAGAACTGGAGGAGGGCCACTCCACTGTGTTTCTGACCAAGGCATTGATCCCCAGAGTGGGCCAGCATCAATAATACAGTCCATCTGGCAGGTATTGTGCCGAGGCCACCCGCCCCAAGGTGCATACAGGTAGGGGTACCTATATGTGTACACCTCCGCTGTACAGCTTAAGATAACAGTACATAAAGTGACTTAATACATTTTTTTTGTACAGGCAAATACAATAGTTGGTGAATTCTATAAATATGGTATAGTGTATATGCGTTGCACAACATGCTGCCTTTCAGTTTCTGGTATGCTTTCAGTAGAGGCACCCATTAAACCCCCTCCCTCCCTGAAATCCCTACTCTATTCCTCCATGTTGCTTGTAACCATTTAACCCCCTTCACCCCACCCCTTGCCTGCCCCCTACATGCTCCCACCTGTCCACATGTTAACCCCACCTAGGGGCGATATATCATTTATGGTAAGCAATATAACTTCATTTCCTTTCGCCTCCCTGCTTACTGTATATTCCCACCTGATACATATAATTATTAATGACCAATATGGTATTCATCTATAATTGAATAGTTCCTCCTGTCCATCTGTTTCCAGGATGCTACATGACACATTTCTTGACAGTCCTCCCGTCCCTATTATGAGCATTACAACTAATCCCCTTAACTTTTACATATGTGAAAGGAAACAAAATATCTACATACATGTATAAATGAATTGTAAAAAATGCCATACACATCTTCCAAACCATCTATATAGCTTCTTTCTTTACAATTCGTGGGTACAATCCAGTTTCACCTGCCTTGCTACCGGCTATTTTAGTGTTAGTGGCTGTAACATCACTTCAATCTGGACCTTCGGCTTATTGTGCAATTCTACCTGTATCGTTGGTTCTATGTGCAAAAACTGGTGCTGAGGCCCCTATTTGACTTCGCAGTTTCCTAATAAACGTCTTACTCATGTAGTATCTACTTATCAACATTAAGACCATACACATGATCAAACAGCAGACACATTCCATGCCGTATCGTCCTCCTGCTCTCCAACTACCTGTACCTTTGAATTAGCTGACCATTTGGCCATATCTTCAATAGGGACGACCAGGTGTCTGTGTAATTCTTATTCGTCCAACACAGGCATTACCATTTCCGTTTGTCATTTATGATTAATACCTGGCAACGTTGGCTCCTTACTATACATAGTGACATTAGTTTGCCCAAGATCAATATCTTTTACCCATCATTCATCATCGTCAATTGCACACACATTTCCCATTGGTTGATTGTTTGTAGCTATCTTGATTTCAATGGGTGTTAAATTAAGCACTGATATGATCTAGCTCTCTCGGTACAGTCTACCATTTCCGGTACCATTTCCTGGCTGAACAAATGGAGTGAACTGATTGTGCTTGAGCCGCCTCATCCCTCATGAACTACGTTCCTTCCATCCTGCTGCACGGGGTGAATTAGGATGTTCAGTCCGAGCATGTAGTTATGTAATTAATAGCGGCATGACATAATGCCCCCTTGAGGACCAGAAAGTGATGTTCTGGAAGTAAGCTAATTCCGTGTGCTCCATAAGGGATCCAATCAAGCCTAGCAGCGGTCTTCACTATACATAATCAACTGATATTGTGGTTAATCATGTTGCGGGGGAAAGGTTTGTTGCCCCTCCCCCCATCTGTATACATGTCCTTTCATATCAAGGAATTTTCTACCATCTAAAAGGCATGCGAAATGACATTACATCGGTGTTTAAATGTTAACGTTTACCCCTCTCCTTTCATGTTCACCCCTGATTGGATGTGCATGAAGTTATCTCCCGTGATACCACTGTTATATACCACACATAACTATTCTACCTCAAGCCTTAAAAAGACACGTCCACCGAAAACTAAATTGGGTTATTTTCCCAAGCAAGGTATTTCACCACGAGCCAAGTAGACTCTAAGGTGTTAATTAGTCGCTGGCCACCTGACTAGTGTTACAAAACGGATCAATAGGTAACTCTAATCTCACAGACCAACTATCGCTACAGCACATACCCTACACTTATCCCCCACGCCATTCACCAGAATGGCCCTTGTAAACACCACTTTGACCTTGAAATTGAATGTTGCTGGGTTTGGCCAATCCCTACTGTTAGCTTGAAGCATGTGGTAACGGAAAGTATAGTGGACGTTTTCCCACAATACTCTGTGATTTGAGTTCAAGTTCCTTTACACCGGTTGCAAGCTAACACAGAAATTGCCCAAACCCAGCAAAAGATCAAGTTCAAGGTCATAGTGGTGGTAATCAGAATCTCCCTGTGGAAAGGAGAATACATACCCAGGAAACGGTCAAACGAAGTGGGCACCGAAAACAGCTGGTTGATCAATGTTGATTCATGGTTCTGTGTCCACTGGGAACAAGCACCTACTAATGACTGCAACATTTACTGAGCATTTCTGGGCTATGTAGAATGATAGATATGTATCTTAAGTATACAGAAGCTATTCAGAAAATGTAATGCCCCTTGTTGTCGCATTATGGATGCCTCATATATATGGCATTAATGACCATAGTTTGATGATTGATGATGCTATTCGTACTAGCTCCCTGGGTGTGTTTGCATATATACATATTATACACAATGCATGTTTTTTTGGATACCTGTGTCTCATCAAGGGTGATGGACATTGGAATCATCTGTGTTTCGTTCTCTGTGGTTCTGTGTTATGGCGTCTGCTCCTTTTTTTTTTACCAGTGAGGGAACATTCGATGATCTAGTAAATCTAACTGCATGGGTTTGTATGGTGTCATTTATACATAGGAACATTATATCAGCAATATACTGATATATGTTATGTGAAACCTATTTTCAGATATTACAATAATGAATAGATACATATATACAATGTACAAAACATTTTACCTATTATGTGGTGTGTTGAGAAAATATTTTTCAAGGAGCAAGTTAAAGACAAACTGTTTGACTTCTTTCAGGCCTTCTTGACTTCTTTCAGGACTTCTGGCGATCAGACCAGTTACATTTAATCTACGATGGACACCGCATATTATCATTATTGTAGTTCGGTTCTGTGCTTGCACGCATAATCATATTCGTTAACAATGCAATACTCATATTGGTATTGTATTATTATTATTATTATCATCATTATCATTATCATTATTATTATTATTATTATATCATCATCATCATCATCATCATCATCATCATCATCATCATTATTGTTGTTATTGTTGTGGCTATCGAACGGAAACTTAAACAAAGGGTATGTGTAAAGAAATTATTCTTGTATAGACAATAGTATTGCATTATTGAATGTGAGGACAGATCTTTACACTATTATACCTCGCTAGAGCGGTCATGCTGTACCAATTGATGTCCACTGTCTCGAGGAAAAAATATCTTGGAACTTGAATATACTGGCCGCTGAGATACTTAGTATCTGTCATGTATAGATAGTGAGTATGCGATTAACTGATACCTTCCATAGGACTACAAGGCGTGCTCTTGCTTTCATGTATGAACATAATCACCAATGCTATATCAATGGATATGCTGACTACCGACATGAGACACAATTCTCTGCATGTAAAGGTGTTACATGTCGGTTTCATTACTTCCTAGAGATCCTTGCCATTAACAGTTATTAACGCCATTTGCATTAATGAGTCTAATGTAACCCAACTATTAATAACCATTGGCTATTAGTATCACATGATATACATATTGAATGATGTGACAATATCTGCAACTATAGACGGCCGGACAATATATACCGGTACTTGGATTATTGTCAGTTAGACGTAATGGGGCAGGGGTCTATCCCATTAAAGGGAAATGCTACTTGTCGAGATAATACTGAAATTCTATTGCTATTTGCATGTAACTCAAGATTATATTAGCTTGATTTATTATCAAATAGAAAATGAAAAGAAATTGACTTGTGACCGAGCTAATTTTCATGATACAGCCATTTGAGCAAATGAGAACCTTAATTACAGAAATGAATGGGAAAACAGTATTTTCTCACATTATCGGTCATGGATTATCCCCCTCTATTGCTATATCAACCAAAACTTGGGAATGTTTCATGGGCATCTATAGGAACATTTTAAATGTAAAATACTAAGGGGTCACCGATGAAATAAGAAAGTTATGAATTTTTCAAAAATACTTATTTTGCCTTAACTATAGGATGCTATGGGTGTCCCAGTGACTAATAAATGCCATACACACAGGTATCATCTCTGGATTGCAAATAAAATGGTTGATTAAGGGAAAGTACCATACATTGGAATACAAATTTAGCCAAAAGAGGAATTTTCATGGGTATTGATTTTTGTCACCAGGTGGCCTATGTGTAGGAACCCGCATTTCCCTTTAAGAACTAACATTCCGTACATACTGTCATCTGGTGCTACATATGGAGAGGTCATTACTGTACAATTTACTTTATACGTATCTATAACTCTCTATCCCTTAATCTAGCAACATTGGATGGTTGCTTTGTCAGCGCCAGCTGAAAGAAACCCCATACAGCAATGGAAAGGTGTAGACAGGCTGGGGGAATAATCCAGGGGCTCATGAGACAAAAGGAAACAGGTGTTGGGGTTAATGAGGAGATCCCAAAATCACTAACTTCACAATGAATAGTGTGTACCCGGAACCTGTATCTCTTATGGCCAATACTGACTTCACTGACTGGAGAACCATTGTATTCGCTCCAAAGCTGTCCGGTGATATGTTACACAGATAAATATTTTACATGACATTTGTACTCAAGTAAGCTTCCCATAGATAACGTTTGTTCATTAATGCTGATTGAGGAGAAAGTGCCAAAGTGCAGTACATTGACTATGTGAATGAGATTTACAACGCGTCCCTAGTAGAACAATTAAGGGTTGCTGATAATGGTGCCATGATAGCTGTATCCAAGCAACACTCATCGGTATCAATAGGACCTATTGGGACCAGCAACAATGTAGTAATTTGTACCCGACAGGATGGAACTCAGAGATAACTTGGACACCCACAATCTCGCTCCGAGTCTAGGCGTTAATAGCGTAGTGTCCACTGAGTTAACTCAGAGAGAGAGAGAGAGAGAGAGAGAGAGAGAGAGAGAGAGAGAGAGAGAGAGAGAGACCTGCTTCATTCTCATGTGGGTATATATATATATTGCTGCATTGGGGGCCTCATCAAATGTGAAATGTTCAAGTGCATAAGACCGCAGCATAAAAGCCTGCATTAGGCTGAAACTCTTGAAATGAGGTTAAATATATCAGCATGACACCTCACCCATTTGTTCAGCATGCATATATCATGTGTGATCTTTTGACTGATACATCCTTTTTTTGCAGGAGACAGCCTAAATTACGAGGTGTTGGGGTTTGCTTAGACCCTGTCGTACACAATGACAGACAGCCTCTGTATACATAATGTTGGCATCCCCTTGGTAAATATTCACATGCATTTTGCATGATCAAATATTGAACAATGCCCTTTAATATTTCATAAATGTCATCGGGTTATTCTGATCTGAATACAATCAGGTTTCTGCTATAGGTACCACCAGCTATTGAATCTTTGTGAATTGGCGATTATCACAGGTTATTGAACTTTGTAAATCGCTGCCATCTTTCGTAGACTAGTTTATCGGCAGGTCGTAGTCCCCAGGTGGTGAACATACATGGTGATTACATACATGTGACATAATTGACATGGAGTCATCAAATAGCTATACATAATCCCCTTTGTAAGCTCACCTGGGCCTTAAACCAGTCATACCATGGTTAGATAACTTCCGTAGTTAATTTACATATAATTGATAGTATTACATTGCTTCATTGTAATATATTATATGGACAGTCAATATTTATAATGTATATATGGCATGTAGCTTGCACAATTGCATAATATATCATACATAAGACCAGTCAATATGATTAAATATGACAATAGTACAAATACTCTACATCATTTCATATTGCAGACATACAGGTTATGATTCCCTTGTGCATGGGGATTAAGGATATATTGACTTATATTAGTGCAGTGATATGAAAGCACCCCCCCCCTTAATTCCCTTCATATAACACACAGGTACAACTACAGGTGGCATGATTGATCCAGAGGATTGACTACACACGAGAGCTTTGAAGGACGTGAAAAAGCAATGAATAAAAGGATGTACGAAAAATACTCCTACAGATGACTCAGGTGATCCTCGACGAATCTTTTCTATTCAGAGGCATGCTACCATTGAATCACATTGTAACTGCTTTGTTCGTTCATTGATAAATTGGCACCACAGTCTGGGAAATCCATTAGGAATATTTTCAAAATGGGCTTTACAGATATGCACCTACCATTGACATATCCTATCTTATTTAGCAATCACATTGATGCCTTGATGTGCCAGTGTCTGTGAAGCTTTAGAAGGTTGTGTTGTTTTTAGAACACATTCGCAATGTTAGGTCTTTGTGTGAATCCATGAATAAACCCCTCCCTAATTCAATCATCAATCATAATTAAATAAACTCGTCACCCATCGAGCGAGTAGTCTATGACATCACCATCGATGGATATCTCAAATGGACTTTATATATCGGATGCTTTTTAGATATCCAACTCGTTTATTGCTTTAGCTCTGTAAAGCTCACTAAACTTCCTTGATGGCTATCAATGGGCAAATGAATGGTCTTGATGTAATCCAGCACGAAGGAAGGTAAATAGTCAGAGTATCAAGGATGTGACACAGACTCAGAGCCAATGTTTAGTTTGGCCTAAGCTACCAACGACAATCAAATAACGAATTCGCCCCAAGTCAATCCCCTATTAGACTGTGCCTCTGGTGGTTGTGTAGGTCCATCGACCGTCGCTAATCACACGGAACAGTCTACTCACGCAAATCAATCCCAACCACGCCGCCGAGCAACAACATTCAGCTGCCTCCAACCCCTCAGCTGCCAGCTCAGACTCTCAGATTATCTACACACCCATCCTGTGTTCAAATACTGCATGTGTGGCCAACAGGCATTTCCAACCACTCCTCTAAACCACTTCTACAACATATTACTCCCTGCATTTCCTGCCGCCTTGCCTTGAAACTCTACCGAGCACCTCTTGTAGCCACCCTGGAAACACAATGTCTCTATTTGTCCATTGTTTCATGCAAGACCGAACACCCACAATCTTATTCAAACATTTTTGCGTTCACTGTATATCCCACATCACCGCCATCTGCGGCATACCTACCACTACCATACATTTTGGTCCAGACATCACCCCCTATACTACTTACATGCCACCCCATTGTTAAAGTCCCCACTATATCTTCCTGCATGATCACGCATATCCTGAGCCTTTTTCATATGATATAATGTGGTATAACAATAAACATGCATGCTCACTATGTTTAATCTATTCAGGAAAGCTATACCAAGCACTAACTTTCATATCAATCACTGTCTCTCTACGCATGGGAAATCGTATCCTGCGACACCATTCCCTCAGCCGCCACCAAACCTTTACCATCAGATTCCGACTTCACATTATGCCTGTCATAACCGTATAGGTAAAGCTCTGCCCCTCTACTGGTAGCGAGCATTTGATGGATGACTCCTCCTGAGTGATCTCCCTGCGCATCATAGGGCAAGCCATGGAGGAATAGATAGACGTGAGCGCTATCTAGACCCCAGGCATTAGCCCCATAGCTGCGAATGGAATAGACGCCTCTCAATAGATGATATTAAGCATAGATGATAATATAATTAAGCAATATCTCAACTCTATCGACAGCTGCTGTTCAACACATAACATTGCACCTTATTCCCTCATAACATTGCACCTTATTCCCTCAGTCATCACTCTATCGACAAAGGATGCTGTTATTAGTTGTCCTAGTGCATTTTATGTAGAGAGTTTTTCTTAATCATATAGAATGAAGCTATACACACATCATATTATTCTTATTCATTCACATATTCATTCATATAAGTAAATTGGTCACTGTCCAATGCAGTAGGCTGATTCTAGCTAGACCGTCTCGGGAAACTACCTGCATCTGGGGATCCACTGCGATTGTATCTATCTAAACATACATAGCTCCTAACATGTAGATTTGATAGAGAATTATTTTATGCCTGTCCATATACGCAGGAGGACTGTCAATGAACGTATTCCCATATCAATCGTGACTGCAATAGTCCATTATCAATAACTGAAGAGATATTTGCTATTGGGAATTGAAAGTGATGAGGGTCTAGTGAAGTATACGTGTGTACATATCAGACAAGCACAATTCTACGGCATATTTCCACAGCCCTGAATCATGATTGATATGACACATTACCTTTAAATATGTTTTAACAGCCACATCATATTCGTCATCAGGAGCGCTTTCATTTCTCATTATATATAATATGTGCTTGTATTTGTGTAAGGCTGCTTACGTGACAATTTCTCATAACATAATGAACCCCCTGCTAATTGAGCCTTCTATAGCCATTTCTGTCGTGATGCATACCCTGGTGAGTAACTCACCAGTGCTGCGCTCATGCACAATTCCGATCCTACTGATTGATACAAAATTACCGGTAACACGCTGTTTTTGTATTTTTCTTTCGACTTGCATAAACATGTGTTTGTCATAATCTGTAGCGAATCAACGTAAGAATGATAGTGTTATCCGGACAACGTTACCAGTCATACCTTGCAGGACAGTTTCCTTAAGCCAAATAAGTATGGGCTACGTACGTCAGTAGGTCGCTAGAATATAATAACTGTGTATTTGATCTTACCCACAGACTGCCATATAAACTCAGCACTCTTCTCCTTGCAACGAGAATCATAGGGTTCACTCACCTAGAAACAAAGAGAGAGTTTATATTACAATCAATAGAGGACATGTACATATTATATCATTTAGTGGCCATTATTCATTATTCATAAGTTTTATGGATTACCTTGAAGTTTTTTTTATTAATATAAAATTATGAACGGCTTGAACATAAAATTAAAGGAATTATGTACATTTTTATCGAATGAAATTTCTCGGGGATAAATCTTTTTGTGATAAGAAAAAACTTCCAGTGGAAGACTCATTTGAGTTTTATGATATGGTTCATGCAGTAATATAACTTTATTTTACATATCCCAACTCTGTAACCTTCCAAATGACATCTACTTTTTAATGATTAAGGGTAGTCGCTATACATGATGAATCCATGGATTAAATGAGAGAAACCAAATTACAACCCATCACCCTTGAATATTCAGAAAACCAGGTCAACTACTTTTTATTATATCTCAGCATCTCCGAGTTATTCCCAGACATGTTTAAAATTGGTAAAACGACACCGAGCTATAAAAAGGGTCCCTCATCTGAGAATTCATTCCCCAGGCTACATGCATGGCGCGGCGCGTGAGGGTGGGATTCAGAGGGATAGGGTGGAATAAGACAGGATGAGACTGACACTCTGAATAATGAATAAAAAGAAACCCCCAACCAAAGGATGCTGCATGGTCTGTGAGATGGGATCTGTAAACAACTGCCTCATCGGCTGAGCTGCTCCTGGGTTGGGTTGAGCAGTTCCCGGGGTGGGGTGGGGGTGGGGTGTCAATGGAGGCCAGTGGGTGTGGTGGTGTCCGGGAGACTGCTTTCCTCACACTGACAGTCAAACACTGAATTATGTAGGACAAACCCCCTCCCCACAACCGAATAAACACAGCCTACATACATGTCGTAAACGGCAGAGCTGAATATAGGAGCAGTATAAGAGCTGCTCACTCTGTGAGAAGCTCCACCTTCAGCCCGCCCTATCTGCAGGACGGACTTTATTGCAGGACATGTGACCTGGCCAGTCTGTGAGGTGCATCATTATTGCTGCCCCAAGGTCTGGGAAATAATGGTGTGGGTGGTGGGGTCGGGGGGGGGGGGGGTCGGGGGTGATCTCTCATTGGCAATCTAGTCATGTGTAAGATTACGTTAGGTAACCTCATTGTTCCAGGGTTTGCATATTTTATTAAGCTGAGCGTCGTCTTGTTTGTGGATTAGCTGAAGATGTTAATCCAACTGTTTTTGTGCTGAATAGCAAGCGGCGTGGGGAAGGGGCAGAGTGGAGAGAGAGAGGGTTAGCTGTGTGAGTGTTAACATAATATCACACAGCAATCCATTTTGTACGTCTGTGGGGACAATAGACCACAAACGTGACATTAGGCCTCAAACGGGAACCTTGTGACACTAGCTGTTTGAGGCTTATTGTCCATTTAGTGGACGAATGCTATACATTTGAGGCGTCATGCATGTTTGTAGCCTAGTGTTCCAACATGTGACAGTTGGCCACAAATTGTGCCCATTTGAGACGTAATGTCATATTTGTGGGCTAGTGTTCCAACTGTGGCATTAGCCCTTAAAGACTGCCTGTTTGAGGCCTAATGCCCATTGTCTCCTTATGTGGTCTTATGTACTGATGTGTGCCAGTATGCCTGAATTGAGGCCTGAGGTCACGTTGCGTCATGTATGTAGCCTATAGTTCCTTGGCACATGGTATTAGAGTTTGCTATACTTTTTGTAGCCCGTTTGTGGCCTATTCATTGTCTCGTCATGTGATATCATTTTCTGAATATGTGTCAAATGAGTACAGCAACTGTATTGTAATTGTTATTACATGTTTAAGTGCTACCGGTTCTGTATACTGTGTGTTTGCATCCTAATGTTATTTGTGGCATAGGAGAGCGTGTGAACCAAAGGCATTTGTTGTTTGTGACCTAAAGGTACTTGTTCGGAGCCGTATGTCATTAATGAAGGAACAGACTGTACCCATTTGAGGCCTTATGCCATGTTTGTGGCCTTAGTACATTGGGTATGAAATGGTACCTGTTTGAGGTCATATGTCGTTTGTGCTTTAATATCACTTATGAGGCCGAGCGTCTCAACATGTGACATTAGGCCTCAAAAGGACCCCGCTTGAGGGTTAATGTCACGTCTGTGGCCTAGTCGCCCCACAAGGCCACTAAATAATAAATATATAGAATGACGAGATATTGCTACGCATGCTAAACTAAAATAGACATTGGGCGTTGCTCCCAAAAAAACTCACACACGTTCCAATAATCAGCCCATGAGACATAATACATCATGGAGACGCTTCCCTGCTAATCCATCCATGGCGGCTTATTGAGAGCTGGGCGGGTATCATGCTCCTCTATAGGTATAACCCCGCCACCATTAGCACACAGGGGGAGCTGCTCACCAGGCTGAGTGGCTCAATGCCAAGTTTGTCTAACCCCGGCCAAAGCACAAGTATGTTTCGGGCTGAGCACCGATAAGCCATGGTCGTGGAGCCGGGCAGTGCATGGTGCAGTAGGGCAGGGCAGTAAGGTGGTAGGCTATATGGTCGGTTGGGTTATATTACGGGTGGAGTGGGGATGGGGGGGCATTGAGTCTTTGAGCCACTCAGGACCTGCTGAGGACGATTCACAGAGTCCGTGAGCTGCTCTGGCTGCCTGGAGCTTCATCAGTGCAGGATGGCTGCAGGCCAGAGCGCTTTACGCGTGTAAAGGGCAGAGGGGCAGCGACCATGGCGGGGCCAACCATGGAGGCTATGATTAAACCTTTAACGGTGGATATAAGAGACTTCCATGTTCATTCATCGCCATGATGATAATGGATTATCGTAATGTCAGCGAGTAATTCACTAGCACTCCCTTGGTGTATCATACTGACTCTTCGGGAGTGTACCAACCCCATAGGATCGGCATGATGCACGAATCTAGCTCAAGGAAGTCGCATTCCATAGCTGTATGATTGCAAACATTAAAGGGTTAAGGCTAAGTAGACACGCCCGTATCCTAGGCTATAACCTCCATATCTAATGTCTTTAGAAGTACTGCCCTAGAAGACAAGAAAAGAGAACGGATCTATGATACAATAACGTCACATTGCGTTTACAAATGAGTATGTATTATACACTCATTTATGATCAACCGCTGATAAATGTTCGTTTGAAGTCACTAACTGTAACCTGCAAGCGGTTTGCATGTCGGGTGAAAAGATTAATGAGGAACTCGCAGAAAGTGGAAGAATGTTTCCTGATGTCATGCCAACAGCAAAGCAGCACAGGTAGAATACAATATTAATGCACGATTTTTGATCCATGTTTAAAGCGTATTCTATCTGTGCCAACAAAGCATTTGTGTGCTTGTCTGCTTCTAGCTGGGTGGTGATGGTGGTGGGGCTTTGTTTGATAAAGCTGTTACAATATAGCAGGTAAATGGTAAAGCACAATGCTTGCTGTAATTTAAACAGACGAGGAAGGCAATGCCTGCAGCGCTGTTGGAGCCGACACCAATGTGACGATGGCCGTTTTTCGTCTACCCCTTTGTGCATAGCCCTAGAATAAAAGCCGTGTGCATTGTGTCGGCGGGACCTGTTATTTCCACCAGAGGAGGAATCAAGGCGAAGGCCTGTCAGGTGGTCTCAAAGCTGAGTGGTGGAAGGGGGTGCTTATCTTGGCGGCTGGAGCGGGCGCGGCTAGTGCCGGCCGCGTTAAGGGCCTCCGACTTATGACTGGGTTTGGTGACAGCAGAGGCAGGCCCCTAAATGGAATTCACTCGTTACTTGCCGAAAATCTCATCCCCGTTTAGGTGCTTGGACCGGTAGACACTATATAGTTTAACTGCCCTGCAGATAGACTAGTCCTACAGACTGCGAGCACCCGGTAAAATCCCAATACTGGTCTGACAGATTAAACGTCCAGACATTCCTGATGTTTTGGATTTCAAATATTAGGGACGTGAACTTATTATCTTCTTTTCACTAAGTATAAAATATTATATGAAATGTTGTTTAAATGATACAATAAACGGCAATATCCATAATACATATACGTTCCATAATCTCTTGCAAAAATATTGTCTTAACTTTTTCCATGATACAATTCGGACAGCTGTAATAACTTTACCATTTATACCAGGCACGTCCCCCATCTAGCTCCCTTTCACCCCTGCCCTTCCAATATAAGGAGAAGTAGTTATTCCCTGAGGCGACATGGTCACGGAGGGCAATGTTTAGCGGGCAGCGACCTCCTCGTCCATCCTTATAATACTACTAGTGCCTGTGGAGGACGGGTCATTTCCCGAGTGTGAAATGGCTCTCTCCTTTTTACCTCTGTATGGCTGGGAGCAAATCGAGAAGGGCTCTCGGCACCTGACAGGAGGCATAGGGTTGGAGGCAGGTGCAGCATGACCTGCCTGACCTGCACGGACAGCAGCCCACTGGAGGAGCACCTCCTCCAGGGTGAGCAGACAGCAAGATGTGAGAGGGAGGGAAAGGTGATGTAGAGACCAGCCATAAGGCATGGATTGGCTGTTTCTATGGTTATAACATGGTGCTAGTGTTGGTGGGGTTAGGGCAATGCTGACGCAGCGGTGTGTATATATGGTGTACATATGATTAGCTGATATATCTATCATTTGCAAACCGAGATCTTGCACTGACGTACAAAGATATCTCACGTAAAGTTCCTTTTAGAAATGAGAAGATTGATATCAATATTCATAAGGACAACATGGCTGGAAAGTCGATTTTTTAAATAGTGGATGTACCGTTTATTGCGGTAATGTTAAACTACTCAATCATGCTATCCGAGCAGAATGTAAATTTCTGGTACTAATGCATTTAGTTCAACCACCATGATAAAATTGTCTTAACATCTAGAAATGAATGGCAGAGAAGATTGGAACGCTCCTTGATGGAGTTGTATTCAGAATGAGGTGATTTCTCAGTGAACACTAGGGTCTCTTTTACAACAACGTGTCCCCAGCCATAATGTTGCTCCTCTCACACCTAATTAAATTCATCTATAGCCCCTTTGACGCTGTAATCCGACAACGCGACAGGCAAATCCCACACCTCAATCTAAACACCTAAGGCGGCCAGTCTAGAAGGCCATTCCATAATATGGCATGAGCATGCAAAACACAACAACTGATGTCCATGAAAACTGATTGACGAATAGGAATCGAGAAGAACTGTCAATGTGTATAACACCTCCCTACATATATTTGCCCGTACATACCTATGGAAATCCGTTGTGCAATTGTTCTGTAGTGATCTTTGTCAACACAAATCGTTTTCCCCCAACTGAATATATTTTGTAATGCAAATCCACCTGGCCTAACATGGAGACGAGAAGAAGTGCACACATCTACACCTACATATATGGTATGTACTTGTGGGTGCTGGGCTAAGAAGGGTGATATCATGGACTGGCTGACAGCATGGTATGACCACAGCCTCACCAGCCTCACTCATCAAAATGAAGCTCTCCTGTAAGCCCTTCTGACTATACCCCCCTAACGTGGTCACCCCTGAATATACGACGTCCTACGTCATCGGCAAACGCTGTTATGACGTTATGACGCTATCCATACGTCCTTCCTTACCTCCCAACCCGCCTTGTCAAGCTGCCTCCATCTGTCCTCCTGTACCTTCTAGTTAAACGGATCCATGACCCAAGGGGCGGCCAAGTCTGCTAAATCACCCGACCTGCTGCTGGTGTACAGCAACCTGTACCCACAGGTTGTGTTCCACCAAACAGGGTCTAACATTGCAGCCAGTGTACAACATCGGCTGATGCTGGGTCCATACCACAGGCGTTATTATCAGGTAATGGGTACTATGCAGTGACAAATCAGTTTGTATTTACCCATTATTCTAGTTTTCATAATAAAATAGAACATTAATTGTCTTTTACACAAACTGAGAATATTTGGTAGAAAAAGTGCAGTAGAAAGTAATGAAGTGAGAACCAACTTATAAATCTTAAAATAAAAGGGAATCAGATTATTGAGACAGGTATATTATAGGAAATGCAATAGAGATTGTTATGTTAGACTATATGGTTTTCCAGCGTCCATATTCGCGGTATAGTGTTATCATGGGGGACCGTTGCCAGACAAATATTTAGCATATGCATAAAACATGTATACACATTACGTCTCTCTTGAGCTGCCGGTTGAGTTAGCTGGTGTCACAATAGAGGCATTCCATAATCATGAGAACTATGTCAAGGGCTCACACTGTATGGTAAAGTCTATTAATATACATTATTGGGGTATGTGACCATGCCAAAGACTGGTGGTGTGTTCATAACTTGGTTTCTTACATATTTGGAGGGGCCTGGGAGTCACACTAGAGTGGACACATTTCAAACCAGTGTTATACTCTTTAACAAAACACAAACTCCTTAGTCATGAATAAATCGTGCATTCTTGAAAAGCGCATTTGCTGAAACAGCAACATAGTATCTTGTGACCATAAGGAGGGAGTTTGTGGCGATGGTGACATAGCCCAGCGATGCAGTGCGACTGAGGTATCAGCCACACCATTCTGCGGCCCACAACACACACCTTGCGACCATGAGGCTGACCACGATGGTAGTATGAGGTATTGTAGGGCGTGGGGAGGAGGCTATCAGAGGCTGGCTGACGTGATGACTTGATCGGCTCCGTTTGCTGCATCTTGTGGAGACGCTGGGGGGACGGGCGGCAGACGCTGACGTCCAATTTGCTCTGATGGCCCTGTTGACCTTTGAGGCCGGGGGTGAGCTGCTCCTCTCATCTCCAACAACACAGCATCACGACCCAGCTAGCAAAACTCGTAGTAAATCACGTCATCTCTACATCTTTTCTCAACAGATATTTACTACATTTGGTTACGTCGTATTCTTGGCCTCATGACGTCTTATATGCAAATGGTTTAGACATCATTCTTCAGACATCTTTTTGATGTAATATAATAATATCAATATGACCTGCTTTGAAAGATTTGAAAGACATCAGGAAGATGCCATATAAAGATGTAAGTAAGTGGAATAATTGTAGCATTGTGTGAGGTGGGTATATTCCAAAATCATTTTATTGTGGTATAAATTTATTTCATAAATAAGATGCCAGATGCAAACACATTTTAGACATCATGAAAAGACATGTATCTAACGTCTACCCTACACCTAGAGTAAGACTTCTCCATCAGAAGTAGGTAACATCGAAGGCAATTGATTTAATCAGTGTATTTTGCCTGTAGACATCACCAATATTCCTGCAGAGACTTAGCACATTGATCCTAGCAAATTGGCCAAGATGTGATACCAGTTCATGGTCAGTATTTTGATTTGAATAGTTGTAGCAATCACAGAAAAGGTGTGCTCATACTAATCTCCCGGTTCTCCCTTAAACAATCATTCTACAGGAACAAAAATAACATATCATACATTCCAGACAAAAGTTGTTCAAATTTCATCTTCTTTGGAAATTCATTGTGTTGAATAAATACTCATTCATGGTCAAAGTATTGCCAATGTAGATTGGATTCTATTGATATTGGTTAAGGGAGACATCTTGTGTTAAAAGAGTGAACCACTTGAATGGTAAAGTACAGATGTGTTATAGACGTAATAATCTGACCAGACAAGGATGTACCACATATATAAAGTATACGGAATATTGATGTCAAATCTATCACATCATTTTAGGATGCACCTTAAGTCATGAATTTAACATCAATGTATTACGTGTATAATTTCTCAAAAAAAAGATGTAATATTCTGATCAAGATTTAACCTCTTGTTATGTTAAATAGTGACCACATTCGAACGTATGGATGATACCAAATGACTAATGTCTCTTTCACATGGCCATTTAGATGTAAATAATACGTAAGTTTCTTGTCAAACCACCATGTAAAATGATTTACTCCCTCAAGATGTCATTATGGGGTCATTTTTACGTATCAACGTGAATATGACCAGTAAAAGACATACTTTTTACATAAGGTGCTAGCTGGGGAGCAGCTCGCAGCTTCCTGGCCACTTCTCATGGCGCCGGGAGCTGCTCCTGCACCTCGCCACACGTGCATATACATTGCGGTGACTTAGGTTTGGGGAGGGGGAGGGACTCTTCAGTATCTGGTGAGGTCACCAGACTGGATACAAGTGAAGTCTCTTAGTAGTTTGTACTTCTGTTTCCAATATCATATAATGATTTTAATGATAACCTGGCAATACTATGATGATGTCATGTATATTATGCAGGGAGAGAAATCGTTCATGTACTGAAAAAAGAAGCCTCCCCTGTAGTAGACGTAAGCAACATAAAGCATCCATACTAGAACAATGTTCAACAACAACATATATACTGCCTGGTGTTTCAGTCAATCACTATTATAATGACTAGAAAAATCGAGTTGAATGTCTGAATAAAAGAATATCAAATTCCATAGAACTGTTCACTTAGTCCATGTGTATACAGACTAGTGCTAACACGATTTCACATGATGAAAGGGTCTGCAGAGTTTGATAGAGCAATTCCTAAACAGCTGCTAAATCTGACAAAGACTGGAGGGAGGAAAAAGAAAGTACATTCTCATCACAGATTACCGGAGTTACTGCCAAAGTATAGTCTCCTACTCAATATCTATGTGGGGCAATTAATCCTGTGACAAGTGTCAACATTATGCGATGGATGTGCCTACATTGTGTATTTACTTGTCCTCTCTCCAGCTAATATATCACAATGCATCATCTAACGACAATAGGAGAAGGCTGGTTTTAGATGTACTCTGGAATGTCATATCCAGTGTGGCTCTGCACTTTCAGAATTATGATTCATAAAGCCAGATGCTACAACGATGTTGGACAGTGTTCATTGCAACGTGTAGAAAGACAAGACACAGAACAAAATGGGGTAAAACATGAAATAGTGGATGGGATAATTAGAGCCCAGACACTGCTGACGTTGTCAAAATACAATCCCTTGAAAAGCGAAATCTGAACACCTAACAAGACTTCGTGTTTTTATGAGTTTCCCATTTCACGCTGGCTCTTCTCGGACTAATACAATTTAATTTGTTAATGCCCGTCTGATAACAGGGAACAAGAAACTTAAATTGAAATGCATCTTAAGCAGCTCTCGTATTGCTTTTTACCTCAAATTTAGTCACACTTTTTCTAGGTCAGGATTTACAGGTCCTCTTTGATAATGCTCACCGTCCACTTGGACAGCCGTATCCTATACACCCGGTCCTATATAAAAGGCTAGAGCCCACTGGACGATGGACATGCTAGTGATAACAAGGAGTTCTTGTAACGGAGGGATTTGTACTTGAGAATGGTACGTGTATATTAAATGTGTCTAGTGTTGGGCGACAAATCCACTTGTTTTTGTTACAAATAAAGGTGTCCCTATATTGTGACCTAGGATAGGGCGGATGCCATCAGCAATCTATTGTTAAAGATGCAACTTTAATGTACAGGGCGTGGCTGCAATTGTTGTATAACCTTCTTTATAGGTGGCCCAGAAAGACCCATGAAACGCAAGCCCATTAAAACACATGAAGGTGATATGTATAAAGTGGACCTTTTAGAACTATCAGCCACGCTTACACCATACCGTGAATATAGCACATGGACCTGACATTTGGGTTGTACTGTCTCAAATGGGAGTTTAATGGATAGCAGCGTTAAACAGGGCTTTGTTATATCTCTCTAATGGATTCTCCATGTAACGCTTTGACATGCACACACAATGTTCCCATTCTGAGATCGCTCTTCTGTCGATGCATAAAGGTCATTCATGTATACTATAGTTAAGGGAGTGGTCATTTTTTAACAACAGGGGGGTAGGTGGATTTTCGCGCGAGCGTGTCAAAATCTTTTGCGTCCCCCCGCGGGAGGGGTTGACATTTTTTGGGTCCCCCCCTCAGGCAGGTTGAAATTTAGCGTGGCTGACCCCTTTGAGCTATAGTAACGCGCGGGCTTTTTCGCTTTAAAGGGGTCCAAATTTTTTTGGTTCCCCCCCTTCAAGTGGTCCAAATTTTTTTGGTCTCCCCCCAAATCCACCAACCCCCCCCCTGTTGTTAAAAAATGACCACTCCCTAAGGGGGGCTCGAGATATCTTATAAGGCAATGGTTTGGCAATCACCGCCCTTTTATTCCATGCCCTTTGTCACTAATAGTTCCATTATCGGCAGGGAATATGTATATAGGATTACTGTATGCCTGCTTGGATGACTTTTCACAATTCCCATTAACCAAAGAGTACTCCCTACAACACCTAATTACACTACTAGTTTTCCAACATCCACTTATTTGAGATATACCCAAAGCAGGCGAGATAAATATGCTGTCTAGGAGGCAGGGGAAAGGTCGTTGTACTACAAGATACCTTGACATCATCCGTGTTGTGACTTGAAGAAGGTGTACACTATCACCATTGACACGTAATATGACTGTAACATATCAGGCAGCATCCTCATTAGGGAACGTCCCACAGAGAAGTACATCCTTTAATCTTACTACTGCATGGTATTATTGTCTGCAGTAACCTTATGAGTTGCTAATCAACATTAAATCAACCTGTGGCATGTAATATTACCCGTTATATCAGGTAGCATGCTCATTAGGAACAGGCCCACAGAGTAGCAACCTTAAATTGACCCACAAGAAGCATGGGCATTACTACTGTATAATATATGTATATGTAGTAACCATAGGAATTCCTACACAGAATATTGCATCAACCACATCTGAAAGAGGTACTCGGTGTCACTGTAAATCGTTATAGTATATTCAGAAACTCAAACAGCTCCCGAAACCCCCTCAAAATACTAACACCGCGAATTCTGTCATTTATCAATGCAATACTATGGTGATGCCTGATACTCAGCACAGTTTCATACACTACTACTACCGTCAGAGTCGTCTATCATATTGAGTTGCTCCTCAAAGAAACCCTTCGAGTGTATTTCCTGGTATGCCTCAATGACCTATAGAAGAGGTTATAATGTGACTCCGTCCACACCCCTTGTAGTGTCTACATTATGCATGACTGATATAGTGGTGTAATGGATTAAATGTATCCGCAGATACTGCTGAATGAACCACAGCTAGAAAGGACCAAATATAACTCCACCCATAGGTAGATTCACCTCGAGTCGACCACATACCTCAAGTTGCAGTTAGGACCTTTTCATGCATGATACACTCTCTATTTTCCTTTGCTGGTAAGAACAATATTTAAATAGTACATATAGAGGGTTTATATGATGCATGGATAACTACAAATTGAGGTGTTCAAAGATGTGTTCGACTCAAGTGATACTACTCTATCAATATAACAGTATAGCTCCAGCATTATACCGGCCTATCAGGGCACTCCCTGCGCATCACGTGTCTGTGGACGGCACTGGTTGCCGGCCTCACGCCATGTCCGCTCCCATTTCCCGCCCGGGATCAGCAGTGCTGCGGCCATGGCGTGCTGCCGCCCCATCTCCACAATCTTCACCCTTTGTTGTCCAAATTACCCGGGTTCACACAAACAGGGACCTTTGTCGGACCTGCCAGCAGGAGACCACCATTGTCGGCTCCCCAAAAGGAAACCACTCCCTCCACACATCTCACCGCCGACTGACTGCAGCGTGAAATCTGAGAGCCCAGCCCCTTAATCTTCTATTAGGACTATTGAGTTTTCACCAGCATTCATCTTTCCTCCATCTAGCCACCCCTTAGTGTGGTGTTATCAGCGGCGAATAACACACAGACGATGTGATTATCATAAATTATAACCGCTATTAAAATATTTATTGACCCGATGCTCCACTCGTCAACTCCCATGTTTCCCTTGCTCCGTCTGTGATGGGTGTTTAGCCATTCAGTCCCCGCCGACAATCAGATTGCCTCAATAATGAATATCTGCCATTCCTCGAGGGCCCTTAGTCCTTTTTCCTCCATCTCATTACCCCTGTATTTGGACTGGCTGGGGCCGTTCTAAATATGTTGTTCTGCCTTGGGTTCCAATCATGGTACAGTTGGCTTTAGACCAAACGAAGGGACCTTCTGTTATGCCATCCCAGGAGGTGTGAATTCATGGGAGGTGGTTATATAGAGGCATCAATCATTTACAATAGTAAACTATCAAAAATATCTACGTTGGTATACTAACCATGCATAGCGAAACTCAACCTACGGGTCGTCTTGTTCATGGGTCAGGCCATAAGGGAATGTCCAAAAGGAATTTCCCAGGGTTTTGGACCTTGATATATTACTCGAGTTGCATAGTGCCACATATTATATTCACACCCCAGTTCAACCTGCCCGATCCAGACAACCTGCAAAGATATTCCACCGAACTTTCCATGAAGCAGAGTCTGCAGTATAATACATGTAGCCAAGATAAATGCCTCAAATAACGCAGAGCAGGCTCATGCAGCCTCCAACTGTTCAAGGCCAACCACCACAGATTCCCTTGGTTTTTGCTGTCGGTTCCCCTGGTGATGGTTTTATAGGTTTTAACCGTTTGTAATCAGGCATGAAATGTGGCAGGGCTACAGCAATGGCGAGCCCTAATACTAATAGATAATTCTGGCTGGATAATCAGACGATGGGTTCTGATTTAATTCTTAAGTTTATTGGAGGTTGTCAGAGCGACTAATTCTTTGCAATATCAATCTTAATTCAACTTCATAAGCGTTTATATGAATACCTAAATATCTCATAACACGGGTCTAGTCACCGCTATTACAGGCTTATTTCTCTGGCTTACTGGAATTCTGTTTTCGTATTCCGTCCAAGATCAGCGCCAATTCAAGTTCCCAAAGAAGTGTATGTTCTTAAGGTGGGTGGTCTAAAAATGATTGAATTTCGTCAAGATCTACGTCATGACGCCCAAATTATAAGTACTCTCAAATAATGAAAAGAAAATAGGGTGTCCCAATCTAGTTTCTGAGAATCTACAATAGGACCATAGAGTATTTAGCCACATAATTATGCAAGAAATATCATCTTCAAGTAATCAACCTTAATGAGTCTAATGTCCTACATCCAGAGACAACATTTGAAACATATGGTCCCATGTATATTTTAGAGGCTTTTGGTGGTTTTTACTTTAGTGAAGTAAATGGGGCACACAATCTCAATGTGGTATATATATATATATATATATAGCTTTCAGCAGGCCTATCGCCAGATCCTTAGTACAGTAGGGGAAAACATCAGGCTCACATGCAGGAGGTCCTGGCCTTCTTTTAGTTCTTGAGGAATGTTTTGACCACACATTAGACCTTAAGCCGAGGACTTTTTTGGTACCAATGAAGTGTAGTAAACCAGACTTTGTTTTTTGGATTTGTATATGTCTAAGGTACCCAAATCACTTTGCTTGACATCTGGGTTGCCCAGCTTAGCTTCAGAATCCTATGAGATGTACGGTGACATCACCATTTTTTCATATTCTCCCGCAGGCAGGGTATCAGTCTGTATACAAGTTAATATTTGAGATAAAAATCTAAGAATAGAACCGAATCAAAGCTCTTGCATAGCTTTTCATCTTAACATCTTTATATTGTAATTTCTTCATTTGCATATTTAGAATAATTGTTAAAAAAATCTTTTTTTTAATGAAATATTTCATGAAGTTTATGCTATGAATGAAAAAAAACACATAATATGCAGTCTTGCCTATTTATGGTTACATTAAAATAGTTACCTAGTATGTCTCGTAAAGTAAACAACACCTTTCAGCGCTGCCATAGTGTTTTTATCATATGATTGAGGCTATTTCTGTGATGACAAAAATATGCTGATATCTGCGTAGGTAATGCTATATTGTTCATCTAATCCTTTATAAGCAAAATTAGAATAAAATATTCAAGATAAATGAACCTAAGTCCATGTCTCTTATGTTGATATCCTCCAATGATAGTTTTCCTATGTATAAATGCTAAATGATAACCCTAAATGTGATGATTCTAAAATCTCCCCATTGTGAATTAGGGACCCACCTGATGAAAGCAAATGGGTATAGAATAACTTTCATAAGAGCCTCCCATGATCACAATGGACATATTAGCCTGTGTGAGGTTTTTCGGCTGGGTGGGTTATCATGCATGTCTTTAAGCTAGATATAAAGAGTTGAGAGCATTGAGAACACACGTGAGGCTTTTCTCCTCTGTGGGGCATATTGTTGTCTCTAGGTGGCTTGCCTTTATTAACTGTTTACCACATTGAGAACATTTCTGACGTTTCTCTCCTGTTTGTGTCATTGTGTGTTGCTTTAAGCTACCTGCCATTGTATTTGTTTATAACATTGATAACATGTGTGAGTTTTGCCTTCTGTGTATGACCTCCTGTGTTACTTTAAGCTACTTGCCCATGTAGACGCTTTACCACATTGATAACATGTATGGGGTTTCTCTCCTGTGTGTTATCATGTGTTGCTTTAAGGACTAGATGATGCCTTAGTGTATCATAGCCCTGCTTGCCATGATGCATGCAAGTAACTCGCCAGTGCTGCAGTCAAGCATCATCCCGACCATACAGGGTTGGGACAGTCCCAAAGGGCCAACAGAATGCATCAGTGCAGCACTGGCAAGTTACTCTTCAGGGCTGCATTCATGCATCATGACAACAATTTCATCTTTTAGAAACATGCTGTCCTTAAAGGGTTAAGCTACCTGCCATTGTAAATTGTTTACAACATTGAGAACATGTGTATGCTTTCTCTCCTGTGTGAGTCACTAAGTCTCTCTTTCAGCTACTCCCAGAGATCAGGTAAAACTAGCACAAGATAGCACCCAGTGATCTTGCTGGGTTTCATTGGAAATATCGCGATAAATAATTCTCAATCTATTACCATTATATTAGTAAAAAGGCCTGGTATGTTCACATTTATTGCCTAACCAAGAAGTTGGCATAGCCATATCCCTGAGAGGTGCTACCACCTAGTGGACAAATCATCAGCTCATCAGCTTGGACCTATGCTAAGACATAGGACTACTGTGCTGCCAGTTGTGGCGGTGGCATATTGTGAATATATTCCATTTTTCTAAAGATTTTACAAGATTCTGAAGCTAAGCTGGGTGACTGACATGTCAAGCAAAGTTATTTGGGATCTATAGACAGATATCAAGCCAAAAAAAGTTGTCTGGTTTAATACTTTTGATTGGTACTGATCCACTATAGAAGATCAAATGGGCTCACGGTCTACATGGCAATAGGGAAAACAAAAACAAGACCAAACGCACCCTGCAAGAGCTGCATGTACATATGCAAAAATACCTGCGCATTGGACGTGTTGACAATAGTGTCTCGCCACCTTAAAATGAATTGGAAATCTGCAGTAGCATGCTTATGATGAGAAATCAAGTTGAATACAATAACAGTAACACACAAATGTATGGTGCACTGAAAATGCTCCTATTGTATTCATACACAGACATAACCTATTGCACCTTCAGGCAACACGAGAGAGATTCCACCGACCTCTCACACAGATCATGCTGGGTGCAGCTCTGCAGGACCTGCGATGCAATACAAGTGATCTTAGCCGAGTGCTCTGACAGGCCTCTAGTGCCAATTGCTGGCAGTCTAGCAGCTTATCAATCCTGTCCCACCCACCTGGCGATGTCTGTACAGGTCCAAGCTCCTCCACATTCAGAACCACCACCCTCAGTTGTGGCAGCACGGGACGTGAGGAGACTAACACAACACTTAGAACCACGTCCATACAAAAAGCCTCAAACAACACAAAACAGGCTCAGCCTTCAACTGTTCAGGGCCAAATACCACAGACTCCCCCTGTCTTTTTTTTGGTGGCCGTTCCCCTGGTGATGGTTTTACACATTTTAACTGTTTGTAATCAAGCAGCAACTGTGGCAGGATTACAGCAATGGCGAGCCTTAATGGATAATCGTTCTGGATGGATAATGATCAGACGATGGGGGCTGATTTAATTTGTGAGATTTAGGGACAGATCGCAGGAAAACATTAAATTGCACTAGTGTATATAACATTATGATCTCACGTCTTCACAACTTGATCATGTATGGTCTACAAACCTCTATTTTTATGAACCAGTGTAGACGACTAGATCAATGAACATAAGGATGGAAAGTCTTCCAAAACAGCTTTAGGGTCTTCTTTTCTATAATAACAACATTTCTCTAGTATGATTATAAAAGCATGAACTGCTGTTTCAAAGGGAATAGGACTGAATGTTTTCCTTTGTGAACCAGTCATGAATTTTGTCAAAGTTATTTCAGAAAACATACCATTCATTCCCGCATCAATATACCAGCACCATAGGACCTGTAATATGACTGATATGACAATGACCATGAACATGAATAAGCACAGTATTAAATACATAGGTCCACATCTTGCGAATTGTAATGCCTTTGATTGCGTGGCACTTAAACGAAACGGAAGCTGGGTCCTGGGGGAGATGCAGTCTTTATGCAGGATGATCTCCCCAACGGCAGTAAGCCCATGTATACAATAGGATCCAACCGGTTTGAACATTTTGACATTAAAGGGATCCCTTGTGGGTGCTTTCTTTTTCCTGGCACAAGACGAACGCAGAGTGCAAAGCCGCGAAAGGGAAATGTTCTGTGTCTGAATGGCCGGGGACAGGAAGCATTAGCGGGCGATGATATGTGAAAGGTCGCTGCCTGGAAGCTAATGCATTTCCTGGTCCCCACCCCTCCACCAAGCCCCCAACCTCACCAACACCCCTACAGCTCTCTACCCACCGCGCCAGCCCTGCGACCACACCCATTTTTAGGAGACGAAACCTGGAGACACTGGGTACGAAGAGCCCTGGGCACGAACAAAGCTCATCAGCACCCGCAGGGTGCTAGTACTAAGGCAGAAGAAGTCACCAGATTATTGTGCTGCCACGGGAGGGACTGAAATCGCATTTCCTTTGGCCTGGATGGAGGACGGCTTCTGCCATCGACGCCTGGTGCCTGTTCCCAGCCCCTGCACCATGCCTGTTCCTGCCACTTCCCCAGAGCCACACCCCTCCATCCCACCACCACCCTCTGTCGCCGCCTCCTCCAGTGTCGGTGCTGGAGGACCCTTACCTTTTTGGTCAATACTCTTGCTGAGCGCCGTGAAACATTCGCCACAGAGGCACATTTCCTGCCCACCCGTTGCCATGGTAACATTATCATAAGACAGCTATCAGAGTATAGGTCGGGCACCCTGGAGACATCTCTCAGGAGGAGGAACTAGCATCACAAAAAGGGCCACATGTCCTTGGACAAAGACACCGAGCCGCTGATGGATCGCGGCTGTCTGTGCTCCTGATGGGATCAGATTGGGGTATTACAAGGCCACATTTATTTCTTTATCAAATGTATATGTCTGCCGGAAATGATGCTGCGGATGAGAGCCTCTATGCCACATGCAATATAGAGAGATAACCTTGTCTGACATTTTGGACGGTAGGGGGAGGCACCAGCCGCAATAGAATGTCGGTGTCGCCACCTGGTAAGGGGAGCATATAACAAGTGTCTGCTCCCATTCGTTTGCTATGTCGTTTTGGTTTTTACTTTATCCTCTACGGTACTTTATATTCGTATAAGATAAGCTGATAAGCATTACAAGGGAAAGTCATGATGTAATACATGAGGAGGAAGTGATATAGAAATTCCCGATAAATCCCACCCTGCTGTATTATCAAAGAGAGTTATTAATTCGCAGCTGATAAAGGATAAACCTTTAAGGCTTTATATCATAATGCATCATTTGAATTCAGGGGCGTAAACCACTAGGTTAACTCCCCATGACTGATAGGTATCGCTTAAAACAGCCACAGTAAAAGTCAGTAGCATTTTGGCAATGCCTTACCTGATCTTATACTTTAATACAAGACTGCCTTAGATACAGTAGATTTGACTATACATGTAATAACAGCATAAAAACATAAATCTTGACACCTCACGTAAAGGTTCAAAATTATGTTATTCAGTTTCGTCATTTACCTCCTACTGACTTTAACAGTAATAGCTAATAGATATGTAATATAAAGCCACGCTCGATTTACTGCCATAGAAAAACATAGAGTATGCATATATGTCACCCGAACAGTCTTGGAATGATATTGTAATTCCACATGAACCTAGAGACTACTCCTGAACCTAGTAGTTCTGATAAAAAACGCCAGGTGGCGACGGTGTGCACCGAACAAGCCATGCAGAGGCCCCACCAATGTGGTGTGTCTACACAACGTACCCTAGTATGGCATTGGCAGTGTCAGGTGATTGGATCTTTGACTATTGCCGATAGTTACATGCGATCCGTGTATGTACTAACAATAGTAATCTCTAACAAAGGTGTTTCCGATAGCTGTACATGACGTTCAGCCCACGACCCTCATGGTTTATGTTAGGTATATCATATACACACTCATATTTCCACGACAATTTTATTATATATACATATAGTTGTGTGGTAAGTTTATTTTCTGTAGGTGGTATTTATTTAAATAGTATTATAATCATTTACAAGCAAAACTGTCATGTCAGAATACTAAGAACTGAGTGTCCATTGTGATCCTCTAGTTCTGTTTTCTATAGTAAGCGTGTATAGCTTATCAATTTAATCAGGTGAATAGACCTATTTATAAAGAACATAATAGGAATTACCACAGCACAGGTGGCCGACGTGGTATCAGGACAAATACCCCCCCCCCTGGACATCTACCCATGATATCTATCCCCTAGCCATCTAACCCGTTGGACATCTACCCCCTAGGACTTCCCCCTTCTTGGACATCTATCCCCTAGGACCCGAGGACATACATACCCTCCATGTGCAATACTTTGCATTTGGCTCAAGAAGAAAGCACTGAATGTTCCTCTGTGTGCACCCGTCATGCATTTTTGTCAAAGCTATGTCAGAAAACATACCATTCATTCCTGCATCAAAATGCTAGCATCATCTACCTCTTGGAAATTTACCCCTAGGACTTCTACTCCTTCCACATGATGTGACTCAAGCATTTGGGCATGTAGTGGGGGTGGATGTACAAGTCCAAAGGGGTAGATATCGGCGGGGTTGTTGCCCTAGAACTGAATGATGTGTATGGCCATTTTCCCATAAATCGCAACCTGTAGTATCATACAAATGCCTTTCAACAAAGGACATAAAGAACTGCTGCAATATTATTCTTCCAAAATGCTACAAATATCCTACGTATTACTATCTGAGGAATTGCCTATTTGTACATTCCCACACAGGGAGAGAACCAGGAGCGGGTACCCCACAATGAAAGCAATTAATATCCCCTAACATATTAATGGCATATTTTGCAACCAGCCCAAGACTTATATACAGAATGGATGAGAGGGATTTTTGTAGGTGACGGGCTGCATGAGTTATCTTCCACCGGGGAACACCCCACACATTACCCTGGTTTGCGCCTTGGCAATAAAGACCAACTTAGAGTTATAAACAATATCCCTGGAGAGGAGACTGGGGTTTTATGTGCGACTGGGTGGCGGGGTTTATGTGTTTTATCCATTATATGGGGTGTACTTTGCAAACATAATACTACTGAGACTGATAGAATATGGTTAAAAATTGATAGAGGTATGCAATAAGATATGCTACCAATATGTGAGTGTAATTTCCATATAATACATTTGGGAACTATGTTCTACATCATTCCATTTGATGTGTTCTATGGAGATAAATCAGCTGGGAAACACAGAAGCCGTTTCTAAATAATCAGCAGTTCCTTCATTCTTTGCTATATTTGTGCAGAGGATCTAAATTGCAGACATGGTATAAATGGAAATCGACCAAATAAAAAACAAGTTTGAATCTAACAATTTATAGGCCCCTGTGCACTGCGATCTGCTTGTACCCGTCAGCTACACCATACTTTGCACACAGTCCACCAGGAACCAGGGGTGTAGCCCCCCTGGTGCTGCCCTCTGAAGGGACGCCATGCCTGCCGCCATCGGGCAGGAAATTGGCACACTGCCAAGACCCAAGACCTACTGCTCACCACCGGCCGCTCGGCGTCGTAACGGGTTCCTGCCTGCTGACCCACTTCCGGCAATGTCCGCTGGTTGCTGGAGGGGCTGAGATGTGCCCCCGACGCAGTCAGCTGGACTGCAGTGCTGTCACGTTTGAGGACACAGCGGACAAAAGGGAAGAAAACTCTACACGGCCGTGTCAGACACCGTGTGTAAAGGAGCGAGCCTTAGGGTGAGGCTAGTGATCCCCGCTTTGCAACTGGAGACTCCATGGCTTTTCTGATGGCCAGACCAGCTTTCATGTTATCTGGGACTAAGAAAGAACACCCCATCCGCCAAAACACCCCATTCATTCACAGAGCCTCCGCCCTCCACCCAAACCAACATTCACCCCACCCTCGCTAACTGAGCTGGGGCACCCCCTTGTAGTAAAATCAAAAGATGGGATTCTTGGTATGAACACGGCGACAGAGATATGAAGAGGGAGGGGGGGGGGGGTGAATAAAATGGAATAAGGAGGGAGGTTGGCTTAGTCTGGTGTTTTGGAGGATCGACTTGATCACATCACAGACGCGCCCGGCCGTCCACACGGGCGTCTTTTCAAGGCCTGGGTAATGTTCATAAAAAGTGGCTCCCGATCGGCCACTCAATCATTAAATAGGAATAGGCTAATTACGCCTCATAAGGAGAGTTGGCGGCAATGAAATTAAACAGGGCACAGAGTAGCCTGACAACCATGAGACAGTGCGTCTCAGACAGACACCCGAGACGTCTCCCTCCACCAATCTTTTTAACTCTGAGCGTACAATAGGACCCCCAAGCCTTTGTTTTCTTGTAGATTCTATAAACATTCAGAACGTAATCAAAGTTGCAACTTTAGGCACAGCTGCTTGGTGCTTTAAAAGATTAAAGGTACATTAAAAGAGAAAAATGCAATTTATATTTATGGCATATATGAGATGACAGGACTAGGCCCTTATGTGGAAATAAGAATTCTGAACTTGGCAAAAAAATGATACCATGTTCTTTGGATAGCGTATAGACGTTTTTAGCAGCTTTATTCCTATTGTAAAAGGCTCTAGGCCTTTTAGCGCACCTATTTGATTCATTCTGCTCCATTGACCTCTCCCTCCATTGACTGAGTAGTTGCAGTGGGATTAGAGTACCCTTTTCCTATCTCGCTATGCCCCTCTGCATCCCCTGTTCTCGCCCTGCCCTCTCAGGAGCCGCACTAATTGCTCCTATCGCGCCATCTGGTGAGAAAGCCATGCGCACGGACAAGCCCCATCGGAAGTGTCGGTCACGTGACGGTTGCCAGCGTCCTCTGGAGGTGATGGAGATTAGGGAGGGGTCGCTGTGGACAATGGGTTGACCGGGGCTCCGTGTTAGCCCTCCGTGGTCCCCGTGCTGGCCTGCTGTAGCCGCTGACAGGCTAATTGAGTTTATCTCCTCACGTCCACACACTTGTACCTGTCATTAACGGGTGTCCCAGCAAACACGTCTGTACTGGGCCGGTACTGGCATTGTACTGGCAAGTACTGGCAGTAACGGCCCAGCACTGCCAATACCATGCCACTTCTTTGCCATCACTGCCTCCATGTATTGGTTCAGTACTGGCAATGTACTATTTGCCATTACCGGTATGCCTGTACTGGCCCGGTACTGGCAATCTGGCTAGATTAGTTCCCAATCACTCCACTAGATGTCATCAATGCATGTCTTATGAGATATATAGCCCATATGTATAATTATAACTTAATAATTCTGATTCACATTACCTCACATAGGTGCAAATTTATTTGGGATAAAACAGATATCATAAGAAATCTATTTGATGCAAAATTATGAACTGAATAAAGTAAATTATGAGGGAACAAAGAGCTTTTCATTATAAACACCTCTTGTTTGAGTTTGAGATATAGCTCATATACCAACAGGCTGTGGCATATGTGGATAAGATTGGTCTCCTTTACTCCTTGTTGTTAAAACTAGTTGAGGAAAGATGTTTGACTGATCACTTATTATACACTATCTATGTGTGCAGGATGTGCACTGGGTGGCAATATAATGTATTTTGTCTCAATTATATATCTCACAATACATGGTATGATTAATATTGGCCAGATTTTCCGTATACAGTACCAGGCCAGTATCGGCATGCCAGTAATGGCCCAGTCCTGGTCCAGTAGAGGCCCAGTGCTGGGCCGGTTATGGCATACTGTACAGGCCCGATGCCGCACCTGTTTGCACTTTTTTACTGGGCCAGAACCGTATTGCCGGCACTGGCCCAGTACCGTTGCCAGCATTGGGCCAGCACTGGCCCGCTAAAGGTGTGTTTGCTGGGGTCTGGTGCTGAGACGGCATTGGGAAGGGAGCAGCCAGACAGTGGTATAGAACGCCATGGGTAGGCAGTCGGGGCAATAGTGTCAGAGTAGCTGTAGGGGCATGGTCACTATGAAGTGGAATATCATGTGGGCATTTATTTTCATAACCTTGACGTTGGGGACAATGCCAGTGCTTAAATGAAAGGGGGCAGGGCTGGAGGATACAGGATGGATATGCAACAGATAGCTGGACGAACATAGAATGGTACAAGTGTTGGCAAAATGCAGTACACATTGCCAAACGCATCAAAACTAGCTCCTGTTGTCATCGATTGGTCAAGCCCACAGGCACGTCCCACTGCCCCATGCAAAGATGACGAATCACTTAACCACATTAATCACCTATATAATGTTAACTGTGACTCGCCATCTACAAATTATAGTGATCATAGTCAGATGATTTAATGCACATTTCCTCAGTATTGTAAATTCTGAGTAAAATGTGCAAGCAGAGATGACAGAAATAGATATAGCACGGGCTCTATTAGAATATGCTGTTAGACTCTGAGCAATATCGATCTACGCAAACAGACAATGCGTGCTCAGTGCTATAATATGTTTTTCCAACACATGCCACCTCATCACGTGTCACCTCTAACCAGACCCATTGTCATTTACACAAACCGAACTCAACTCTGTGCAGATGGCAAGCAGACCACCAATACGATTTTAGATGTTTAAAACAATGTAATTCAGATGCATAAATCTATGTTTTCCCTTTAGATTCTATCTTTCTCTGTCTCTCCATCTCTGTCTCTTTCTCACTGTCTTTGTCCCTCTATCATAGATGTTCCCCTGGTCCACCCTCTACTTGACACCACAAATGTTAAGGGTACCCCAATGCACAAACAGCTCAGCATGAGCCTTATGAGGAGTTATGGTCAGGTAAACAAGGGGAGGTCGAGCCTATTGATTTGAGCAGCTCTAATTGTTACCATGACCACGTGACCCTGGCTTTGATCTGCTCCTAATGGCACTTCCTGTCATGTAAGACTGAGCTGATTTCTCAAATTACCCTGCCCTATGCCCAGCCCTTACATGGGATTATACTCGGTACGTGCTTGAGGGATGACTGTAAAATGGAGCACTATGTGGAGCTTGCTTACGCATAGCAGCTCTTTGTTCATACAACTAGATTTTCGAAACGTTCATGTGATTCTCAGTATAAAGTGCCAAATAATAGGACATTTATATTTTGTGTTTTTAAAGGTGTATAGAATTCTATTTATTTTGATAAGTATCTTTGTAATTGCACTAACCTAACGGTTTCCAAGTATCCCAGTATGTGGTTCAATAACAAGAAGGTAGAAATCTTTTAAATCAATGTCGAGATCAATATTTCACACAGCGTAGCAAAATATTGACAGACCTGACCCAAACGCTTTGCCCTATATGCTACATTTCTAGACATAGACATAGTGCATATAAATGTAACTGAGAAAACTCGATAGCCAATTTCATATAGGGAAACTACAGACTATGCTTGCCTAAGGTTATGTATAGCCTCTTACATATATGTTATATAGGGAAGGCTGAACACAAAATACGACTAGCGGTATAGGACAAGTCTGGTTTGGGTGGTTTACAATCAAGAGGCACCAATGTGTATATTGCAGACTATGACCTACTCAACAACGTATGAATGCATGTATACATACACATTATATTTCATTATTGGAGCCCTGGGAAACCTGCACTGTTAGAAGTAAGTAGTGTTCCTGTACACCAAATACTGGGGGCAACTTTGGTTCCAGTAGATTGTGCTGTAGACCTACAGCAAGTGAGCTTTTGTATATTTACATCACTATGTACTGTTTAGGGACAGCAGAATCTTCTGTTACTGTACAGCAAAATTGATTGTAAATCATAGTCTGAAGGTCCTGGGTTCACCTCCCAGTGCTGGTGATATTTTTAACCATCCATGTTAGGGAAAACAAATTTTAGGTGAATAGGTAAAACAAGAGAAGTGGCTCCACCAAGGATTGAACTCACCACCTGTGGTGTTGGAGACAGGCGCTGATCCGTTGCGCCATAGAGCCGGTGTTACAAACATTCATATTGGGATATATCTCTACTCTACTTCTCCACTGATTAACAATAATTTGTAAAGGCCTGGGGTTCGCCTCCCAGTGCTGGTGATATTTTTAATCATCCATGTGAGGGGAAAACGAATTTTAGGTGGTGGTACAAATGGTCATATTGGGATATAAGCTACCTCTGCCATGTCTGTATTAAATGAGCTACAGCCTTGTTGCTAAAGATCCCTGATGAGAAGTCGCTAGACCTAGGATCGATCCCACGACCTCTCGTGTACATATTACAGGGAAAAGTACTGTAGATCTACAAGTCACTACCGTAACCTGCATCTACAGTAACAAAATTGTACATGTACAGTAGAATTTGCTGTATTATTATTTACAGCTAAAGTACTGTACATTTACAGCAAATCTTGCTGTTCACGAACAACAGTTTTTTATGGTGTGTTATCAATAATGCAGGGCCATAGAGTCAGACCAGGACTCACCATTACATCACAGAACTACAAGACTATGTATAATTCTAGTTGGGTGTTAGTGCTGGTGGTTTATGGTATATAGAGTGGGGAGGTGCGCCTACAATGCCCTTGAGTGGCACAATTTATTGTTAGTAACTTAGCAGTGGACTGACAAGGCGCTAACATGAGAGGTCGGTAAGATGTCTCATCAAAAGGCAGGAAGATGCTAGTTCCTGACTGGAGATCAACAGGACGCCACTCTGTGGGGTTGCATTTACAAATAGTCATGTCTTTCACATTCCATTGTATGTTGGTTCAAAGTGCAGCCCTGGGGATGACAAAGATCGAACTGAACAATTCCACATCCGACAGGATCTAATTCAGTTCACCAACTTGCAGTGTGCATTGAGAAGCTAAGGTTCTAGGTTAGTGGAGTATTTTGTCATTGACATAGAACCGAATTCTAAATGCCAAAGATAAGTTGAACTAAACGTGAAGAGAATATAAAGGCAAAGTGAGGTGAGTGACTTTGCCTTTCAAATTGTGCCTATTGTGCAGTAGGTCAATCCCAGGATGTCCCTTGTGAATGAGTCCTCACACTTCCTCTGTCAGCCTTTGTCAGTTAATTCTATTATTCATGCGACCCATTCTCACTTCCAAGACCAGGCACCACTCACTTGGAATGGGATTAATGGAAGTGGCAGGACCTGTTGCATTTTTCTCACAGGGTGGCAAGATGGCGGCTATCAGCAGCATTCCTCTCTAATCAACAAAAAGGTTGCTCCCATTTGGGATCCTGAGCTGTCGTCAAGACTTTTCCATGGCTGCTCTGCAATGTGACACACACAGAAATGTACATAGCTCTACATTTTGTGGATACTAAAAAAACTACCTGATGATATTTGGTGAATTTTCTGCACGGAGATAAGCAAATAGTTTTACAGCACCTATCATCACAATCTAGCAGTGGAGTGACAAGACATTAACAGAAGAGGACGACAGGTTTTTCAGCAAATCGCATGAAGATTTCAGTTCCTGACACAAGGTCATGAGTTCTCCTTTAGAACAAGAGGTCTCTTTGTGGAGCTCTGAGTAACAATGCACTTTCATCACCATGATCAGGCATGTTGTTAACGTTCCTCTGTGTGTTGTCCATGAATGGCTTGGAGACGGGGGAGGGACAAAACATCCTGCTGAACAAGCCCCACATCTGACATAATCTAGCTCTGTTCAACAACAGCCTGGGTTGATTTTATTCAGAACCTATGACCCATTTTTATTAGCATACAAATGCTCATTACCCAAAGGTGAGGAGAGTATAGCCAAAGGAGATCCAGTGGCTTTGCCTTTCAAATCACACCATCGTGTGAGTGGCTATACTGAAAAAAACTACCTGATGACATTGGGTGAATTTTCTGCACGGAGATGAGCAAATACTTTTACAACACCTATCATCATTGGACATGACGAATATTTGTGTGTGTGCCCTCATTTCTAAGATTTAAAATCTCAAACCGAATGCAACTTTTTTCTTTTGAAAAGTTAAGATAAAGTTTGTTCTTATTGATATAAACCCCCGGCAAAGTAATTTCCAAGAATCCATATATGGTATGGTATGGAGTGTATGTATAAGCAACTCTAGATATGGCTCAAAATAAATTAAATGATACAAGCCTACCATTCCCAGCAAGACACCATAACAGAATGGGTTCACACCTATATACTACTATGGTTGGATGCCACCCTCTGCATATCACTCGTTTCAGACCCCTCACGGTCGACTTAATGGATAGATTCTGGGTTTCGAGGTGAAGTAAATATCAAGACTGGCTTTGATGGGGGTGAAACAGAATGAGCCATATATGATAACCCAGGTATCAAAGTCAAATTGAAGACCCATATTACATAAAAAGAGCTGCTGCAAATGGAAATGAGTAATTTTATATCTGAATCTTGAATTGCGAGTTTATGGTTCAAAGCATATTTCATTACAGTTCTACTGGTAGAAACTAGGTTGCAATCTATCTCAGTTATGAGTGGATGGTAATTATGAAGAGAAAAAAAGTTGACTTGCCCATTCTGCGGTTTGCAATGGCTGATATGATAGGTTTATAATCAGTGGGCACCAAATTATACAGCAGAGACTATGAGCTACTCAAAAACATAAACATGCATGCACACATGCACGCACGCATGCATGCACACACACTATGCCTTTTTTAGGATGTTTGCTTGCTATGGGAAATGCCTTTAGCAACCTAAGTCTATGTAAGATTGATTATAGGGGGAAATAGGAGCAGTTACTAAGAGACATAAGGTCACTTACGTAGGTAACTGCCATACAAAAAGTACACTACAGAGGCAATGGGTGAAACCTGTATGAAGCAATAAGGGGGCAGCTTCAACCCCCCCCCCCCTCCCCGGCATCTGTTATTAATAATGCAGGAGCATAGAGCCAGACAAGGACTGACCTGTAAATTACAGGACCACACAGCATTTATATATTATTCTGGTAGGCTGTTAGTTGTGGTCGGGAGGAACATACAATACAGTTGGCTATCACAATCTTTGGTCTGCTAGCAGTGGAGTGACAAGACATTAACAGAAGAGGACGACAGTTTTTTCAGCAAGCCACATAAAGATAACAATTCCTGACACAAGGTTTCTCTCTAGAACAAGAGGTCTCTTTGTGGAGCTCTGAGTAACAATGCACTTTCATCACCATGATCAGGCATGTTGTTGACGTTCCTCTGTGTGTTGTCCATGTATGGCCTGGAGACGGGGGAGGGACAAAACATCCTGCTGAACAAACTCCACATCTGACATAATCTAGCGCTGTTTAACAACAGAATGTGCATGGGTATTGAACTTGGGGGACTAGGTTGGTTTTTTCAGAACCTATAAACCATTTCTAATAGCATACAGGTGTTTACCCAAAGGTGAGGAGAGTATAGCCAAAGGAGATCCAGTGGCTTTGCCTTTCAAATCACACCATCGTGTGAGTGACCAAACCGAGAATGCCCCTTGCGATTTGCCTCTTATAGTTTCTCCGTCTGCCTTGCCAGGTAATTCTATTATTCATGCAAACCATTCTCACCTGCAAGGCCAAGCCCCAGTCACTTGGAATGGGATTAATGAAAGTGGCAGGATCAGCTGCATTTTTCTCCCATGGTTACAAGATGGTGGCTATTAGCAGCAACATTCTTCTCTTTCTCACAGAAAGGCTGCTGCCATTTGGTAACCATATGCTGTCCTACAGGAATGTCTATAAATACTCTGTAATATGACACAGAACTACAGCTGAACCATAATACATATTATGTACATGTTTTCTTTACAGTAAGTGTGGGATGTGCACACATTAGTAATAAGTGTCTCTGGTCTGCTATTTTCCCAAAGCTTATCTTCTTCATCTTGCTACCAACCTGATCAACAGCAACATGGATATTTTGAAAAGAAAACTTACTCTTAGCTGTTGAGTTTATTTATACCATGATTAATTCCCCAATCCATGTTGGCCTTTTTATGGGTGTCTATGTGATCCAGTAACCCAAATCCCTATAATCATCTAGCAGGCATTCAGGGAAGGAAGCAGACTACACAACGTATTTCAACATCCATGTAAACCGAACCATACTTCCGACATTAAAGGCCCCATAAATCATAAAAAGAGCTAATGGGTACATGACAGGTTATGTACAGGCAGGCATATAACAGTATTTATAGGAAACAATATCCGTCTCCAGGTAGTACATCGACTTGATTAGTGGTATGAAAAAATGTGGGTCACATAAGCTGACATTTTTGCATGGAAATGTACAGAAATGTATATTACAACTACATATTTCTTTCATATTGGAAATGAATGATGACAAACTCATATGAAACGGATAGGAAATTTGAGATGAATTCTGCAAGTATCCATATTCAACCCCTAGTTATTCAACATTAGCAAGATGATCACTGTACAGCGTCATCTTGTCTGGTACTAGTGCTCTTTCCTCTGCTAACTATAGCAGCCAGCTGGGTTCTGTCATGTCCGAAATCTGGAGTTCTAGGGGCCATAAACCTTCAGCTATAGGCCTATATTGTGGGTCCTTGTGTCACCTGTCCAGATTGGGGGAGTGGTTAGAACACTGACTTTGAATCAATGCCAAGGTTATTTGGTTCACCATTTTAAAATTTAATTAAAAAAACTTTTTCGGTTGGTAAAACTCGTTATGGTATACAATTAGGTTGTAAAGTTCCGTTACACAAGATAAATAGTTATAGCATAATTTAAATGATTTTGTATTAATCATTAGTTTCTTAATCAGTTAATTCTAAATCATGACCCTCGGATTGGCAAGCCAGTGTCTAAACTACTCCCCCTAATCTGGACAGATGACATGAGGAACATTTAACTACCACTGATTCAAAAGGTTATGACCCGTAAAACTGCCTATAAGTTTAAAAAGGTAGAACCACTGCATCCCGCTAGTGCGGAATACAGGCTATCTGAGCAGCCTTTGATATGTGGTATGATTCAGGGGATAATTGATACATGAGAATCCCTGCCATTACCTCAAAGTGACAACAGAATAGGTTACACCTTCGTATAACTGTGTTCTACAGCCATCCACTGCCCTCTGCATATCAATCATCCATGACCCAATCTAGTGGCTAGACTTCAGGTTGGCCACTATGAGGTGAGACTGTAGAAAGTAGCCATATTCAAAGGCCGGGAGCACCAGAAGAGGGATTTAATAGATGGAGCTGCGAACGGAAATGAGCGATTTTCTTTGTTAAACTCGAGTGTCAGAACCAATTAATCCTCAAGTCTTTAATTGGGAGTTTTTGATTTAAATCATATTTCAGTCCTGTTATCTTTCATGATTGTGACATCCCAATGTCGGGAACTGTCTGGGCCAGAGGCCGTTACGTCACACCAATCTCATCTATATTCTAGGCATTTATTTTTGGGAATCCACGGAGCTCATTGTGAATACAATTAGATTGTCTTGTGTGGAGGTTCTATCATAGCAGATAGCATCAGACAGTTGCAAAATAACCCGAGGCGTCTCTAGAATACTGATAGGATTCTGGGACCCTGCCACCCTCCCCTGCCGACGGCGAACGTAGCGGTGCCTATACCTAGGGCATTGTCTTAATCAAGGAGGGAGATGCCAATCAGGCGATTTGCCACTCCTATATAGCGACATGGCTGCTTGCTAATGTCAGCCTGTTAGGTGTGGTATCAGTGATCAGCCATTGCCCCCTATATACACACACCAATTACATAACCACACGATGTGGTTATGTACATCCCCCATGTAGATGGCACTGCGGCTAATGGGTGTATCAAACTCTGAAAATGGGCAGATCCAGGGATAGATCAGGGTCTATACTAAAGGCAATCATCAGCCTGTACCTTCGGGAAACGAAGTTCATCAGGCAGCCAGCAGATGGCGAATTGATGACCCTTTGAACCCTGGCTGCGTCTCCATATCAGCAATCACACAAGGGATCCCTGGATTGGTGACGTTACGTCATGGCAGTAGATTGAAGGAGATGTATTTAGCTGATGTTACCAGGACAACGCCAGTGCTATATACATATTTGATGGGTAGAGCGTCAATGGTATAGCTGGTAATGCATTCATATATTGCCAGAGATAGATGACAGCTCTATCTCGATAAGTGAGGAAAACTAAGGATGATATAACACCTATATTAGTGGACAGTGTATGCCTATAACATTAGACAAAGATCATTGGGACGGAACAGGGATAATGAGGTCACTTATGTGACTGATGTTCCATCAAGTCATAGCTACATTGTATTAAGTCATATATTTGGATTGCATTATCTATTAATATCACCTTTGGTAGTAATGTGTGGCCAGGATCGCAGAGAGATGCTCAATTGCTAGTGTCAAAGTTTATAGTAAAACAGAAGCATGAAGAAAAGGAGCTCGGGAGCCTTATTCACCATTATTAATGCGAATATTGTTAGCTGAAGGCTTGGGCAGAGCCCCCGCCCCCCACCTGCCCCTGTTATCGCTGTCAGTCGAGCTACATGTACATGGCTCTATTTGACAGGTAAGCTCCAGGGTCTCCCTTGTCCAATCTGGGCCCTGCAGTCGTCCTGCCCATAATGAGGGCAACGGCCTGAGGTGCACGCATAGCAGGTGGCTAACGGACTCATTTCTGGTATAGATCCCAGGGATATTACCGGGTAGGTATAGCAGGAGGGAATCATGGAGGCAATGGTCTGGTTAAATATAGTTAACTCTTGCCTTTAGATGCCCATTAAAAGAGGATTGAGGGTATTTCTTAAACTAACCAGCCCGGACTCATTCTGTAAATATAGTACAGACATTATGCAAGCCTAGGTGTGAGATAGTTCCACTGATTAGGTGTTGACCCTACCTGCCTCACTCACGACCAGCTATCGACAGATGAAGATTGTACATACCTGAAAAAAGAAGAAAACAACGTGTTACATTCATGATTGTAAGTGGACAGAAGCTTTAACATAATATCATTACCTACAACATTAAGATGGTTAAGTAATCAATAACAAAACATGGTTCGAATTCATTGTCTGCACCACACACTGCAGGTGGGAATGCCTCAGCGGAGGTTCCCATTCATTAACGATAACCTGCTGATTCTAATCCCACCAAAATATCCATTGTAATCTACCCTTTCCTTTTCAGCCCCCACTCCCCAAAGCACATCACGTCGACCGAACCCCAGCTCAGTGTGTGCAATCCGCATGGAAATGAACCAACCCTTAGTAACCCTCTACGGACGACATCATGCCTCAGTGCCTCAATGCCCATATCATGTAGTAACACAGCTTCGGCCAGTAACCTGTCAGCGCTGCATTGGTATATATCAAGCTCCACTCCTGCATTTAGAATCTCGTAATGATGCATGAATGCAGCATTGGTGAACAGTACTCTCCGGTACTTTATTTTTGCATCATGACCATCAAAGCTTGAACTGCTATGCGGGAAACCCTAAAGGGTCAGTAACCTTTACCCGGCAGAGTCCCAGGTGCATGCTGATCGCATCTCACGCAGCCTGGTGGAGGAAACAGTGGAGGGCCTGGAGGAGGTTGAATCGCTCCATTGTTCTTTGACCGATAGTGGCCTGGAATGTGGTCAGCACAGACAGCTCACCAGGAGGAGAAGTCCAGGGAACATTAAGGGCCCTAGGTGGATGGACGAGGACGAGAACGGCCAGGTCATGGGGCAACATTATTACTCAGCCGATTTAACGATGGTGACCTGAACCTTTGGCTTTAAGGGAAAGAGCTATCAACATACATCTTATTTTTAACTGGCTTACAAGTTGTTGCAACAAGATATTTTCCCCGTGTTTTTTCACTTGATATGTTGATGATATTGAGGTGGAAAAGCTATTTGTATGGAAGCATTCGGGAGATACGTGGGCGACAGCATTTCGGTGACATGATAAGCATCGATTTACGTGAAATAAAATTGTAATTTAGGGAGTGGTCATTTTTTAACAACAGGGGGGGGTCGGTGGATTTTCACGTGAGCGGGTCGAAATTTTTTTGGTCCCCCCCGTGGGAGGGGCCGAAATTTTTTTGGTCCCCCCCTCAGGCAAGTTGAAATTGAGCGCGGCCGACCCCTTTGAGCTATAGTAACGCGCGGGCTTTTTCCCTAAAATGGGGTGCAATTTTTTTGGTCCCCCCCTCAAGAGGGGTCCAAATTTTTTTGGTTCCCCCCCCTTCAAGGGGTCCAATTTTTTTTGGTCCCCCCCCCAAATCCACCAACCCCCCCCTGTTGTTAAAAAATGACCACTCCCTTAACTAAACGTACCATTAATTTGACTATCATATTATGGAGCGTACCTATGGTGTTATAATATATGACCTTTTCCGTTATGCACTAAGACGAAAGGTAAAAGAAGAACTAGTACAGTTGATAAGGAAAGGCAATAGAAGAAGGTATTTATTTCAATAGATTATTGCAATAAGCAAAACAACCGCATGTGATCTAACTACACAGCGGGGGTCTAGAAGTCGTAGAGTTGTTGACGTATTTGGCTTATGATTAGTCTGCTCTCCTGAAGGACATTTGTGGTCATAACGTGTCCTGGAGCCAGTCCCATCAATGCCGCTCTATCCCTTCTAGTCTCCTGACGGGCCATATACAGTCCCTGCACTGAATACGTCCAGCTATAAACACCCAATACATAGTACCAACGCACATCATCCTTTCCTATACCTCCTCTATGAGGCACATTGCTGGATGTAGGCCTTATCCCTGGACCTCCACAACAGTCAGCCTCCGCCTGTTGTCCCTCCTCTATCCAGGCTACGTGCCGCCCTCCTGGTGTGGCATACACAGGGTTTCTCTACAGGAAATTGGGTCCATAATGAACCTGTCCTAGGGCTTTGCCAATCAGACTTTACCTTTATTCCTTCTTCTTTTCCCCATAAAAAGACACATGCACACAATTGAACAACCAATGAAGCAAATAAAACTCAGCAGATTGGTTTATTGTATCACTGGGGCTTTGTTGGTTGTTCAAGACCAGAGGCAATTTACAAAATAGTCATGATCAGCGTAAAACAGTGATTAAGCTTACGTCAACAAAATATCAATTGTTTCTAGAACCCCAGTGACCAGACAAAACCATTACAGAACTCAGACTTTCACATTGCAATATATACAGACATTATATTTGTTAGCTACGAGTTACCTTAAAAATACATCCATGTCCCATCCTCTCCATTAGACATAAACATGTACACAACATGAAGAAGAGACCACAAGCACAGACACGCCAACGATAGAAGTCCTTCTTGTCCCAATATATTACATCTTTTTAAACTCCTTGGCCTTGCCCTAGGCAAAGGAGAAATACAACAAAGCCAGGGTTGTCTAGTGACAGGTACAGAGATGATGTAGACTTCTCCTTGGTCGGCCATAGTACTCTGAAGGTGACCTCATGGATGCCCGCCCTCAGCAAGGTCACGACAGAGGTCCTTGTGATCCTAACCTTGACCAAATCCGCCTCTCTCATGAAAACTGGTCACAAGTTCATGTCTGCCCTACTCTCCCTTCTTATCCCCAGCACAACCCTGATTAGGTAAGGGTCAGTGCAGGTGAAGCAGAGCAAGTCTGAAGGATACAATGACAAAGTTCCAGCGAGTGGACCTTTGCCAGACACCCAAGTCTTGATCCATGTTAGATTTTTCTTTATTATGCCCTGTACAGATACTGGAGCGCGCTAATACCTTTATCTATATAATGCTGACAGATAAGGCAGGAATTGGCCTGTCCACATCCTCACTAGTAGAAAAAGATGATTTAAAAAGGAGATGCTATGAACCTTTCGCTTTTAAAATGGTAGGCTAGTAGTATATAGATTTTCACTTTGGGAAAGGCAGGCAAAGGTCGTTCCTACTCAATAAGTTTACACGTCTCACTTCGGCAATGGTAGATTTAAAGTCTGCACTCTGGGCGCCTAGTAGAATACATTTACACTTTGGGTATGTCTATCAACGTTATCAATTCAGAATGAACGTAGATCTACAGATGCGATTTCGAATTGATGTGATAGGTGAAGTAGGTTAGAGGTGCTAGGATGATGGACATGGAAGCGATGACCTACAGTTAAACGATAGGGCTAGTTAAGTGACAACCAATGATGAGGAATGGATTTAAAAGGTCACTGAGTCCTACAATAGACAGGACAGGTAGTGTCGAAGATAAGACTGGGTTTAGGACAGACAGTGCGACGTTTAAGGTCAAAGGAGTCAGTGGCCATTGATAATAAGGGCTGAGAGAATGTGTGAAGTGGTTGCCAGTTAACGATGGGGCAGCATGAAACAAGGGGAGCCACTCCGATCTCTCGGATTGAGATACTGTCACAGGGTGTGACGAGTAATTTGATAAAGACTGAGCGACTCCCTGGGCCAATCCATAAATCCCCCATTATCGCTCATTCTGATGGACGCTCGTGGCCGCGTCTCCCGATAGATGGCGCGGCATGTGGCGGTCATTCATCTTCCCGGTGTGGATCTCTGATTTACATTTGACCTGTGGGTATGAGGGACCTGTGTTAGCACTGAGCACATCTCTCTAGGATTGAAATTGCTTTCCAGGGGATGGGTCTTCACCCCTGCAGCTTTGATCGGAAATCACATGCAAAGTGGATAAAGGCATGGTGTGGAAACCTAGCTGCACCTCTAGCTCTCACTTAAACATATCCAAATATATCAAAATATAGATCAAATTGTCTCAGATAACTTTTGAGTTCCATGTTATGACCCAAATGTTTGGAATCAAAATTATTACCTTTTTTTTGCATATATATATATATATATATATATATATATATATATATATATATATATAGTGTTGCAAACAGGAACATTTCAAAAGGACTATGGACAGTAGATAATAGGCTTGAATAAATTCTGCTCTCTAAAAATCAATTAGAAAAGTATTGCCTGTGGCCTGTTTATCAATAAAAAAATTGAAAAAACATAATATCACATAGATCAAAATATAGATCAAATTATCTCAAATAACTTTTGAGTTCCATGTTATGACCCAAATGTTTGGAATCAAAATTATTACCTTTTTTTTTGCATATATATATATATATATATATATATATATATATATATATATATATATATATATATATATAGTGTTGCAAACAGGAACATTTCAAAAGGACTATGGACAGTAGATAATAGGCTTGAATAAATTCTGCTCTCTAAAAATCAATTAGAAAAGTATTGCCTGTGGCCTGTTTATCAATAAAAAAATTAAAAAAACATAATATCACATTCCGGACTCGATGATTGACAGTAACCTAGAAAAAGTGAGTGAAGGGTGTTGATGATGACGGTATATTCTGAAAGGGTAAACGTCAACTTCTCTGACAAATATTTATTCAAACTTTGGTGATGCAATAGCAAGGGTAACGTATCAAGTATGGCTGTTAGATAATGATATGTTTTCAAACAAGTGCAGAACAATAAACACTCGGTTGGCATATTCCTATGGATGTATAGATTAGTCTCGCATTAAACCATGTGAACAACACAAGTGATAGGCATAACCTGGCTATGGACAAAACTATATCTCAAACTATTACTATCATATCTCAACCCATTACAAATATAATGTCACAATAATAGCAGAAAATTAGTGTCCATCAAGTCTGTATAGATAATCCTACAGTGGCTTAAGCGCCCAGAGGGCTGAGGGCTGGAAAGGATCACTTAGGGTGAGGCGATTATGACTGATCTAGAGATGAGTGGTGGAAATAAGTGGAGGATACAGACTGGGTTATCTTGTTTTACACTGGCTCTGAGTCACACGCCCACATTTCAGTGTGATCTAAATCAGATTTACAGTGTGGGTGCTTTTGATCCGGCCCAAATCATGTTGGTAGTGAGAAGCTTGGGATACACAGTTAAGTGGTTCACGTGGTTAGCCGAACATGTCCTCTGGGCCTCACTGACCAACATTTTGTACATAAGGCCCTCAGAGAATTGCTGTCTAGTATGCATTAATAGGACCCCGCGGACTGTGTGGTAAATCTAGACCAGGGTAGAAAACAATCAAAGTGCATTATGCCATGTTAGCAAAAAAGCTTAGAGCTACACACAGAACATACTAAAGCGACCTGCCTTACCTAGGTTATATACCTTTTATAAATCCTACCATTAGACTAACCAACGGACTCGTTTCTGGATAGCAGAGATAGGCAGCCACAGAGAATGCCAGATTTACCGGTAGGTGCTCCCTGTGTCCTACTGCAAGGCAGGACTTAAAACCCCAGCACCCCTGTAAATAGGGCTGAGTATCTGTCCCGGCTACATTCCGACTGTCGCTGTAGGGGTACCGAAATTTGCGCCTTTAAGCATCAACGTATACACACAGGTTCCCAAAGCCTGTCAGTGTAAGGGACTGAAAGGCACTAATGCCATGGACACTGATGGAGTGGGCTTACTGTATGAGAGCAAATAAGGGCTGAAAAAGAGCTTACCCTGAGACATGCAATGACGTGTAGACATAATATAAACTGACTAAACCAAAAACCACACCGACCTTTCGGCTAGACACCCTACTCTCGTTCCCAAATCCTTCCGAAGGAAGGCTCTGGGGACAGCCGAATGACCTTGAACTTGGGAATTTGCTGGGTCTGGGCAACCCCTGCTGGTAGCTTGGAACCAGCGAACAGGAACAGGAAATGGAACCAGAATGTATGATGGTAGTTTTAGGTAGATTTACCATCAGCCTTTCTGGTTCCATTTCCTGTTCCTGTTCGCTGGTTCCAAGCTACCAGCAGGGGTTGCCCAGACCCAGCAAAATCCCTTCATTTGGCAGTTACCAGAGCCTTCCTTCGGAAGGATTTGGGAACGAGAGTACTAGACACCCCAGCCCGCTCCCTCAAGTAGTTTTAGTATCAAGACGTTACAAAGCACCTTAGTAATAACTCTGTAGTAAAATACAGAAAAAAACCACCAGTTGCGTGTACACTCGTAGCAAATCTTAGTGGACTCTAGCTTGCACTACCATGGCAGCCGGCAGTGACATTTATGTGATGGTTGGGACTACTTGCACTGTAATAATTCATGAAGGCTGTCCCCCCCCCAAAAAAAAACAAAACTGAAGGTTGCCGTACATCTCACATATATGGGAGTTGAAACATCCACCAGCAGAAACCCCTCTCAGCGTCAAAGGATACTATGTACAGTAATTGAAGGACGCCAAGCCAAGTAGACGGTCCTGAGTGATTGTTTGGAGGTTGTATTTTTTACAGTGTGTACACGCACTTGTCTTTGTGGAGAGATTATGTATCCGAACCACACCCCTTTGCATTCACGGCCATTGAAGAGTTCAGTGATGGTTGCTTCTGATTCGCAAATATCTCTATGGTAATTGAAATAGTCGCTAGAAAATCAAGAAAATAGCCAGAATGTTCGTAATCAAAATGGAACATGTGTAACCAATTTTAGTGTGTATGGGGGAGTGTTGCCTTTTGCCATGTTGGTAATTAACCCTGAAAGCAAAGTCGCTACTGGTACAAGAATACAAAGTAGGCATATTCATTTCAGAGAAAGAAATGACAATGAATACATCACCTGCGAGTGACATTCACAGCCAGGGAGGGGGCAATTAATCAGACCGCGAGAAACAAATCCTTTCCCATTAACGGAAGGCATTAATCCTCCATTCATACCCAATGTGTGAAAAGCTTTCCCATGTTCCATTTCCCAGAAAGCCTGACAAACGTGCAGGGTGGGCCCAGTGCCCTCCTCTATGAGTCACTGTGTGTCCATGTGGGTAGTTGCTGTGCATGGCTAGTGCTATATATTGATCCTGGTGTGGCCTTGTAAGTAGGAGAAATTTTAGGGAACCTGTGCTTTCATGTGATTAAAGAATGGGGTAACAGATTGTGGGGCACTGTAAACTAGTGTGAATATAGTGGGATACAATGACACATACAATAGAGAGCACTGAACAGTTAGGTACCGTTTTGAGGGAGTGGCTCAGGTAGGTGTGCCAGAAATAGGAGGCAGTAGTCATCAATGTCATCAGGTGCCTTCCTCTAATAATGGCCAGGGCTAAATCGGAATGGGGGTTGGGGTAGAGCAGGGGGCTGGTGCAGGATACCCTGAGCCCTGTGGTCAGTAGACACTGGTAGAACCTGGGACAGGTAATCAGTTGGTTTCTAGCATCCACACCAGGGTAGGATGGCTGCGGTTTGTTTGGTGGTCAGATTATTGCCTACCCTTACCCTATCCATCACTGGGTGCCTGGGCGCAATCCCAGGTCCCAGGTGCCCTGTACTACGTAATCGCTGCTACTCTAGGTGTTCCCTGGGCTTTTCCTGGTACACCTTGAACACTTTTCATCACCCCAACGCCATGTCATGCCCCTCGTAGTCAGCACCCTGCTTGGCGGTTTAGCAAAGATGGAAAGAAGAAAAATGGCTATAATTTCTCTTGCCAGCTGGGGATTTCAGCAAATGCCTGGTGTGAATTCTGAAAGATTTACTGACTATCTAGTTAAATGCATAACTCATAAACTTACAGTTGATACAAAATTTTAAGCTTTGCAGCTTTTGCTTGGTATTGTCTAACTTTTAGGTTTTTATTTTTGTTATGGAAGCTGGAATGTATATCAACTAGGAAAAAATCTTTAATATTTAAATCATATCTATTAAGGAGGTGATCCACTCTAAACGATTTTGTCATCGGATGTCAATTTGTCCATCGCCTGAAAAATCGGCTGTAGTGGAATAACATTTCATGTGTTTTACAAAGATTAAGTTAAGCGCTTGCCAAGTGCTTTTTCAGTCAATATTTTCCTCATTTGGTATTCTCATATGGTTTCTTAACAAATAATGAATTCAGAAGACTTGTGTAGGGGAACTGACTGCTAGAGCAGTAAGTGATTACAGAGGATCATGGTAGGCTACGACAACACCTCCACCAGGACCAAGATTAATGTTTACCATGAAAATGGTCAGTAAACAGTGGTCATTCCATCTCACTACATCCTATCACTATACCCTCCTCAAGAGCATAGGGAGCATTGCTATAACAGTCAACACTACACCAAGTACACATGCCGTCGCAAATGTCATTATGCAGATTGGATCACCTAATACAGATCGATGAACGACAGAAGTGGCCATCATGATCTTATCAATATTCAAATCAGGGCCATTGATATGTTTGATAAGGTGAAGCCGAACCCTGAAATATACTCGAGGACCATCCACTTTGGGGGAAGGACGTGGCAATATCATGGAGTTACTTTGACCTACAAACTGTAATGAAATCAGGAGGCAGTTAGAGACGTGGGGGAGGAGGAAGCAAGGATGACATCGGCTCGGGCAGACATATATCATGAACATGAAGGATGTAATCTGTTAACAGTCTACTTCCATTATAGATAACTCTGATGAAATAATTCAGATTTTAAGGTGTTTTAGTTTGAGACAGCCCTGGATGATGCAGGATGTGGATCTATAAAAAGGCATGTACCACTTCTCTGGTTAACAATGCGGCGTACCCTGAGTGATTTGTTTATTGGAGATGACGGTTGAAGTGTTACCCATCACTTATTGATTTAAGCCCAGCTCTACACACACCTCAGGATGAGGGCCTTGGTTGTCTTTGTTTCCGCCAGGGGGCGGCTCACCAGTCGTGTTTAATCAATGAACCCGGGGTGGGCGGTACCGCCCTTCTCTGAAAGGGGGCGGACATTGGAGCACCATGTGTCACCCCTCTGCCACTCCTAGGCTTATTGCCGCACTTCAGTATGCCACCTACAATAGGCGAGGTACTTTACAAAACCCTCGACGTGCAGCAATAGGACAGTACAATGCTCTATGTTACTTCATTGTTTGACGATGCACTGCAGGCATTGCATGATAAATCCAACACACGAGAGCACATGTACGTAAATGGCATGACTGTCTGCCATGTCTTTCTACTAAGAACAGGTATGATATCTTCCAGTTCTAGATGAACTGACTGGTTTATAGCCAAGCCACATCGGCATATATTACCATACTATCTCTGGATTAGATCTCTAATCATTCACATGTACATATTCTGACAACATATTCTATATATATATATATATATATATATATATATATATATATATATATATATATATATATATATATATATATATATATATATATATATATATATATATATATATATATATATATATATACATACACACGAAATGGGAGGCTGCAAATTGCAGACATACAGTTGCCTGCATCTGTATTTTATGTGGCAACGCGACGACCATATACCACTGTCTCTATTACAGCAAGCGTAGTGGACACTGCTATTATACAACAATTCTAAAGAGATGCGCGAGGATTGTTTTGTATGCCACCCAAAAACAAACCTAGTATCCAGGGAACAAACCCAAATTAGACCAGGCCATGTTCCCGGGCATCTCCTCCCTCCGACCCTACTACTTATGGGACCCAGTCACGAAGGGTTGGATTGGACAATTTAGTTCAAGATGGCGGGGCCTCGTGGAAACATCGAATAACGGTCCAGGGCAGTCGGTCCTGCCTAGCAGGTGATGGAGTGAAATCGTGCATGGGTTCCACCCCTGCCTTGTATACAACATGGGATAGACAGAGACGCCCATCAGCCCATAGTGCACCCACTCATTCTACCCATCCTACCGACAGTCAAGGTGAACATGGTATGAGACACACACTTCTACTGATGGGCTTTACTTGCACAGTGGCCACAGACTGGCATACACGATTGAGGATGCACTGGTTCTAACTACCCTGGACAGTCCAATACTAGATGCATTGTATTAGAGCCTTGAAGAATTGGGTCAGTTGATGCGTGTACTGTAGGCCTACCTGGACTTATACATGGAATAATGGGGTAGCTTCGCGTGCTTGGTGACTGCCTGAGTTATGTCCATATGCCCATGAGGCTGTGTCTCACCAGATCGGGCCAATATGGACGTCTTTGACTGAGTGCAATATTTGACCAGGTGCCATCTTTGATCGACCACCATAAAAAATGTTGATGTGTAAGGGATAGAATAAAAAAATGGCGGTGGTTATAAATATCTCCATTTATATCTTCACCTGCCCTAAATAAACTGTTTTCTGTCAGGCGGTCAAAGCTGGCACCGGTCAAAGAAGGCACCCATTCAAAGATGGCACCCAGTCAATGACGTTCACATTGGCATGATCTGGTGAGACACCTGCTGATGCTTATGGTACATGTTATACCATTTTGTTCATTTGTCTGCACGATGGTGGCGCACATGGTGGATCATGTCGGGCCTCATGTTAATGCATGAATACAGCACCGGTAAGTTATACAAGCACAGAGTTAATCATTCAAAGAATTAAAGCTCGCTATCCTAACATGTTTCGACATCAAATTCCAAATGGACCTATTTATCTACAACCATAATGGAAATCAAATTTTTTTGGGATTATTAATATGTCGCGTTCAGATAAATATACGCAGGGCTTGAGCGGCAGCAACGTTTATGCATAATGTGGAGTCTGTTAGTTGTGATAAGAACATGAATAACATTATCTACTGCTGATAAATATCTGCAGCATAATACAGTGGTTTGTTAGGCACCAGGGGAAGGCTCTATAAATGCTCAGATGCTATTCAAATGAAACATGGGGCACAGTGTGTTATAGCCCTGTAAATGTGCTGGCCATGCTGCTCAGGATTTGGTTATTATGGAGCATTATTCGTCGCGTTGCATGCCCCTACAGATTACTCACTGCCCAGCCATGTAGATCATGGGTTCTACTGACGCCATAGCCTGCCAAGCTAGTCTCGAATTCAAGGTGAGCCCGGGCGAATGGACAGGCAATTTTGACGATCACAAGTCACTGAGCTCGATGAAGTGGCCTTATAACCAGCGAGACGAACCTAATTGCTGCACAAATAAAAGAGAGGGACAGACCTAATCAAAGGTTCAGAAGAAGGGTCGAGGAACCGCGACCTCGACTGCAGGAAGGAAGGCCGTGAGGTAGACCTTCAGACCCTGTTATAGTGAGCACTGCCGGAGGGAGGGAGGGAGATAGGAAGTTAGAAGAGAGGCAGGCAGGCAGGCAGGCGAGAAGGAAAGATGAAGCAAAGAGAGATGTAGGAATTGATGGAGGTATAAGCAGGGATGAGGCAATAGAGGGACAGTTACGAAGGCAGGGAGATAGAGAGGAAGGGAGGACAAGGTGGACAAGAGGGTTCATGAGGCTTGGATGAGGAAATCGATAGAGGATAAACAGAAAGGGGGGTTGACGGCTGGCAGTAGATTGGATAAAGGCTGAGCATGAGAGAAACATGGCATCCAACAACAGAATTGACATGTACATATACCATAGGGGAGAAGAGGAAGGAGAGTAATAAAACTCAGAGACAATATTCATGGCGGAAAGCAAGACCAGAATGATGCCCTTGACATGTACATGGTTACATGGTACTGTCATCTGTTACTTCCTGTCTCCGGAAATGATGCTGTATGTCCACTGTCCAGGGGAATAAAGTAGGATATTGGAGACGACAGTGGCTGGACATACTGTATGCCATGTTCATGAATAACATAGTCCTGCTTCAAAACAGGTTGCCAGGACATGTAAGGGTTGCCTGCAATGTAGCCCCAGGAGAACCCATTCTATTTGTGACCTCCATCCACTCTGATAAAACATCTAAAGCATACACCGAATGTAGCCCAAGGGCTAGTCTGTCAAGCTATGTGTGCCATAAATACAACTATGGAAAAGGGGGAAATAGGGAGCACCCAGAACGCTTCGGACAGCGTTGTGCACATTTGTACCATTGACCAGTGAGCAAGTACGGAGTGGTTGCGAGCTGCTCGGTCAGTAGGAGCCTTGTGAGGCGGCCGCTAGTCGGCGCCAGTGTACACAATTAAAGTGTTTGCTAGCAACACCAACTTCCCCTAGCCAATCGAATTGCCTCCAGAAAGCCTCATACACCGCACCCTGTACAGACTTTACCCCAGTCCCCCAACCCCCTCCGTCCACATACTACAGGAACTACCCTCCTGCTATACCTAAATGACTGTCGCCTCCAACGATAAATCACCCACAGATATACTGTTTGCTGCACACCATCGCCATCTGAGAACCATACATATGCATTTATGCAGATAGAGACTCCTCCAGTAGCTGATGGTGGAGAGTTTTGCCATATTACTGACTTCACCATTGGTGGCGTGATTCACGGCACAATATCCCTACATAAAACAGCACCACCATGAATAATACATCCCTCAGCTCCCCCTGGAAATGCAATATAGAATTAAAGATTCACTAGCGTGTTTTGGGGGCGGAAATTGATGGATCAGGGAGTTAGCGTTTGAGATTTAATATAAATACTTCCTGCTCGAATCACCGGGCATATATGTGTAATACCTCAGATAACCTCTAAATCACTTGGTTGACTTGACTTACCCCGGTCGTCACCTTTAATGGCGATGGTGTGAAAAAGATACTTCCACCCAACATCACTTCACTATTCAGATAGTCTGCACTGGTTGGTTCAAATCTGGCATCCGGCCCTTTGCCAGTTGGGGATGTAAAGCCAACGTTAAGTGCTTCATAATGAAAGCAGCCAGCTAAAAATAACAGAAAACTCAATAGAAATCTACTTAATTCATCCTCTATTGGCGCCATGTTATAAACCTCCTTCTAAACTGCAACTCTAGGTCTGCTGATATCTGTACATCAAATTACCTTTATATATGTCATAATATATCAATTTGCTTTCCACTGTTATCACACAGGCGTATAGTTTGTATTTGATTAAACAGTGTATAGTTCTGTGAAATAGGTTAACACATGGCCATCAAGCCATACGCGGATCTGATATGCAGACAAAACCCCACGATAGTATGATAAATTTGCATTATTCTTCAGCGTTTGGACCTGGCTTATATCACATCAGGCCGTAGGTGACTCAGGTCCAATAAGTGAAGAATATTTCTTGGATAAAGCGGGAGTGCCATTGGTCAAAAAGAAGTACCCCGTATTATGTCGGCCTATTGAATAACACACATCAATATTCGAGTGTTTTAAAAGGCCATCAATTTTTTTGAATCAATAAAGGTAAAAATGACACAAAGGAGCACTCGTTATTTCAAATAACCTGTTGACTGGTTATTTTACTTGTTGAACAACGGCCGAATTCCACTCGGTCTGCGGCCTTGTTGAATATGGCCAGCATTCAACTTGTGAAATAACCCAGTCAAACTTGTGAACCTTTATCTGCATGTCACAATAGTTACTGTAGGAATCTGTGAGTCGTCCTTATGACCAGCGAGTCGATGTGGTGATTCGCGACTCATTCCTGATACCTTCAAAATGAGAAAAGGGGGGAAAAATCCGACCTACCTACCCTAATCTTTTGGACCATATTGCCTGAAACACACCTTTTTGTTGGCCTGACCAGGTAAAGGAGAATGTGTCACTAATGCAAAGGTGGAATTCTCAATAGGAATGCTTTGTATGTGAATAAATGGTAATCATATATATATATATATATATATATATATATATATATATATATATATATATATATATATATATATATATATATATATATATATATATATATATATAAATATATATATATATATATTACATATATAGGGCTAGAGGTGGTGTTATATTGTAAAGTGACCATAACTACTGTCAAGTAGATGACCTGTGGAACACGTGACTCCACGCGACTGATAAATGCTGATCTGATGGTACACTAGTCTCCCATAGTCATACAACCGCACTGGTAAATTCTCATCTACTGGTACACAAGGCTTCATTGATTGCTGATACACATGACCTGTTGGTAAACTGGACTTCAGTGGCGATAGTCTAAAGGCTTCTCCAGTAACAGTCGGTGTGGAGCGAGGACCGACACTATGAGCCGTTCTAGCGAGGGCGGGGCATAACAGCTTAAAATATAAATATAGAGTGATAGCCCAAATAAGCAAAATCGGTGTTGCGACTTTGCTGTATTTACCTAGCACACATATATCTACAAACATTTCTAGCAAAGTAATAATTCCCACATCTCGTTGCTCACCCTTGCTCATAATGTTGATAGAGGCCTCTCTACTCTCTCGATTTCTTATGGGACAGACAGTGCACTGAACATGTTTTCCCTCAATAAATCTATCCATACCCAGCTGATATTGCTAAGAGTCGCCATAAAACCACTATGTCCTGTTCCGGTATGTGTCCAGGGCAGCAAATATTACAATCTGGCATGGAACACGTGTATTTCAAGTTCCTTTGATACATAATCTCTACTGTGGACTGACCAACGTGCAGAAGTACACTGACAACCCCGAGGCCGTTGGGTATAACATCGGCGTTTAGCTTTACCTTATATGATGTTTTTAAAAGAATGATCCCAAAAGGTCTAGTCCCCAGTGTCAAGAGGTGGGTCAGTCTGTCCAGCCCCCCCGCCCCCCCCCGAAAAAAAGAAGCACCTACATCTACCATATTGGGGACAGAGTACCACGTAATCACCAGGAGCAGGCCATAGTACTAAAGCTATAAACCCGTCCTGGTGGCGGCCTATGGGTATTGCCCCACTGATATGATCAGTCTATGATGGAATTGCCTTGAATATGAAAAGGTGGGCAATTTCCATCTATCACAGATAGCTGGTGGCGGCACATCTGCAGGGCTGCTAGGGCAGGAATGGCTCTGGAATCAGACTGGATGCTGCCGATAGAGAATGAGATAACGTCTGACCTGGGTGCTGAGAGAGGTACTGAATAAAATACTGTGTGGGTGGTATTAAGCCATCGCTCCAACAGATAGAGACAAGCCATAGAAACTAGGTACAGATAGTGTAATGGTTTGGTAGAGGGGCACCTGGGAGGATATATATAGAACAAGAGGTACGGTTGGTTGGACGAGGGCGGGGCTTACTAAGTGTGATACCACCTGCGTTGACACCGTTTGGGAAATATATCAAAGTGAAGGCTTTGAAGTGTACCAAGGAGAAGGTCTGGAGCAATATGAACCCATTATGACAGCTACTGACAATAAGCAACAGGTAGATTCGTCACATACATGTAGCATGTTTTCCTCCTCGGTCTATATATTACAAAAAGATAGCCAGCCATGGTCTCTTTATGTGTATGGGCCTTTGTGGTACTTCCATTATGTGCATACGAAAGAAAAAGTGATAAAGCTCTGCCAAATGAACTATGGTCTTTATAAGAGATATTTATATATGACACTCTATACCTCAACTACTTATAAAGGCGTATCCATATCAACTGTATTATATCACTGCCCATAAAGTGTAACCACCTCCTATATCACACGGGGCGTCTCCCAGTTGGCCTCTTACACGGTGATTTGTCTTGCTGTGAATTAGCATCTGTAAAGCTTTAACTAGCACATCCGGCCGTTAGGCACTCAGTCTGACAGGGCCGCATTCCCGTGTCAGTTGTACTGTAGGCTCTACACCCGTTAACGAGTTTCATGACATAACCGCTATTATTAATCTTCAACAGCCGCATTTCTACTGGGTAGGTGCCTATAGCAACCGGACCTCAATCACACCACTTTGTTAGGGAAGGGTGGCTAGATCCCAACAAAACCAGTGCGAAGTAATAGCATTGTATAGCCCATTGCCATCAATACTTAGTGGGTTTTTTTGTATGTGATTTAAACCACCTCAGCCGTGGTTCAAACACCGTTAATCGCGTTGGCTGGTGAGGTACTGCCCTGGGAAATGGACTCCGGAAACGGTATGGCGTGGGTGGTTAGCCCTGTAAGAGCCTCAGAGTGTTTTATGCACTATGCCCTTTGTGAGCCTTGGCGAGTAACTCGCGAGAGCCACATCTATGCATAACGCCGACCCTGCATGACATGTATGGCGTTGACATATATGATACTTGAATGCATTCTTAGGACTGCATTCATGCATCGTGGCCATAAATAACATACTGCATTGAAGCACTATGTGGCCCTTAAAGGGTTAGTGGGTGCCGTGTTGGAGAGTAGTGATGGAGATGGACAGTAATGGTTTCATTAGTGGTAGGAGCATGGAGGCACTAATGAACATGGGATACTGGTATCTGTCTCAATGACACCACCACCTAGCTGCCAGTGCCTGGAGGAGCACGAGGCTTAGGGTCCCAGGAGGGCCTGATAAGACCAGGGGACCTGCTGGAGAGCAGGCTCTTAGATTGGGAAACAACAGATTGCATCTTTCCTATTACACCTCTCGACAGATGACTGGATGAGTACAGTTCTGCATTGTAGCTTTACTCGAGCTGAGAATAAGCATGGTCCCTGTAACTCTGTAAACTTGAGTACCGGTAAGTTCTAAATTACGTGCGGGAGAGGAAAGGGTCATATTTCTGAATCGGCTGTGAGTAGATATGGAAATGGTGGTATAGCTATGGCACATACTATATAATCACAATTGAAGGCACTGCGCGAAAGCTAATATCAACAAATATACCGGATATGTCACATAACAATCACGTAGGCTCTCATAATATGTCATGTAATGGTACAGACGGTTACCCTACATGGCAAACATGCCTGATCAACACGGAGATCCATAAGCAACCGGACCTCCGTATTTGTTTACTGAACTAGCACACAATATAGACTCTCGGCCGGTGTCTATCCTACCAAGGGGATTGTACAAGAGTGCATTCCGGTTGAGGGCCCAAGCTAGACGGCTAGACTGGCCAACATACAATGCAATAGGAACTGGTCATGGACATCTCATGTTGTCAATAGTTTCTACACCATATTGATAGGAATATCGTCTTGCAATTGATTTACCTTTTATGTCACGCAGTACATAAAGCTATTTGCGTAAAGCGATATACATATAAACATGTACTAGAAGGGAGTGGTCATTTTTTAAGCAACAGGCGTCAACTTCATTTTGCCCCCGCCCCGCAAGAGGGGTCCACCTGTTTCCCACCCCCCAAGCAGCGTTCACATTCTAATACATGTAGTCATAGTAAAGCGCAGGTTGTGTTTTTTTTAAAAGGGCCAACATTTTTTTGGTCACCCCTAAACAGTCTAAAACTGTTTACCCCCCCCCCCCCCCGCACCGACTATCCCCTGAATGATAAGTTCAGCGTTCTAAATGGCCTTTTCTAATTGGAGATACTCGTTATACCTACACCCCTACCTACACAGATTGTCTTTCTTCTTGTGTCTTATAATAGCTATGTGGACTCCAGAAATCCCAAGCAAGGGGAAAGGGATCGAAAGAAGCAACTCAGGCTGAAGGTTCGATGTCTTCTACTTTTTGACTTCATACGTAATCGTATACTGTCTACATATATAGTCTACAGGGACACTAACCATAGATTTCCGTTGTTCTACTTGATGCAAGACAAAAAAACATACAGGCACATGGGAATCAGTAACAATACGGGGTTCACAGGTTCACTACCAGGGGCGCCTCTTGCGACCTCTGGTGGTTGAACATGACATAGATCGATCTTCACGCCCCTGGCGTCCCCTACAGACTAGTGCGTAGCGGGTAGGGGTAGCCCACACCGTCTTCCCTGTATACCCACCCCTTACCTTCCAATGTTTGGACGACCAATCTTCCCACGCACCTTCTACTCCCTAGTCCCTGACCACATCCTCCTCCCTCACCTACTCAGGATGGCCTCTCACAAGAATAAACTCCCACAAGAAGGCGATTTCATTAGGTGTGGGAATGTAATAAGTGTGCTGACTTATGGCTGGGTGCCTCTCCAACTTCCAAGGGATTGGTAAGCACGTGTTGGTGAGCTGGTCCAAATATTAGCCCTTGTCACCGTGCTGGCAGGGGAAGTGATAGGATGGTGTGGGAAAGTGGGGTCATTTGTATTTTTCTTTTATCAAAATAGGTGATTAGATTTGAATCGATCCTGGGACGACGTTGGGGGGTGTACCTGCACGCAATATTCTAATATAGTCAATTTGATGCTGGCTTACTTCAGGTGCATGTGTGTGGTGTATCATAGCTCACTCTACTACAGAGATGGTGTTCACGTGTCCACAAGCCAGAGTGGTAATGCTTTTGGCACGGACGTTTAAATTATGTCCTCATGCTATATCAATTACCCTATCGTTTAAACAAACACGCTGTTATTGTGTGGTTCTCACCTATTTTGACAGGCATCGATCTCACACCAAATATTCGAAACTGAACGTGATTTTACAGATTCTGTTCTATGTATAATACACCATATGCCATATCTCCTTTAATAGTGGTCCACTAAACTACCCAAGGTGCTAACGAGCTGACTTTTAAATTCTACATTACAGCTGTACATATTTTATGGAACCACGTTAACTGTCTCATTTTGTTTGTATACAATAGCGGTGCACTTATGCCATTCCCTTTGAAGATGGCTAAAGTATGACCATATATAGTCCGGACGGGGATGGGGAAGGGGAAGTGATGTTTCACTGTCAGCCATTAGAGAGCTTTAACGAGGGGTCTCTTCCATTTAAGGTGTCATTGACAAAGCCACCATCCGTTTTTACAAGAAGCAACCTTGCTGTCCTTACATGCATCTTCAGCACAGAGCAGGTCTTCTTCCACAGGACCATAACTGCACTTTTTAGGGCTTCTGTTTCGTGTGTTCGTTTTGAAGAAAAAAGGCACAGTTTGCCATCCCCTGTGGAAGAGGCCTTAATTGATTAAAACCTTTCTGGGTGAGTAGGGTTGGAGGGGAATAGGAAATGACAGGCTTGTTTGGGGGAGAATAGTTAGTTCTGTACACATTGATTTGACTGAACCTGATTTTCAGGATTAAGGCAAGTGCTGGAAAGTTACGTTTCTTGCTATATCACAGTGTCTTCTAAGCCACACAACCATATAGTAGATATATCTTAAGCAGTCGACTGGAGTAGCACAACCTGGCCCATTGACAATATTTCCGGATGACACAGGTCACTATATACATAATGTCTTGTTGAAAGATATGTTCTATCAGTAGCAATGTCATGCACAATGTATTAAACACAGTCTATACGAAAACTTTTTCACCATGCAGGACATTCGGTCCTGCAGATTTTTTTCTTTGCAGGCCCAGCTCAATTTCTGCAGGCCCGGATATTGGAGTGCAATGTTGCTATTCAAAAATGAAATATAAAGTTAATGTTTGTAATGATAATTAATAGACTTACTATTATTTTGACCATTTTAATATGTAAAGTATTGAAGAACATTGCAGAAAATATTGACACATTCTGTTTTATGCTGTAGAAACCTTAATAATGGTCCAATTTATAAGCCGTAAAAAATGGCATATAGGCAGGAATCTCTGGGATACAGCCAGTTATTTGGGCCTGCAGTAACCCTTTTTCTGCCGGACCGGCAGACTTTTTGCCGGCTATAGCCGGTAGCCGGCAGGTTTTCGTATAGACTGTAAACAGTGGGACACAATAGTGTTGCCCAGAGGCGTTTAGTGGAAGGTACACCAACACCTTTTCTCCACCAATATTCCTGACACGCCCCAGATGCCCGTATGAAGGTGGCTCCGTCTTTAGGCGAGTCAGCAAACCCCCCTCCCTCAGCTTTGGTTACCATGACTGAACATGATTTCAAGGGAAAGGGTATGTTTTTAGGTCTAAGGCAAAGGCCTCCGAGGGCAATTTGGAGGGAAAGGGGTACCTTTTAATACATTTTAAGGCTTGATATCTCGGAAAACTCTAAGATGGTAATTTCATCAAATTCTCATTTGTGGATTTATTTTCTGCCATTTCCTAAATTATCCTTAATAAAGGGACAAAAAATATTGGTATTTTTTAACAGTGTGTATTTTATGGTCTATTCCCGTGAAAAGGGTGACATTTTCTTGAATTTCTTCCCGTAAAAAGGGTACCAAATTCGAGGCGATGTTCACACAGTTACTATAGAAAAGATAGGGAATCCCCCCCCCCTGCCCCGGGGGCGAAGATTGGATGGAATACCTGGTAGCCAGAAGCAGGCCGCCCTGTTCATTATCGGTGCAGCATCTTATTCTATTAGTCTCCTCAACAGGTTTAACATGGACTTTACAGTCTCATATGAGGCAAGGATAATGCTATTTGCAGCATGATAAGACGGCAATTAAGGTCGTTATCAGGTAATCTCTAGTATACTTATGGAGTGGTCAAGAAGACAGTGGGGGGTATACTGCTGTCAATATGCTAATAAGAAATATTCAGGAGGTGCGTCTGTGACGCTGCAGGTTAATAAGGCCATTACATCCAGTATTCACCACTCAAGTACATGCTAAGGGGTACGTGGGCAGCTGATAAAAATTCTTACAATTGCATGTCTATGGATTAATAGACAGTATTGTAATGGTTGTATAGGTGAGTGAGGTGTCTTATGAATGGCCTAATCAACTGTTAACTGGCATTGAATGGGCAGATAGGTGCATACTAACCTTATTAGCCACTGTATATATTGCCTTCAGAGTTACTCAGTATGCAGAAGAGTCTGAGGACTAAGCACATTGTTAACATGGTTTATCCTGAAAGAATATGGGGCCACGTCTTGTACATGTGGTATATTGTATACCTCTGATGTCCTTACGTCTAAAACTGCCACAATGTAGCCGTCAGAAATTCCAACTGTGTACATGTATACATACACGTCTCCTCATCAATAAAGTCCCAGCGTAATGGTCCTCACTCCTCTCCGACTGTCACTGGACAGGTAGCAAGAGTTGGGCCTTCAAATGCTTGTCATTAGTGAAGTTCTTGAGGTAAAATATGAATACTAAATAATCCAGTGGTGAGCTGGTACTATTACCAGTACACGAGTAAAATGACTTACATTTACCAATCCCTGATGTGGCCCTTTGCCTACCAAAAGCTGGTTACTCAAGGTGGCACTCTCAGCGCTATTCAACATATGACAGACCAGCTATAAAGAGCTGGAGTGCAATCCAGTATCAATGGCTATTCCCAGGTAGTTTTCCACTTCGCTGGACCCAGCCAGAAAAAGGTTCTTACTGACGCTACCATCCACTGTTGCCCACCCCCTTCTATATATAGATACCCCTTTCCTCCTGAAGGGTTACTAGGTGTGGACTGTTCCTTATGTCAGGAATGGTTCCTGATTAAGTTTTAAGGTTAAATCCTAGTATCTCAAAATCGGATATAATCCCGTTGAGATTTCTCATAGGCCATTTACAACATACAACCAATGCTCAACTCAAATATTGAAGTAATTGACCAATGCATATTGATACTACAGCTTTCCACAGAATGGCCATGTTTACATTGAAAATGACAGAGGTCTGTCCTAATGACATGACATTTGTTAAGAATGGTCTATTTAACTGGGAGTTAACTCCTAACCAGACTTAGGTTTGAGTTTGAGTTTTGAGTTTAGATTTTTTATTTGGCAATAATAAATCGTATACAATACAGACGTTTTTCATATTATGCCAATTAGTAATAATAACAAAGTTCATATAGAACAGTTCATGACGGTATAGGTTAATAGTTTCCAGTCATTGGTCTGAGTATTGAGTGTTTGATTAGCAGCAGAGTGCATGCTGATATGTTATATTATATTGTATTACAATACGATGCGCTCGAGGGCTCTTAGATCTGCTGGTCGCAGACTCGCAACACACTCGTCAACGCCCGGACTGTTTTGTTGGGCAGAGTTTAGACGGTCCCACAGCCTGGAGCCTCTGTACTCAGGGCTGTTGGTGTAGCTGGTTTTGTGCGGCCGATGTAGTTTGAACTTCAGTTTATTGTTACCGCGCAGCACACGTGTTGGTTGCAACAAATTGTGCTCACACTTGGACCTGCGGAACATCAGTATCAATAACTGTTTATTCCTTCTGGGCTGTAGCATCTCCAGAGACGAGTCTTGGTGAAGTTCTGCTACATTTGCTTCGCGTGCGTCGTGGATGTTGTTGACGATTCTCAGGCAGTCGTTCTGGATTGTCTGCAGTTTGGTGACTGCCCATGCAGGCCCACTGTCCAGGATGAGTGGGCAGTATTCAAGGCATGGTAGCACCATTGTCTTGTATATCATAAGAGTGGTCTGCTTGTCGGTCTCCCTCCTCGTATTCCAGAGTTGAGTGTATTTACTCTTCACAGTGCCAATTACCTTTTTTAGATGTTGACAAAAGGACAGGTGCCGATCAATTACTACCCCTAAGTAGCTGAAGGAGTGCATCACACCTAGTAGCCTGTCATTCATTGTGATTGGGAGGACGGAGGTGTCGACAGGTGAGGTTACAGGATACGTCCATAGTACCTTGGTCTTGTCTTCGTTTACTGTCAGTTGGTTCATGGCGCTCCACCTGGACACTGAGTTGGTGTCTACCTGTAGCAGTGCTCGGACTCTCTCTGGTGATGTCGACGAGCTCACCAATGCCAGGTCATCAGCGTAGATGTATCCCTTGCTATTCTGAATGCAGTTTTCGACGTCGTTGACGTATATCAGGAACAGTAACGGCCCCAAGACGGAGCCCTGGGGCACGCCATAGTCTATGGGTTCGGTTGGGGAGTCTGTGTTGTTGGCTGTAGTGTACTGTCGCCGTGCTTCTAGATAGCTGCGCATCCAGTCCAGGGTCTGTCCGCTGATACCGTACTTGAACATTTTCTTGATTAGGATTGAGTGATTCACAGTGTCAAATGCCTTGCGGAGGTCTATGAAGACCACCGCAGAGGCTTGGCGCTTGTTCATTGCTTCTAGTAAGTCTCTTGTTATATGGAAGATTGCGTCGTTTGTGCTGCGGCCGGGAACAAAACCACATTGTTTTTTGGACAGGTGTTGGCGTGTAGTCATGTGTTGTATGATTCTGGAATGGACAATTTTCTCACACAGCTTCGAGCAGCTGTTCAAGAGACACACCGGCCTCCAATTTCCAACCTTGTGTAGGTCTCCTGTTTTGGGTAGAGGGATGATTCGGCCCGTCTTCCAGTCAGCTGGGAAGTCCGCATTTCGGGTACTATAGTCTATGATCTTACTCATTACTGTTGGTGCAACAAGCAGAGCGTCTTTGACAATGGATGTTCTGACGTTAGGGATTCCAGATGATTTGGTAGTGTTTATGGACTTGGTCAGTTTTAATATTTCCTTGTCATTCACCTGTGTGAACACTAGCTGGTCCACAAGGTCAATGTCATGGTCTATTGGGTCGTCTGGCGGTGGACGGTCGAATTTCTCAGCTAATTTGGAGCCTATTGTGCTGTAGAAATGGTTTATGAATGTGGCAGTGTCTTTGATTGGGACAGGCTCCCCATCAGCATCTGTCAAGGACATCAACACATCTTCCGCGTCACCATTCCACAGTTCTTTTAGGACACTCCAGAACTTGCGCGGGTCGTTCCTATACCTGGTTAAGTCCTCCAGGATCAGCTTTTTCCTGTTCGCAAGGGCTGTGGCTTCAATTGTTTTCATTAATCTTCGTGCCTTCGCTGTGTGGCGGTTGTAGATACCCCTGGGTATGTATCTAGCGTCTTTTAGAGCCTTCCTTCTTTCAAGGACCAGTTTAAGGACATTGTCCTTGAAAACTGGTCTCTTACTGGCTGGTACCTTAAACGCCTTGATGGGGTGGTGAAGGTCGAGGTACTCCACCAGCGTCGTCAATAGTTTAGTGTAAGCATCACTCGTAGTGGCAGGGTCGTCTAAAGCGCTCCAGTCAGTAGTTGTTATGTGTTGTTGGAGATCAGCTTTGTTGTATCTTTTGTACGAGCGCCCAGTGATAGATTTCGTCTTCTTATTCTGTGGGGTCTGTTTCTTTATGACGTATACGGGCATGTGGTCGCTTGGGCTGTCGTCTATCAAGCCGTTTTCAGAGACCTTGTGACAGTTTGGGACATATCCATACTCTAACATATCAAAATATCAGAGTGGGTTATCGTTATAATTTCTATGATAACTGAATAGCCAACATATCATCCAAATGGAAAATTCTAAACTATAGTCATGAAATATGGCAATAGACCATGCTGACATTTGCCTGGACAGTTCAGTCAGTAGGGTACCTGCTTCTGGATTCTAGGTTTGAGGCTCTCCTGGTTAAACTCACTAAAATGTTTAAATAGAAATTAGACCTGAACCAACACACACCAGGGGGGGCAGTGAATTACTAAAGATTCTGAGAATGTCCACCAGGTAGGGTTAGTGAGTTTCTAAAGGTTCTGACTAGTGTGTCAGAATTATCCTTAAGCTGTAAACTAAACCATGACTTATTATCAATATTTTATAGTAATAATTTAGTTTTAGGATAACTTTCATATGCTTGGTTATACACATGGATAGCTGCTGATATTCTGCCCTTTGAGTTTCTATATTAATATACTTTAATAATCTTGCTTAGTCCCCCATAGCACCCAAACCTATTCCACACCAGATCGTCCCATCTATTCCCCCATATATATATACGGTTTCCTGGTGAGGCAGGTGCCTGTTACTGATGGGCCGTGCTGCTCAGGGTGGGTTTGCTCAAGCTTGCAAAAGTCCGCAGGTTGAACTGAATGGCGGCAGACTTTTACTGCGGCAGCCACAATGTTTGACAGTCGGGGCGCGAGATTGGGTCCATATCGGAGCCCCCCTGGTGGTAGGGAGCAGCTCTGTGAGCAGTGAGCAGCTCCCTACCCGGCCAGGCTAAGTATGGGGGCGTGGGGCTTGGGGAGGGGAGGAGGGTGGAGGGGCCCAACCAACGACGGCCACCACTGCCACAAGCATCCAGAAACCAAATACCCTTACCAAAATGGTTATTGATCACGAGGCTTTTTGTGGGTGGTGTGGTGTTTAGAATACTGTAAAACCTCAGATTTTGGTCAGCAGAAAGCTGATTTAAAAATCTCGCTCTATGTTATTAGTGTGACAATCTATGATAGTTGAATAACACATAGAAATTACTGCCACCGGAGGATGTCTTTTAGATGACATTAATGTAATTGATATCATAAACATAATATAATTATATCAAATTGCCAAGAAAATGTGAGGTATCTAACACTACCATTGATTAACCAGTAAAAAAGAGATGGAACCACCAGAGCCAAGACCATGCTCAGGGATCCCTAGTCATCCTGAAAGGTATCCATGCTACACTTAGTACTAGGTGCACTTTGAATACGTTGGTGCCCTAACCATGTGTGATGAATCGGCATGGGTGTACTTATGGGAGTTAGCCCAGATGTAGTCAGGCAAAAACTGGGGAAACTGGGGTAAAAAACGCCATTCCAAACAAAATTCCAATATCCTCCTACTCTTCTTTTTACATCATTTTGCCCTTTTTCATAGGACTCGTATTTCCCAACGGGGAAATTATCTTCACCCGTCGCCTCTTTTTTGAGGTGCAAAATAATTGATTTTTGCATGTGGCGAACCTCGTGAATCAGAAACTTCCCCGGTTCTTAACGTTATGTCTTTCTTTTCATGAGTTTGTGTAAAAAGAAATACATTTTATATCCTTTGTTCCAATCTGAATTCAGTGGGGGGAAACATGCAGGTACTGAAGGCCCGGACTGATGGTTCACTACGGCCGACGGGCTCCATAATGTAAGAGTACCGGTACTGATGATCAATATTCTTGCAGGCAGCATATACAACTGCATACAACTATAAATGTGTGTAGCTATCATATTTAAAAGAAATCACATGTCAGATAAAACATACAAACATAATAGGCATATATACACCAGAATCTGGGGTAAGTCTTAAAGATGTAGGTGATAAAGTAACACGAAGGCATCTGTCAAAGACTAGGGAATGCTTCAACTGCTCAGTCAGCTACCATTAGTTTGTTCAACTTCACTTTGCAGAGTATTTAGTTTTACATTGGCAAAGCTAGTTAGATCAGAACAGTGGAAATGCAAAGTAGAGATCGGCTGTAACTGACTCATGAATACTGACGAGCAAATATGTTGCTATAGGTAATTAAGAAATTGTTGAATAAATACATTTATGTAAATTCTCGCGTAAGATATAGCATTGGTGGTGATTATATAAATATTCAATCCAAGCTGCTACTAATATAAAAACAGCCGTCGACTAATGTCTCAACATACATGCAATGATAACTCTTCTCAGTAGGTCCTACATATAACCACTAATGTCTCAACATACATGCAATAATAACTCTTCTCAGTAGGTCCTACATATAACCACATTACCTAATAACCTTACAACTGCTCAGAGCTACTGTGTATAACAGATGTCTGCAGGTCGAGTTGCTCGTCTTCTGCTCACAGCTTACAGGGGTGAGGTGAGGTGTAGTGCACCACCCTGGACGAGCTAATCTTAATGGGATTCTGTTTAATTGGACTGGGGCCCCGGAGGCCATGCTAATCACTGTTACTCTGCTCAGCATTACGCCAACATTGTTATCTATCACCAGTATGACTGTATCCCACGAGCATCATCAGGCCAGGAACATTATCAAGCCTATCGACCACGGAGGAAAGGCACCAGCTGTACATTTTCACAAATCTGCCTTCTTGAGTCTGGCCCTATATATATATTAAAGAGGTTAGATATCACCTACAGCGAGATCTGGCTTTTTACTTTGGCAATGGCCGTCATTCATGGTGGAGTGGGAGTGAAGAAAGAATACTCTATTCTTTAAGACTGTAAAAAGGAATATAATAGACATGAAATAGATATAGATTCACTCATTGCTTTTCATTAGGTTGTTTGATAAACGGCATTAATCCCTTAATATTGAACCGTTAGCCCAAATGGGAAATTTTAACCCGGGTTCGCCTTTTCAAATAACCTAGTAAGAACAATTCATGAGGAATGGTTTGATTTAAACAGTTGTCATGAACCTCTGTCTGTGTATACATTTCATGCCAGCAGGACGTACCCTCCTTACTGCAACCAGAAATATGGGTATAATCAGAACTATGGAATACTTTATTAAAGTATAATGAGACAATTATGATGGATGTGTCCTCTAGTGTACATTTGAGATCAGCAAAATTGTCTATATATTCCCAGCTTATCGTGTTGAATCAGACTTCCATCAGTGGATAATTGAATTGAACGGCGGCATGAGAGCCAGGGTGAGTGGGTCGTACTACGTTGTGGGTGCGTGGGAAAGTGCTGTCTGAGAAACAAATATTTGATCAGCAGAATAAGAAGTGAGGAGGGCGGGCGGCGTCGTATCGCCAGACCTGGTGTGGGGTGGGGTATAGGCTGGATGAGGCGCGGTCAGGTTCTCAGAGTGTTTATTACTCACACACACCACCGTCCAAGATGGCCTGAGTGAGGGGGGAGGCCAGCTGGGCTGAACAGAAGCCAAGGCGTAAGGAGAAAGGCAGACATCCAAATAGGACCAAGGCACTGCAATGTGGCTATAAAGGGGCAAAGTCTCAGTAAGTATAGGGTTAAAGTGAGCTGTGGTTTTAGGCAGATCAGGGAAGCCATTGTAGGCTACGTTACGGTGTGTATACAGATAGGATTGGAATTGCTATTTAGAGCTCAGGGCCGCAGGAGTCTTAGCGTTTGAGAGGATAAGGTTTAATTGCAGTTTCTCTAGGATGCCATCAAGTTAATTGGGTACAGTTCACACAGAAAGGACTAGTCACGTATGTATAAGATGGGAGAATCATTGTCCTACTTGATTTACTATGACGAGCATGGAATGCAGCGTTGCTGAACGCTCTATTGCATGACGATATATAATAAACGAAAATATGTAACAGATGGGTAACATTTCTCACAGCAGAAACCCAATGTGTAACTAGTCCCACGACAGGTGGACCCATGTGTTTGAGTGAATCCTGGACCGGTGCCAACCATGGGACAGTGCCAAGGCAGGTGCAGCTGCCAATGTAGGGTCTTCACCACAAGCCAGTGTGAAATGTACTTTAGTGCAAATGATGCACTTAGTGTGGTTGAAGGAAGAGAGAGGTGTTACCTGTAGGCAACAGATCATACAGACTAATGACACAATTCGTGTGATCGAAGCCACAGAAAGATGCACACGTGTTACCTGCATGGTGATAGGACATACATCCCGATGTGTGATAGAAGCTGCAGAGGCTGTTACCTACATGGTGACAGGTATATGTAGCCCAATGTGATACAATGCGGTTGAAGCCACAAGCAGGTGTTATCAGATGGTGACAGAGCGTATAACCCAATTACACGATCAGAATGATCGAAGCCACAATGCCAGTTTGCAGGGCATTATGTTGTTCTACGGGCTATATGTCCCAGATTCAAACTGCCTACCACGAATATTTATACCATCTATATATTGAGAGCTAGAATCCTATAAACACACTTTGGTGTGGTTTTGCTACAATCTCCCTATATATACATACAGTAACTAGTTTACGACAAGGCCCCTGCAGGGCAGACCTATCACAGTGATGCATGGCCGACAAACAGGACCGTGGTATGCCTCACCAGTAAAACTAGTTCCCTGCGAGCATTGCCTCCCACAAGTTTGATTATGATCAGGTGCTCAAGGGAACGCCCGACACCAGCCGACGACCCCCACCGGAAGCCACCTTTGTATGGCGCTGTTCCCCGGTCCGTGGGCCGTGTGATGGGCCGACAGTACAGCCTGTACAGCGGCTGTCGGCCTGGGACCAGCGGCCAGACAGCCGCCCTATTGGGTGATGGGTAATGCCGTCTTCAGCTTGTCACACCTAGAATGGCGTCCACCAAATGGTGCCGAATCGGGGAGGCTACTTGAATGTGATCCACGGCTTGGGTGCTGTATCCAGGACGCAGCTAGCTGTACAGGGTGCTGGGACTAGGGGGCTCTGCTGGACCTTAAGTAAATTCTCACCACTGGTTATTGGGTTTGCAGCTGTTTGATAGTTGGCTGGTAGGTGTTTGGCAGGAGGGGTGTCTGGTGGAGTAGACGTCTAGACAGTGGTGTCAGGAAATGTGCTGAACATAATTCAAAAAGGTGGGGTTAGTGTTGTGGTGAATATATATACAGGCTACAGTATTTATCCCGTGTGCATAGAACAGACATGGGGTTCTGTTAGAACAGTTATCATGTATTGACATAGTGCACATTGGCTCCGTCATATTTGAGAAATGTAGTGTAGCTGATTCTGGCGAATGCATACATCTGAGCCTGTACGTTCGTACCTTATACCTCACCACACCCAACGTTATGTGCCTCCGAAACCAAATTTGGCAGAAAGAAATACAGATACTTTTTACAAGTCCAGGGATGATCTAAAAGTAGAGAGTGTCAACTTCCAGGGTACTACTATATGCAGTGAGTGCAAGCTTCGTGATCTCAGCAAATTGCCGAGATGCTACGGCGGCTTGAGATCAATACAGCTTCCTTTGAGATCTACTTTACATGCAGCACAAACGTGACACGTGCAAATAGGTGGCCATGGAAATGGTGCGATTCTGGAAACAACCTACTAATCACAGGGTCCTAAATTCGATTCGCAGGGAAGTCCGTCCCAGTGAGGATCAGGCAGAGGCTGCTGACCAGCCATTGGGACCAGGTCAAGAACCCCCATTTGAGGTATTTGAATACCTAGTGGAACTGCAGAAGTGCCTGACTTGACTGTGTTCTGATTTTATCTGAGTACTACAGAGACGGGTGTACAGGAAAGGACTCGGGGGGAATGTTTAGATGTCTAAACCAAGGAAACATCTATCCTTATAGCGGGAGTAGTATAGTATGTATCGGAACGGGACTATAGTTAAGTACTGTTTATTACTCAATCGACATGCAGCCAATCAGAGGCCTCCATTTGGTCACGTGACCCGTTGCCATGGTAACGTGACCTACTTAGGGCTCTCAGCCAATCAGAAGCCAGCATTCTGGGTGACCTACTGACCTACTTAGAAGCTCTCAGCCAATCAGAGGCCGGCATTCTGGTAACCATGGTAACGTGACCTACTTACGTCACGTGACCTACTTAGGCTCAGCCAATCAGAAGCTGGCATTCTGGTAACTAGGGTAACGTGACCTACTTAGGGTTTGTTTGTAAACAACACCACGTGGCTCTCTTGTTTGTAAACAACACCACGTGACACGTGACTGTTTGTAAACAAACAAACAAAAAAAAAGTTATGTAACTTATATATAGAAATAAAAACACAACAAGATAATTTCTTTTCTTTTCATTTTATTCTTTATTTTCATTTCAATCAGAAAAAACACACAAGTTTATGCTTTTTTAGCTTGCTTCTTCGATTTGCAGCAACTCAACAGGCCGCAAAGTCTCACGCCGCCGTCACTCGCACCACCACACCCCGGACGACTTCTCTCCAATAGACATTGCACGACTTTGGATAAATCCAACACCATTTCAGCAAGGCAGAGAATCTTTGCCTCCATGAAACGGCCGCCATCGCAACAACCCGTCACAACAGCATCATCGATAGCTTCTGACTCACAGCCCGGTCGCTCAGCTTTGGGATTTTGCTCATGCGCATGACGCACTTCTTGGGGTTTCTTGTTCGACATGCTTCAATTAGGAAATGAACGCAATGAGGTCCACAGGTGTCAGCAGAAGTGTCTTGTAGTTGAATGCGGTTTCTTTGCCACTTGAACGGAGCAGAGCGTTCCACGAAAGACAAGAACTCCGCACTCAGCGGCGGTAAGCCGAAGGAATCAAAGTAGTACACTTCACCCGTGCTCGACACGTAAAACGCCACCCAATGCTGACCTGGTAAATGTTGCGGATCTGTGTTGCTCACGAAACAAGTGTCTTTGATAGGGTGCTTCGGAATAGTGTCACAAGAGAAAACGCCCAGGAAACGATGTTTTGTGTGAACGTTTTCCTTCAACACTCTGCTTATTTCAAGCGTGTTCATACGATACGCCGAGTACCGCCGTCTTGTCTTCAGTTCATGTGGTAGTCGGTGACGGGGTGTCGATCTCGGGTCAGCTCGACGACGTTGTCGTACACCAAGTAGAGTAGCACCGTTGTTGTCGCTTGTAGCGCCGAGCGGAAACTGACTTCCACCCTCAGCTGACCCGCTCTTATAAGGTTCAGGCGACACCCGTCGTGCGATCTGTCTGGGGTTAAGTCGAGGGGGAACACCGTGTAACCGTTCAGGAATTGATCGTATGAAATACCGCAGGAGCGCGCGCCCTCGTACATCCCCGTTTCCGTGTGTAGCGCCAAGTACTCTCTCACGGCCGCTTTGGTCTTAAAGTCGGGCACGTAGGCGTCGTTCGGCACTTTCTGATCGTTCACTATCACTTGAAGCGAGCTGATGTCGTAATGCTTCATCTCGAACGGGTTCTTGGTGTAGCTACCGTTGAAGGCGTCGTGGTCAAGGAAGCAAATCATCATCGACTTGGGAAGCTGGCCTGTGTTGGAGTGCGTGTAGCTGTGATCTCTGTTACCTTGAGGGATGGCGTAGGTCGTCACCTCCACTCTGTTCACCGGGTAGTCGAAGGGCCCGTGTTCTATCACCGCTCTCTCGTGCGTTTCCGCTACAGCGTCCGCCACCAGCACGCGTCGCACGTAGAGCTTTGCTTTGTAGATCTTCAAGCTGTAGCCTCCGTCAGCGGCGCACATCAGATAGAAAGAGGGCGCCGCTTGTTTCAGAGTGAGATTGATTTCTGTCTCTCCAACGATGAGCTTCGGTTGATGAGCCAGGTCAAAGTGCAGTCGCGCCATCAGCGAAAAGCGCTTGTTGGAGATTAGCTTCTTGCGCGCTTTGTACCCCGCATTCGCGTCAGTCAACGTGTCAAACTGACCGGGCGTATCTTCATGCCACCCCTGGGCGCTCATGACGCCGTCCTTCACGTCTTTGTTGTAGTTGAGTAACCCTTCCAAGTAAGCTCGGTAAGGGTAGGTCTCGGTGTTGCCAGACACTTTGAAACCGCCGATGGAGACTTGGACGTCTTTGAAGAGCGAGTGAGCCAAGTTGTTCACCGGAGCTACCGCGTCGGTGTCCTCGATCGCCGCTCCGTCCTTTAGCACTTGACATTCCAGATGAAGGTAATTCTCGTTCAGGTCTGTGTACTCTTGCGACTTGTTGATGGTGAAATTTATGTTACCTCCATCCTCTAAAGAGTTTTTTGTTTCTATCCCCAGGAAAGACGACTTTAAGATAGTAGTCTGAGTCGGCGCTACGGTGTGCAGGTCGAGCTCAGAGAGCGCTCACTCGTTACTGCTCTCGTGTACGTAAGCCATTGTGTTCTCTCTTCATGCGGCCGACAGACTGACGCCGGCCGCCTCCAGTCTTTTTATTTATACCTGAACGCCTAGGCGCTTACCGGTCGAATACATCCCCTCTACGTCTCTTGCAAGAGCCACCGCCCGTCTGAGGAGAATGCCGGCGACGTTTCGACCCTTTCTTAGACGCGACAGACGTCTTTCCTCCCGAGAACGCCGTACTCGCCAGTCTCTTCAGAGCGCCTGCGCCTCGGTCTTTCACGCTGCTCTTTAAAGTCCGACCCGCCAGCACATCTTTAGCTACGCCCACACCGGCGCGGAGCAGCGTTTTTCCCACCGACTTCAATAGCGGGGTAGCCGAGCGCATCAGACCTAACAGAGCGCCGCCCAAACCGTGCCCGCTCTGGAAAGAGCGCCCGCTGTACACGTTGACGCCGTTGCCCAGCTGCGCGTTGTAGTAATCGCTGTACCCTCTGCCGACGGTGCGCCTGGGTGGAAAGTACGGAACGCGTTGACGCATCATTTTTCTCTCTTTCAGCGCTCAATAGGTCTCAGATGAAGTGTCACGGTCACCTCGCCTCTACCGAATGGGATGGAATGACCGGATCGGTCTCTTAAATAGATGCCGACCTCGGTAAACCTCTTGGATTTCAAGGGGAAATAATCCAAATGGGGAAAACTGATAGCTTGCACGCCACCTCGACGCTTTCCGCCTCTGTCCACCGCCACGCAGCGCAACAGCGGCACTTGCATGTCGCCCACACGTCTCTCCTGGATCATGTCGGTGTATATGTACACAGAGTGCACGTCCCCGTAAACATCCATCGAGTAGGCGCCGGTAGTCGGCGACGCGAAACACGTCTTCTCTCCGAAGCCTAGAACGCATGCGAGATGCTGACTCAGCAGGACAGCACAGTGTCTCGGCGGTTTGATGGTGACGCGTTTCGTCTTGGCGTCGTACGATAAGATCCGCATCGGTTTGAGCAAGAAGCTGTCGCCCTCTAGTCTGTCATCTCGCAACGTCTCACTCAAGCGCTCGATTAGGGTGTGGTTGCTTCCGGTGAAAATAGGAGGTATCTCGAATATGTTTGGCATGAAACTGCGCACTCCCATGTCTTTCTCCATCTTTTCGATCATTTGTCTTGCTTGATCGCTGATCGCCTTCTTCTTCACCGCCGGGGACAAGAACTGCTTGTATACGGCATTCGTCTGTCTCAAGTCGACCTCTCTCTTGAACCTTTTTGTTTCCGGTTTCAATTGCTGCTCTTCCGACGTGTCTGATATCTCTTCCACCGTTACATAGCTCGCTTCCTTCCAGCTCAGCGGGAATTTTGAGCTGAACGTTAGCTTGCTCAGACCGTTCGCGTTTTTCATTTCGGAGAATTTAGTTTCTTTTAAAACCTGGATCGCCTCCTCTAGCGAACCTTTGGTGCGCAGAGGAACAACGATGATCAAGTCGTCGTCGTGCACGTTAGTCCATTCTGTAGGGAGGATGATCTCAGTCAGAGCCGCTTCGTACGCTTCGGGCAGAAGGAGCGGCGAGTCGAAGTGAGTTCGGAAAGACGTCAAGCTGTTGTCAGGATAATACTCCATAGAGCTGTTGCTAGGTAGAGTGATGTTCATTTTTTTTTTTTTTTTTTTCTACGTTATTTTTTTGACGGGGATCCACTCGTTGAACTTGTCGTCGTAACCTAACCAACGTACGAAAGCTAACTCTTTACCGTCGACGGTCTTGCGGCGCAACACCTCGTCTATCAGGTAGTTGTTGTCGTAACGACTCTTGTACACCTTCTGAACCTCTTCCGGGTAGAAGACGCCTTTTATCTCCTCGCCCTTGTCGTCTTTCAGCTCGAACCCTCTGCTTCCCAACGTCTTAGCAACGTCGACCACTTCCTCGCGCCAGTTTCCCTCGTACCCTTTGTCGAAGGCGCCTTTAGTTCTCAACATCCTCACTCTGTCACCCGGAGCGATGACGTCGACGGCGGACGTCTTTGTTTTTTTCTTCTTTTTCCATATTTCGTCGATTTGTTTGTTAGTTGGGAGATCTTGTCGGTAGAAAACTGTTTCGCTGTTTTCCGAGCTGACTTGAGCCGGCGCCATTTTCAACGTCTTGTGGTGAGTGCGATTGTAAGAAGACACTACATGGTGCAGTACGTCTACGTAGCGATACGTGCGCTTGTGTGTAAAATAACGCCACAGCTTCTCCTTCAGACTGCGGTTCAAGCGCTCCACTAGACTAGCTTTGATGTCGTCGTTCTCGCCAGTGAAGAACTCTATGCCCTCGCTCTTCAAGTGATCTTGAAAGATCTTGTTCAAAAACTCTTTCCCCTTGTCTGTCTGAACAGTGCGCGGTCGTCTCTCGCCAGTGCCTGTCATCTCTCGGAAGGCCTCGGTGACATCAGCGCCGCTCTTGGATTTAATGGGAACGGCCCACGCGTACCTAGAGAAAACGTCGATCGCCGTCACCACGTACCGGAAGCGGTCGTTGTGAGACGCCAAAGCTTGCATGTCCATCAGATCTATCTGCCACTGCTGATCGATTGCGCCGGTTATAGTCTTGTTCCTTGCGAATTTTCTCTGAATGGGTTTATGTTTAGTGTAGGCGTCCAGCGACACTAAAGCATCTCGGATGACGGCCGGGTTCAGGTGGCGAAAATGATGTTTCTGGAGTTTAGTCACGCTAGTGAAACTGGAGGGCGCTTTGACGTCGGTATATCTAGCTACTACGCGCTTCTTTTCTTTTTCCTTCTTGGTCAGTCTCTTCACTGGTTTGCCCATGGTGGGCTTGTTGAGGGCGTGAACGACGAGCTCGCCGCTAGGCGGTTGCGCCCTTTCCTTTTCTTACGCGGCACGCTCCTATAGGAAGTCGGAGTTTGGAAAAGTTCACGGTCGTCCTCCTCGTCTTCAGAGGATTGATCGTCCACCACCTGGAGAGAAGAGTCTGCTGCTGCTACTGCTGCTGCTGCTGCTGCTGCTGCTGCTTCTCCTTCTTCCGAGTCGAAGCTCGGTCGTTTCCGACCTCTGTCAGCAAGCCGTGTGTCCAAACTTTGGCCAGGTCCGCTCGCTTTATACAGATGGTTTCCGATCAAGGAGTCTGTGGGAACTGCTTCGCGCAGCGCTTTCGTGAACGGCGAGTAGCCCGCCGGTCTGGGCGCCGTCTTCCTGAACCTGGCGGCGTCGTTCAGTAAGTCCACTATGTTGATGCGACGCTCAGGTGGTATTCTCCGACCCGACATCTCGCGCACCGCACCGTCCTCGTTCCACTTGATCACTCCGGATTTCTCCAATTGTTTGTACAGCGCCACGGTCCGGGTGCGATTCCTCTTGGGAACTTGGTTCACCAACCGCTCGAGTAGGGACGCGCTGGCCTCTTCAGCAGACTGACGGAGGTGAGCCGGGGGCGAAGAAGAGTAGGACGAAGAGATGTTGCTGTTGTGGGGATTCGCGAGAAAAAATTGCAATCTATTCAACAACCTTCGGTATTTCAACATTTTCTCGCGCGATTCCAAAGTGGGGTCGTTCAACACTAAATCCAAGTCCCTGTAGATAAACTGTAGCACCTGGTGCAAGGCCGCGTCGGGATGAAGGGACTGCTCTGCCTGCTTGTGGTAATAGGCCATGTCGGCAGGTAGGCGGGCGGCGGTGGCAGGAGCGGAACTCTCGTTCTTTTCAGTGCGCTCATCAGGAAGAGGAGGAAGGTTTGGAGCAGTAGAAGTACTAGCAGCAGCGACTGCAGTAGTAGCAGCGCTAGTAGTAGCAGCAGCAGCGGGCACATGATGAAGTAGACCTGCTCGTGATGATTTGTAGAGCGTCTCAGGATCCACGAGCGCTAAACGTTTGTAGTGTTGTTGCTGCTCTGAGTCCGTCATGGGGACGACGGTGGCAATGACGCTGGTGGTGGCGGTAGTGGTGGTGGTGGTGGTGGTGGTGCTGTCGGCGAGTAGGTGTCGAATGAGGTGTCTCATATACGGAGAATGCTCTTTATAAGCGGTAAGGCCATCCCTATGAGAGCCGGAATGAGGAAACCTCCCTCTTGTACCAAGACGCGTCTCTTTTTTTTGATGGGCGTAGATTTTTTGCCGACCTCCCTCAACACGTCAGCCGATTCTCGAAGCTTGTCCAGTTGTTTGTCGCTGAGCGGGATGTTCCCTACCAGTAAATTGTGACAGATCTCACTTAACGCTGCGATCAGATCGTCGCTTCCAGAGTCTATTAGATGCGAGCAGTCCTTTGGCGAGCACTTAGCTAAGTGCTTGAGAGTACCAAAGTGTCTTTCGAGTAGATGAGAAGACATTTTTTTTGCTACTGCTTTCTCTTGTTCTTTTTTTTGTCTAGCGGTACGAACACTAGCTGAGAGTGTATGGACGTCAAAGAGGAGCGTATTCTCAGATCGTCAGGTGTTGACTGCTTGAAGTCCAGAAGGAGGTATGAGTGAGGTCGCTTGAGTTCATGGGTAAATATACTAGAGAGGGCCGCCGCGTTGGACGGAAACACCTGGCGAGACAGACTAGCTATTTGCCCCATGTCGCGCGGGTTCTTGAAAACAATCATGTAGTGAGCGTTCAGACTCATAGTTTGAAAGTCGGGTGATTTCTGGAATAGGTTCTGAGTGATGTATATGACGCTCACGTTCCAGTGATGCGAGTATTTAGTAAAGATGTCGGCTACCACTTGCTGATTGGAACTGCTCATCAGATCGTCCAATATCAGTAGAGTGTGGGGTCGTAAAGCGTCTTCTGCTACTTCCACGTCTCCCGCTATAGACTCTTTGCTAGGAAGACCTTCTCTGAATTCCACACCGTACTGATTTTGCATTTTTTCAAACAGAGGTTGCCACTCGCCGTAATGGTAAAAAGTCTTTTCCACCGGCGGCGTGACCAAATTGTTCACGTCGCTCAGAAATTGATCCACCAAGCGCGATTTTCCACAACCCGACGGACCGCTAATGATACAACTAAAGGGTCCTTGTAGTCGAGCGTCGAAATGAATTTCTGTGAAGAGTTTGCTTTTACTACTGGACATTTTTTTTTGTTTTTTTTTCAGGACGCGTCAGAGAGCGGTTGTGTGTCTGACTGTCTGCTGTGTTTCTCACTCGAACGGTCGGTAGTGAATGGTTGTGGAGAAAAGTCAGCCGACCTTTTTATTGATACCGGCCGGTGTCACAGTAGCGGCGGCAGAAGTGACTTTTTTTGCGATAAAATTCTATTTTCACTCAATAGTCATAAATGTTTGTATCAGACTCCAGAGGAGTCTGATACAAATATTTATTTTTTTTTAAAAAAAGAAGAAGAAGAGGAGGAGGAGGAGGAGGAGGAGGAGGAGGAGGAGGAGATTAATTTTTTTTTTTTTTTTTTTTTTTTTTTGATCATTTAGGCAAAGCTCGTCGCTTTGCCGTTTTTTTTTCTATTTCTGTGTTGTGACACGATCGTCTCGAAAAAGCAATAAGGCGTGTGAGCGCGGCGGTGACAAATACATATTGGAGCGTATGGTTTAAAATAGTGCGTCCCTATCTTCTTCAATTCGGCTGCGTTGCAATATGCGGGATAACAAGTGACGACGTCGAAACGTTTAGAGACCGTGTTCACGTCGGCCACAACGCGCGCCCACCGAGTGGGAGCTGCAGTCGCTCCCAAGAAACCGATCGGCTTGTCGAATCGTTTCATAGCACTTATTCTCACTTTATAAGAGGAGGCAGGGTGAGGAGAGTAGCGGCGCTCTTTCTTTTCATGAAACGCCCAACGAGTGGGGGCGCTGAGAGCAGCTGTTATGCAATAGTAGAGTAAATGCTGTTCTGAGAAGACGGCTCTCGGCCATGTCGCTACGTTTTCCTTTTCCGCTCTTGTATAACGACGATGGCGCTCAGCTTTGCATTTCTCGAGAATTCGGTACGCTTCAAGAGAAGCGTGAACCTCAACTACGTGACGCTCTCTCCTTTGAGATAAAAAAATAGCCGGGCAGTTGAGGAGAGCACTTTGTTCGCGCGACCGTCTTTTAGAAACTCGCGCCCTCTGCAGCGCCATATTTCTTTCCTCCGAAACAAAAAAGACTGAGTGAAAATAAAAATTTAAGAAAACAAAAAGCTCAAAGAAAAAAAATAAGCAATAAGCAGACTCAGCTCGAAATTCCCTGCTGGCGTGATGGCGGTGACTGCAGGCGGTGGCGGCGGTCGGCTGGCCGGCGGTGGCGGTGTCGGCGGCGATGGTAGAAGGGTGTGTGGAAAGAGAGACGCATCTCAGTCTTTTATAGGAGCGGCGAGTCTGACATTTTCAGCTGTCGCATGCTGACCTGCTGCTATCATAAGAGAAACAAAAGCCCTAATCACGCTTTTCAGCTGGATCCTTCCACCCCGCCAGACATGGATCCAGATGGGAAGGTGGTTTAAAATTAAATCCGTGTACCGACTGTCATACAATAGAGTAATTAGTTGAACGCGTGTTACCTGTATAAAGGATTAGCGGGTCATGGGCTCAGCGTGTGTATAGAAAAACAACTACAGGTAGCGTGAACAAAGCGACCCCCTCCCTTTCTGTCACTCTGTCTGTGACTAGAGGGTGTGCGTGTGGTAAGCGGCTTAAATCTAAAGAAAAACAAATCACCCTCTCCTGTCGTCAGCAGTCAGCCGGCCGGCGGCTGGAAAATGCGATTAGAGGGATGATGAGCCGCGTAGTAAGCGACTTAAGGCTGATCTAAAGACCTGCCGTGAGGGGGCAGCTGGCCAGTAGCTTGAAAAAAAAAGGGGGGGGGAGGGGAGTAAGAGTATATAAGGGGGAGTGAAACCGTATTCGGCATCGTCATCATCGTTCACGCTACTACTACTACTACCACTACTACTACTACTACCACCACCAGCACCGCGCCTCAATTTGCAGATCCCCATGATGGAAAGTTGCTACCGTGACATGAAGCGGAATGACGAAGCGGCGCGCGAATGTGAAGCTGATGCTGTAGCCTCTGCTACTGCTGCTGCTAGTGCTGCTCAGCGTGCTACTGCTGCATTTACAGCGGCTGTTAGTGACGCTGGTTGTGATGACGTTGTTGTTGCCGCTGCGGCTGTGACTGCTGCTGTTGCTGCCGCCGATGCAGCTACTCATGCCACCGATGCCGACGCTGCTGCTGCTGATGCTGTTGCGGCTGCCGATGACGCCGCTGATAACGCTGCTAGTGCCCGCTCTGCCGCCCTTGCTACTGTCGCTGCTGCTGTTGTTGCTAATGCTCACGCTACTGCTGCTACAGCTGCTGCTACTGCTGCTACCGCTGCTGCCGAGGCTGCTGCCGCTGCTGCCGATGCTGCTGCCGATGCTGCCGATGCTGCTGCCGATGCTGATGTTAGCAGTCGCGTCGACAAAGAATCGTCATTTGTCACTCTTAAACCTCCAGTTGAACGCGCGACGAGTAGTAGGGCTACCAACGCGACGGCCGGATGGTGCAACTGGTGTCGTCGCTTCTGCTCGTGCGCTTGCTTTTCTTCCAGTCCTACCTGCTGCTGCTACGGTATGATAGTGTTATAGTGTTTGAATGAGAACGCGCGTAGTTACACATAGACGCTGTAACAGATGTGATTTTTTTTTTGAAAATATAATTTTAACATAACATGGAACTTGTTGTGTTTATTTTCTATATATAAGTTGTTTGTTTACAAACAGTCACGTGTCACGTGGTGTTGTTTACAAACAAGAGAGCCACGTGGTGTTGTTTACAAACAAACCCTAAGTAGGTCACGTTACCCTAGTTACCAGAATGCCGGCTTCTGATTGGCTGAGCCTAAGTAGGTCACGTGACGTAAGCAGGTCACGTTACCATGGTTACCAGAATGCCGGCCTCTGATTGGCTGAGAGCTTCTAAGTAGGTCAGTAGGTCACCCAGAATGCTGGCTTCTGATTGGCTGAGAGCCCTAAGTAGGTCACGTTACCATGGCAACGGGTCACGTGACCAAATGGAAGCCTCTGATTGGCTGCATGTCGATTGAGTAATAAACAGTACTTAACTATAGTCCCGTTCCGATACATACTATACTACTAGCGGGTTTATAACTACTACTGATTAGGGATGAGTAATTGAGTGCTGGAATCGGTTAGCGGTGGGGGAGTGTTGTTTACTTGCCCTTCTCGATACATGCTGTACATGATCATGTGAGAAGCCATGATGAAAGGAGGCGCACGGAGCATTCTTTCAATTCGTCTGTTGTATATCTCCCTAGTATATGAATAGATGAGTTGTAGCGAATTGCTCAGAGTCATCCGTCTCTTCCCTAAGGGAGCATTGCACTACTAGGGTATACCTATTAGTAAATCTATCACGGAATCCCATCTCTGACATTCCATAGAACATAATCCAATGAAATGTCCCACTACAATACAAATGCCTTTCATTTCCTTCATCTCCTTGGTTACCCTGAATACTACTCTGTTCATGTGGCCATGATGACGGCTTTGGTGACTTCCGGCAGATAATCTCCTTGTGGTAAGAGATAATCCCACTTAAGACGACCACAAGAACGGACTAATCTCCACTCAGCGTGAAGAGGTGGCGGCGCATACTACCATGTCGGCAACCCGATAGCGCTATTTCCTCCCAACCTCCATCTAAAATCCTCTCTCACACATCACAGACCCAGCGGCAACCTTACATGGTCATCTTTCCTATGATGTCATTTACTTACTGTTTTACCAAGAAAACAGCTTTCCCTTTTAACATATTACTAGAAGGTGTCATGACAAGATAGGAATAGATAATTATTATCTGAGGAATTGGATCTCCCTCGGTCCTTGACACACAAAATTACATAAATAGAACTACATGAGGGTGCCCCTAAACGCCCATGTTATCTTCACGCTAAAATCTCCATTTTACATTTTAAGCCAGGGGAAGAACAAATCAGTTGTGGTGGATATCCCGCTTGAAGCAGTATGTAGAGACGTCACATTTATTTCGCCCACCAAGAAAAGTATGGATATCCAAAGTGCTTTCTCCATATTGAATAACATAATCACTACCGTGTATCTCTAATTGGTATCACTTTGGCTTTTATGTCTCAATTTCTGTGCACTTCATTAGTAGAGCAGTAGCACTGCGTCCAGTACTAAGGATTAGGGCATGCTAATCCCCCACATAGCGTGCAAGTCATTGAGCAGCATGAGAATTTCCCTGGTTGGTATCTAATCTCCCTGAGTGGCTCACAGTGGTGATCGGGCTATCATTGTTGCCGCCTAATTAGACGCCCCTAATGGCTCACTTGTCGACTCAACAGCCATCCGATAGGCGCCTGTCCCAAACCGCACTTTTCCTACTACCCTGCTTCACGCCCCTAGTGTAGGCCCAATCAGCCGCAGCACCCTACCTCCCGCGGGTTGTGTTACTGTTGGAGCTGCTCCACCACAGGCTATATGAGCAGCTTGCTCTTATTATGGCATGTGCGCTGATCACCTATATATTTAAGCTTTTGGTGATATCATAATATTATAGGTTATAATCAACATGTCCCCCAATACTAAGAAAAACTGCTCTGGTGCGATGGTATACATTGAACAGTTGTTTACTCGTTCCAGGAACTAGAGTGAGCTGTAATTTCCAGTTATGATCAGTTAGGGCCATCACCTGATCAGGCACTTATACAGAATAGACTCAGTGCAGTTAAGACATTAGCGATACGATTCAAAACAATGAACTTGCTTGCCAAATATTCGTAAAGGACAAACGCTGCTACTGTACCAATGCACACACAGACGTCACTGTGACCAAAAACTACCTCTGAAATCGGAGACTGCCTGATATACAGAATTAAGTCGTCTTGGCGACGCTCGCATTTCTGTGTGTGTGTGTGGGGGGGGGGGGGGGGGGGGTTCGGAATGAACTATATCTACAGGCTGTGTCTCACGACCTTGGGCCAATGTTTTTGTCTCTGATCGGGTGCCGTCTCTGACCAGGTGCCGTCTCTGACCAGGTGCCGTCTCTAACCAGGTTTCAGAAAAAAGGTGTTTTAAAAAGAATTCTACTCATATATATAAGAATTTGTAAAAACGTTATGGCGGTTGTTATATACTTATACTTATAATTATAATTAGCCTCCTGCTGTTGGTATTTTGACCTTATCAACCCAAGCCGGTCAGAGACGGCACCTGGTCAGAGAGGTCACCTGGTCAGAGACGGCACCCGGTCAGAGACAAAAACATTGGCCCAAGGTCGTGAGACACAGCCTCCACAAATGTTAGTATGTGCGTACAAGTGTCATTGACCTGGGCTTCAGCGAACCCAATTCCTTAACTACGTGGATATGTTCTTCTCGAATGGACTCTTTCGCAACCTCCGCTGCTGGCTTAGTGCTGTTCCCGAGAAGGCAGTCTAATACATTTGCCATTTTTTCATGGGCCATGAAGCAGATTCGGTACAAAATTGAAAACTGAGAGAACAGGCATTTCCGTCCTATAAGTACCAACGATAAAGGTCACTGGCCGAGGAAGTTCCTTCTCAAGCCAGAGTAAAACGAGGGGTCTTGGGGGAGATATGCTCGGCTGTGAAAGCCTTCCCACAGCCTAAACGGTACCTCTCCCATTACACGACTCACTTAGGGTCTTCTTTATACGAACATCAGCCGCACCCAATGTCCCCACTGTGGGCTCTTTAGCTGGGAGACGGTCTTGGGTAGACTGACATAAGACCTAAGGTGTAATGCGGCAGCAGTCAGGTGTGAGAAAAGTATTACTGTAACTGCAGGCACTGCTATTAGTGGACATATACATAGATCAATGGTGCGTTAAATTAAGACGACCAAGCTGGGGAAGTAGACATAAATCTCCAAAGTGGTATGCACGGAACGGTCATGGACTTCTCCAGTTTAGAAATGGTTTCAAACATCTCGGTGAATATATTCAAATACATGTATAGGCATAAATGTTCTACCATACATGTATAGCAAGAACTAGAATACATTAAATTTGTCTGATTGGTAGGAACCCCTCTGCACTATTGATCATGTGCCTCCTACTGAGTAGAGTATGGTAGATGATGCCTATATAGAGTGTGAGTATTTGATTATAAGGTGTCAGTCTATAGACGCCTCCTGGGTGTTGACAGTGAACCTGTTATCTAAGGATTACAGAGGCTCCTAGCCCTAGACATTTTGATTACCAGGGTGTCCGGAATACAGCCAGTGGATTAGGCCCGCCGTACCCTGGGGATCAAGCCCATGGTAAAACAGGGGGATGACACCCTGCAAGGTCCCATACCAAATGATCCATTCTGCCACTGGACTTATCCCTCATCTCAGTGACCCGATGGGGGTGGCCTTAGAGGAAACTGGAGGTGGGATGAAGGGTTCTGGGGGATGGGGATGGGATTTACAGAGCTGTGAATCCTAACTCATTGTCACCCCACTGCCTCATCCTCCTCCGGATGTATCACTGTAACAGCCTACCAGAACGTGTAAAGCTCAAGATCCAAGCAAAAATGAAAGGTATGAATGGTTTACAGAGTACCATCGCCAACATATTCAAAAATATCCTCCCTGTTTTATTGTATTATGGTTAATCTTTTGCAGAAAGAAACAGGAGTAAATGACTATTGTCCCCAATGGTAGGGAAAGACCGTGTTAGGTCCGTGATCTCTTATTGGCACTAACCGCATTAATTAACAGACAAATTAATTTAACTTCTTGTAATACGCATCAATGGAAAATCCATATTTGTCAATGGAGTTCATCTCTTTATTCTAAATTGTTCATTTGAAGGAAAAATCAATCGTAAAGAAAACAAGCCAGTCAGCTAAAATGGTTCAGTCAGCATGGAACCAACTATTTATGACTTGTTCAATTTCACATTGGATATGGTTACTGTGTGCCATGTTATAGACCTAAAGTGTCGCTAATTCACAGGTATTACTATCAGTATAAGAGCCATCAGTGAAGCTCATATATTGCCTACGTCACCAGCTATATATTATTCAATGAGACTCTCTTCTGCAAGAAGATATTTCATAAACAGAGTGATACTCATGGATATTTGTCCTACCTGATTAGTGGGGTAAGCAGGTAAGGAGCCTCATTTACTGCTCACAACGCATACATACCTGCAAATAGAGAGAAAACAGAGTACAAGATTATTATGGTTTCAATTTCAATTAATCTTCTAACATCTTTTAACAAAAAAAAAAGTGAATATCGTCGTCTCATTGTTTTATAACATAATGGGTTGATCTAACCTCAGAGTAGTGCATTCCGTGAGTAATTTTATTTCTAGGTTGATATGTTATAGTTGTACTAAATCAGGGGACACATGTATTTTATTTAGAAAATAGCACGTCCGTAGCATAGAACAGTGTTGTGTTTCGAGTAGCGGTACAGCTGCGAAACTGGCTTAGAATATAGCATAACCCCACTATAGGCCTATAAATAAGACATCACAGTCCAAAATGGTTGACCATATCTTATGAGATTATGAGTTTGGTATTCCATTTCCGATCTCAAATAGAGCCAATGGAGATGGGGATACATTATCGATTATGAATCAGTATACAAAATAAAGTAAAGTAAAGTAAAGTAAGTAGTGAATTTTCGCTGATTAGCTACACGCAAAAAAAATACATACAGAATAACTATCGTCAGCGAAAAAAGGGAAACTCACTTTTAGATTTATGTAGCATGAAGGAATCTGATCAAACTCATATATCTACAACTTTTAAGACAATACTATATACACTGTAACTCTTTACTCAGTTATCAGTATCATTTTAGGATGATAGAACAATCATTAACTAAACAGCATAGTCTATATACGGTCCAACACCAATAGACAGTTTCAGTCAACCATCTACACGAACGTTGTCTGTCATGTGACATGCGACACACACGTTTCTTTACGCTACTTAACACTACTTTTAAGTTATTGTCAACCTCACTATATAGGCGTCAACTCTGTCATTTTCATACATAAGCTATTGAATACTATGTGCTGAAATATTGTGTGCTGCGAAGAATGTGCTATAACGTAAGGTTGTCCTTCTTGCTTATCCCTGTATATACCGCGTATTATGGGAGTTTCTTCTTCTTTTTTCAAATCTTTATATTAATGATCTCAGAAATACACACACACATATATATACACATAGTCTGCTGCGAAGTTGCAGCTGCCTGCTGTAATGTCACAACCCGTAAGCTTTTTAGAGGAATGTGGTTTGATTTGCTCTAAACCAACATGGGGACTGCTCATATAATACCATCATGTTTCCACTTCTCAGGACCTGTTGGTGCCAATGTCTAGAGATGTAGTTAAACAGTGTGTATAGAAAAGGCAGAGGGGGTTGGGAGCAGGGTCAGACACAGGAGGAAAAAGTCCTTTGTCTGGGGCCTACAGACATGAAACGAGGGACCAGACACGTGAGTCATATGCCATAGCGTGAGCGTATGGTAAGCAGCTCGGTGCGATTCATGAGTAGCTCAAGACTTTCCGGTCTGTAGCTCGGCATTCTCCTACCTGCACATTCTCTGACAACAATGGTATAATGGCAAATCCTACCGCAGGGAAAAGAAACACCACCTAAATGTCGCCCATGGGAATTCAAGTAAACAAAACAAATATCACCAGTCCACATAAGGATTCCTGAACATTGTGCACGCTCTTTCGGTGGTATACTTTTTCCGGTCGCTATCGCTACTGCAAGCATCTGCCGATGGTATAAAACCTTCCAGACGTAAAACAGACAGGTCGTGAAAAAAAGAAACTGAGGCCCAACAGAGGAAGCCACTAGCTAATCCAAGCGGAAGCCACCTGAGGGGTGGGTGGCCGCAGACTCCAGGGACGGCCGGGAGGCGCTGTGGGAGGCAGGCGGCGTGACGGGCCACAATTCACATTCCACTCAGTCAGAGCAGATAAATAATGCACAGACATTCGGGGTTTGCCACCAGGTTTGCCACTAGGGTCGGCGACAGCATCCTTCTCCTTGCTGGACAGACAGGTGGGCGGGGTAGCGCCGCCAACGGCCCGCCCCCTGCAGCAGGCTTTATCCTGCTCGGATGGGCTTCTCTAAGGTGGACGTAACATCTGATAAAGAGCTCTGGTAGAGCAGCTCAGAAGGGCAGGCCACCGGGAAACAGAGAGGGAACAGCTCACAAACAATGTCGATATGTCCAGCTGCTATGTGTCAAGGAGGAGGAGGATGAGGCGGTGTCTGTATATAGGCTATGTAGAAAATGAAGGCTTGGCAAAGCCGAGTGGGGAGGGGGTTAGTATAGGACTAGATGAGCTGCTCTTTGCATAGGCAGTCCAGACGGAGCTGCTTTGTCTATAAGACATGACAAGGCCACCGTCCTTCACATGCCCCAAGCACAGACAACTATATGTACCAAGTATTGCAAGATGGTTGGCTTCCAAGGACAGATATCATTCTACAACTATTGTGTGCTAGGGTGGCTAAGGAGAAATGAGCTATACATGTAACCGTAAAGCTTTCATTTGTATGAAAATCAAGGATCAGGGTTCAGATACAATTTACCCAGTGGGCACAGCCCCATTCTGCAGCTCTTACTAGTCGTTGTTTTAGTGGTTAATCCTTTTGCAGCCCTTACTAGTCATTTGGGCAACACTCAGTGGCTCGTTGTAGTTTTCATAGGCAATGCACCAACATTTAGGTTGAGCAGGCAGCGTTCATTAAGGTCTTAATATGTGGTGCATGTGCAGTGATGCAAAAGCAGCCCTTTATTAGTGGTGCACATCACTTCTTAGTAGGAGCTGCAAATGCAAAGCTGTAATTGACCCCTTTAATAAGGGCAGCGGGGCTGTTGCTATTTAAGCCCTGCAGATTAGCTGTTTACTAGTCACTGCTTACGCAGTAGCTAGTAAGAGTTGTTTTTGCAGGGCTGTATAGCATGCATATAGCCCCATATTAGCCAGCTACTAGGTGCTGCCCGTGCTGCCCCTATCAGTAGCTTTTCTGCAGTGCCTAGCCAGTGCTGCACGGGAAGCAGCTAGTAAGAGTTGCTTTGCAGGGCTGCATAGCATACATTTAGCTCCATATTAGCCAGCTACTAGGTGCTGCCCGTGCTGTCCCTATTAGTAGCTTTTCTGCAGTGCCTAGCCAGTGCTGCACGGGAAGCAGCTAGTAAGAGTTGCTTTGCAGGGCTGCATAGCATACATTTAGCTCCATATTAGCCAGCTACTAGGTGCTGCCCGTGCTGTCCCTATTGGTAGCTTTTCTGCAGTGCCTAGCCAGTGCTGCACCGGCAGCAGCACCTAGCAATATATATATATATATATATATATATATATATATATATATATATATATATATATATATATGTATAGTAAAGGATAAAGCCTATGTTCGTTTGCCACACACATACAGATAGTTAACAACCTAACAGACAAGTATTTGGTCTCTTTTTGTCCTTGATTTTGATTGGCCATCACTATCATAAATTTGCTATCCATATAATATTAAAACCAGACCGTATAGCTTCTCCAAAACTTCACTTAACTTGTTTGTCACTCAATTGAGATGCTTTGAACCCCTGTCTATTTCTAGCAAATACGATATGAAGAGTTTGGATGCAAAACGACATAAGCGCCATTTCCGAAAAAAGAGACAAAATTCGGCAAAAGGCTTGTTTAGGGGTGGTTAGATATAATCCACAAACAACTTTTCCAAAATCAACAATTTTTCATGCCATTAGGGTCTGCTCAGTACACATTACGTCACCAAATTATTAAAATTGACCCCAGGGTATCTTTACAAAAAGCACTATGTGCATCAATTCTGGGATGGATTTATGTCGTTTTGCATCCAAACTCTTCATATACTACTGTATGCTTGTAGATCAACATTTTCTATAACAAATTTCATCACATTGATATAGGCATTTCCTTTGCTATATGTGTATTGTATGAATATGCCCGATTTACTGAAGCATTCTATGAGTAATAATGGATAATTCTACTGCAGCATGTGCTAGCCACTTAAGCAACACTCAGTAGCATGCCTAAGTTTAGTGTCTCTAGGTCATTCCTCTACACCCCTTAGTAGTAGCAGTGCTATTTTTAGACACTGTGCGCTGTAACTATACCCACCACACAGCCAGGCCTGACACTAATCCTATTGGGGATGTGTGCTTGCATCATTTGTACATCTACCAGACACCATCCAGCCTCCACTACATGCACATGGATATGGTATGCACTTGTTCTTCTTTCTTTGAGAAATTGTGGAATTTACGTATATATACATATATGTATCACTAATAACCATCACCAATATACTGACAGGAATTTGAGTGGTCTATGTATAATTAGTATAGGGTATTAAGTTACCCAATGATAGCTGCATTGCAATAACTGAAGAGGGGCTATAGTGTGTAGTGAACCCTACTGGTCTCTCTATATAGAAATACCTAATATTTGTTCTCCTTTTACTTTTTACAGATAAACAGTATGCCTCTGGATACCACAGGATGCAACGCAATGATGAAGAAAGCTGATGTATATTGAATAAAGTACATATTCCAGTGATGAATACATGAGAGAGGCTGCATTTATCCATATTTGTAGCACTGCTGCCCGGGCAGCACTGGAGCAGCACTGATTAGTAGCTGCTTGCAGTACTTATTCAGTACTTTGCAGGCAGCTACTAGTCAGAGCTGCTTCTGGAGGGTTATATATCGTTACATTTAGCCCCAAATTAGCCAGGTATTAGGTGCTGCCCAGGCAACACTGATTAGTAGCTGCTTTGCAGTGATTGTTCGGTGCTTTGCAGGCAGTGACTACTAAAGGCTGTTTTTGCAGGGCGGCATAGTGTTACATTTAGCCTCAAATTAGCCAACTATTAGGTGCTGCCTGGGCAGCACTGATTAGTAGCTGCTTTGCAGTGCATAATCAGTGCTGACCGGGCAGTTACTATTAAGAGCTGCTTTTGCAGGGCTGCATAGCGTTACACTAAGCACCAAAATAGTCAGCTACTAAGCACTTCTGTGCAGGGCTTTTTAAGCGTTGATTAAGTGGTGTTGTGCCCACTGGGTAGTTTCACACTGATCTTTGTTTTTTACACAGAATATGTTGCCAATGCTGCTACCATCTGAACCCTGTGCACAATTGGTTATTGCTAGACATACACCACGATATGGCGACTATCGTTAATCGACCCTAAATAAGTGGATACATTGTTATGTAACATAGACCTTTCCTGGGTTCGGGAAAAAGGATAATTGCATTTGCATCAATGCATGCCAAATCTATGGAGGGCGGAGGCTATAAATGAACAGCTCGCATTTAAAAGAGTTTAGATTCTAGCATCTCCATTCATTTCCCTACTGACACAACACGTCTGAGTTACATTTAGATTCACCTCATAACTTAAGGTGGAAAGGTCCAGCGACTCTGGCCCTTAAATATATGGTGTGTTAGCTCAGAGAAGGTCATTTTAAACCATAAATCATTAAACGGTGTGTTTAAACGTGAACACTATATCCAGCCCGAGTCTGAAAGGACGAGGACGTCCAGGCCACGACTATACTGTAGACCACTGTAGACACAGTCGTATCAGGTGCCTGGACAGAAAGTGACAAACATGTATATAAAGGATAGCCCAGAGTGACAAAGTTTAAACGAGTTTCCGGCGGCAAGCGGCGCCTGGCGATGCTACACCCTGCCACCCCCACCACCACCATGCCTGACCCCACTGCTGGCCATATATACATATCAGATATATAGCCACCCCTTAATACACACAGATTTGTCTGTAAGGCCTACCAACCTCATTCTAACCCCCACACCAACTGCTTCCACACATACATATACAGCCACCCCACCCAAACCCACCTGCACCGAGCAGCATCGGAAATCCCGTACGAGAATCATGTAGTCCAGAGGGGGTCGGGTAGAGGCAGCCAGACCGGACGTCCGATGTTATCCAGGCCAGAGTCGATCCCTACTGTATCTCCTGAATCCCCGGAGCCTGGAGGAGCAATGGTGGTAGACCACGTCGGACAGGAGGCTTTTTAGTGTCTGCTATTCCTGCTGGTCTCACCATAGCAACAATGGGGTAACAACAATAGCAGGAATGCCGCCTGGATGGCTGAGCAAAAGGAGATTTGGTTGCATGTTTCGTGTCTGATGCTAAAATATGCAAGTAATATTTGATTATAGGGGCGTGTTTGGAGTGATGAAAGTCTAAATCTCTGATCACCAACAATAGCGCAGGGCGTCACGCCAGGAGTGATATCCTGGGGGAGAATTTCTATAGACCGCTTTATTCCTCCTGTGGCACACGCGCCCCTATCCGTTCTTCATCAGTGCATCCAGGTTCTATAGCGTTGTAGCATATCCTCTGGCCATAAATATCATTATAGGATACAAAGAATAGAATACAAACAGAAATCAGAGAAATTGCATGGTGGAACAATGAGGTTAATGCCACGCCCTTGGGTTACATTTCAATCATTAATGTGCCTTGTGTCATAATCAGATAACACCTCTTTCCTGCATGAAGGGAACTGGGAATTAGGATGTGCCACATATACCCGTATGCAGCCTGATTCCATGTTGGACAGTATCAATATAAGTGCTACTATATCTCCATCTGAGGGCTACACAGTCTATAGTCAGAGTAGAGTGGGGCTTTAGGGCTGGGTGAGGCTGTAGTAGCTAGTGGTGTGGTCTGGCACTTTCTGTCTCACCCATAAATCTGGGATCAATGGTCAGAGGTGGCGTGTCAGGTCATTGGATACCTCACGCCCAGGCCATCTCCACAGCCGCCTCCAGAGTGCCTCCAGCCCATCCAGCCAAACACCAAGCCACTGCCTCACATCCACCAGGCCACCACCGTATACACTTTACCTAATGGAAGGAGTTGGAAAGGAGCCCTTAAGATACAAGCCCCTATAACGGGAGGCCCTCTGACTAAAGGCCGGGTGAACAATGGACCCTTTCGTCCAGAGGGGGCTAGCGCTTGACAACTGAGCTGATAACAATTTTGCTAACCAGATATATTAGAGACAACAAATGAGAATCCAAGTCTACACTGGTGGTGTGGTGTTTATTACATGAAATATGCGATTGCATTAGAGAGCACCAGGGTCGTTCAAATACTTGATTCTGCCTGGGTGCCGTCTGTAACACTGCACTTATTCAAGGTAGCATATGATGTACTGTCCTCCATAATCAGTCCAATAACCGGTGACAACCTTTTGATACATATGTATCAAGTGTATCATTTATTTTTTTTCAATCGAGGGCAGTGGCTTCACCCATAACCGATTTGTACCGTTTTGCTGTCAAACTGCAGTACACCGAGCTGGTAGTCAGTCTCATCAATGTAGCCCCTGTTGTACACATAGTATACATGATACACAGCTGATACAGTGAGGCAGAACATACTTCCCTTCTAACAAGCAGGCTGGTTGTAGCCCACTATTCACATGAACCAGCTCTCAAAATTCCCATAACTCTGGAATCTACCATGGGCTAGAGTTGACTCGAAGATGGCATTATATTCTTGCAACACCTCTCAAGGCGGACAGCACATGTATGTTCGTGGTCACTCTGGTTACTATCTATATCTAATATCCAACAGGTATGTGCCTGGTCGCTAAATAAGAGAACATTTGACATGACCAAATAGTCAAGTAATCAGATTTTCTAACACCCCAATCGTGGATATATATGTATATGCTGTCCGACTTTAGGTGACCTTTCTCTGCCATGTAACACGCTGTCAGAGCACAAAGCACTGCGCAGCAGGATCCGTAATGCCCGGTTCAATACCAATTACCTGTCCAATGACCCCAATCAGTGCACCCTGTGTGGGCCTGATAGCGCACTGATTACTGACAGAATATGTTGATCACTAGCCAAGTGTGCCCTTACATAACGCTGGCAACCGGATCTCTGCAGGATGCGTGGGAGGGCCAGGGAAGGTGAATGTTACTAGTCGTTCTAGATTGCAAGGTAAACATGGCAGCAGGTGGTGGGGATCACATGAAGGTGAGTAAACCTGAACCACCTGGCCACCATGTGAGAGGTGAGGTGCTTATTGAGGCAACATGAGGTGGACTCTGGGGTGGTGGCTAGATACAAAGCTTCTAGTCAACTACTAATGAAAAGTTCCTTATTGGTATTGAGAGATGCATATTATGTTATTGGAAGATCCTTCTGCAATCTTATTTACGAAAGGGATAATATTGAACTCTCAGGAAAGAGGAAACTTCATTAGTTAAAAATACACATGTCAAATATCAAAATCAGACTTGTTGTGGTTGTCAACTATTACCCTGCTTAAATCGACCTGCTGTCACACATGTCAGCTACACTAATTCATTTCCTGTGTTTAATTATTATCGATCAGGAGTTTTGACCACCCCAAACTCTATCAAACCCCCACAGTATTAAATTCTGGCAATAGGTTCTGCCTCTCAGCTGTTTACATATATATCATCTATGCAGACTTCATTCCATTTCATCATCACCCTGACATAGTGGGCCTGTTAAGAATAAGGCTAATACAAACCGACACAGTCATTGCCAGACCTAAGCTAAGAAATTCATGAGGGAGAAGAAGTGGTGAACGTGCTAGTGGATCGAGGCAAATGGAATCTGTCGGTAATGCTCTCTATAGCTAAACGGGACCGGGGGTGAGCCCTTGGGACTCAGGGAGAGACACCACCGTGGAGTCCCTAGTCATCAGCTAATCCTGGGCGTGGGAAAATGAGGATCAGTACCTGATGTCATTAGCATATTGAAGCCGTGTTGAGTCAATACCGCTTTTAATTAGATACACGAGAATCCGAGACGCTCCTTGCTTAATCAATTCAGCAGCTTGGGACATAGCTGCATGCAGTACCTTTTTTCTTGGGAAATGAAAAAAACAACATAATTTTGCTGAATCTCTACAACATAATTTCAGTCTATATCCATTGTCAATTCTAATATTTCTATGTGGAAATTATAATCAATATAGCAATTTCATAGAGGTTTCTTGTATGCGGGACAACATTGGAGGTTTTGGAGTACAGAATATAAATACCTCAGATGAGAATGGTGCCCCCCCCCTAACAAAAAAGCTTTTTCTAAATGTTTGTAGGAAAGTCTTTTCATACAGACATATATCTAAAAGTTTTTGTCCAAACGTTTGAAACATTTCATGTTAGCTATAGGTTTTCCATCATTCCATGAACCTCTGCCAGGATCAAACATGTTCTATTGTGTTCAGTTATGATTAAATTAAAGGTTAGTGCCACGCCCTTGGGTTACATTTCAATCATTAATGCGCCTTGTGTCATAATCAGATAACACCTCTTTCCTGCATGAAGGGAACTGGGAGTTAGGATGTGCCACACATACCCGTAGGCAGCCTGATTCCATGTTGGACAATATCAATATAAGTGCTGCTATATATTAATTAATTAGTTCATCTGGGAATAAATGTGATGTTATATGAATACAACGTATATGCCATGGCAATGACATGTACCCGAATAAGATACTAAATCTTTGCAGCTCTATTGATCATTATTTCATAATACAAGGAAATATGAATAAAATATATGCAAATGCAATAAATTGATCAACACAATAATGGGAATCGTTTCGGGGAATGTAGTGTGTAAGGGAAACCTGGAAACTAGTCATTTTAACGAAGGACATCCTAAGAAAAAGTCTCCCAGCTAGGCGCTGCCTGAAATTCCATACCTCCCAGGGGCCCCTCTCTTATTTATAGCTGCCCCTCAACCCTGCGCCACCCTTCACGGAAGGTGAGGGGAAGAGTCGGGTATGATGAGCATTGAGAGGACAGGCAATGTGAGCACAAGTCGGGGCCGCAGACGCCGGGATATCAAGGTAAAGAGTCACTCCACAGCCTCGCTTTCACTGCACCGGAAGCGGAAACGACAAGACGGTGGCGCCCTCAGGTGGCGGCGGTATTTACGTGCCCGCCCGCTGCTCACGTGACCCTGTTTTGTAGGACACTCTTTGCGTGTAATAGCAAATAGGTGCCCACGGGCCGCCCCTAGCTACAGGCCTATCCAATTTCAAGCCGCAGCCCTTCCTGATTTACTTCCATGATGTGCCCCATAAAGAGTCATTGTTGGCCGCGTATATGGCGACTAGATGAAGCTACGGCCGTGAAATGCTTTCTTGGAAGCGGAACATATGCATCTGAATCCAGTCTTTTTTTTCTCTGTGAAACAACAATGTAGGGAAGGTTGATATATAGACGCCTATATAATAGATCATGTAGGGTAGTATCCATGGTTTTGATTCTATCAGCTACCCAGTGGATACGGTGGCATGGGCAGCCAAAGGAGGATTGAGGCCACAAGTCAGGTACACATTGTACTTATAAGAACCCAAGTACACAGAGTAAAGACTCCACAATGAACAGCCCCACATTGTACCTACCATTTTACCATCCTAATGCGGTTCATTGACTGACCAGCCTCGGCTCATTTCTATCCAATTTTATCTCCAATGTACTGCACTTATATGGCGCCCTGAGGAATGGGAGCCAGCCAGCCAAATGGACCGACAATAAATCCCATTCTGGCAGCGTCCGCGTGGAGACAGACTATACAAGGACATATGGACGGGTGGACTGCAGAATGACCTAATCCACATTCACTACCCAGCCTTGTCACCGCCTGGTATCTTGTTGCCAATAAAAAATAAATCAACGCGGAAAGAAAATTAGGAGTACAATATAGATAAACGAGGGCAGCGACCTGGTAGGAGAAAGCAGAAGTCAAAATAAAGAAAGAAGTCAAATACTAAAATTCCCAAAGTTGACTTAACACCAAAAGTAGCAGCAGCAGCAGCAGCAGCAGCAGCAGCAGCAGCAACAACAACAACAGCAACAAGGCAACATCGGCAACAACAGCACAGCAAATGGCATTCACCACTGGCACCATTTATCAGTCTTTGGGGAACAGGAACCCCTGGGGTATAAGAGGATTTCTCGGAATGGTTTGCCATTTACGAGGTACATGAATTATGCGGAGAGCAGGTAATTCTGCCAGCTGGCTCATTAGCACAATGCTACACTGCACTTAGGGAGTTGAATTGGAAGGGCTCGTCGAAGCGTGGAGAAACTCCTATAGCTGTATAGGTGTTCTTAACAAGTGGATGCGCATACATTATACATAGTATGTCTATGACCGATATTGATAGGGGAATTATGTTCTATCTAATCCTAATCTGTGTAAAGTATCGTTTTGATTATAATATACAGTGTAAAACTGGTCAGTTTTATATCGCACACCGATGTAACGGTCATATGTGACCTATCATATATATGCATTTTCTCATTTTCATACAACCATAACAAAAATGCGACTTGCTTGATGCTCGTTGTATAGAAAATAGTAATGCCATTTTCCCCTTTATATCTGTGTTATGTTTGCATGTAGTGCCTTGCAGCATGCACTACATGCTGCATTCTGTAAACCCAACTTGACACCCAGTGGGATCAGTTTTATTTATATTTTAGGACAACATTACTTTCTGTGGATTAAACACAGGATTCCAGTTCCACTATCTTTCAGAATTAATCCCACCACTTCCTCCAGCAGCTTTAATAAAGTCCTAATCTCCTCTAGGGATGTCCATTTAAGGCGACAGTCATGCTCTATCTATTCAGACTCCCATCTCTTTGTTAAAACCAATGAAGTGACTGAAGATGGAATTACGCTGCGTTTTCCTTGCCTCTCTTGTCAGACTCCGGGCATCCTTCCAGGGCCTGATTAAGCGGATCAACCAGCCTGGAGCCATCTATCTCTCAGAGCCATCTCCCTGCAACACCATACTCTAGCAGGAACAACGGGCACCTTGATAAGCAATCACAGCTGGTAGACACAGTAGGCTTACTGATGTACTTGAACCTTTACCACAGACTTTCATCTATATATGTGTACACTCTTAGATCACATCCAGCTCTTTGTTTTGTATGTATCGTATATTGACAGCATGACCCTTGAATAACCATGGTTATGTGGACCGCTTTCTTAATTGCTAATATATTGGTATTCGCATATTTTTAAAGCCAGAATTCATGCTGTAACCAAAGTACTAACTATGGGAAGAGAATACCCTTCAAGAAGCGGACCTCGGGATACCATCTTATGCCACACCACTGTAGTAAGTAGTATATGGCAGGGGACTTTGCAACTGGTTACAATGTATCCCCACACCCACTGTGTTAACATTTGACATTCAAGCTATGTGTATTTGAGTTACCAATTACACAAGACTGCTGGTATACCATTAAGTAATGTGTGAAATCTTGCAGCTGACAGACTGAAAGGGGTTAAGTTAATACCACTGGATACTATTACCCTAGACTTTGGACTGGTAATGTTAAGTAACCTTTTGGGATACAGCCACTTGTGCTGTAGGTGTGTATCTAGAGTCTGGACCCAGTGAGAAGAACACGATAGGCCAAGGTAGTGTTTACAGAGCTGATATCCCAAATATCAGCAAGGTGATCTAGGCAAGGTTATCTAGGCACCAGGCGATGCAATTATATTTACTTAGGTAATTATGCATGGTCGTGTTCATACAACTCCGTAGTTTATAATTTGATGATCTATAATGCTCATTTTCATGTCTATAGCAAGTGTAAATTAATATGCCATGCATATCTCATCTATTCATGGGGATTTTGCCATCGCATCATGCGCTCTTATCAATATAGCTGAAATATCTAATTGAGTTTCCTTTGCATTGACATAAGATTCGTGGTGGTATTAAAGACACACGTGGTGGTAATTTGCAGGTTCGACCCATCTTGTTCAAGAAAGTGGACTTTCAATTCAAGGCTTAAGTCGCTACATAACCAGATACTGTACTTCCTCTAATGAGGTAGGACCATCTTCCTCATGTTTAACATCCTTTAAGAGCAAATCAGTATTTTCACTCCACTGCCTGACTTGACAGTTTAAACTAATTTTAACTTTAAAAGGTTCATCGGCCTTAACTCCGGCTCCCAGGGATAGCAGCAGTATATCAGTGTGGGAGTGCTGGAAGTGGTGTCTGCGGGCTAAGAGAAGCTCTCCGCCCACCGCCTGAGCTTCACTGACCTTTTCACATAAATGTCAAAGTCCATTGTTGTGCCTGGAGGCGTTCAACAATACTCCAGGGTAGGCGTAGGGATTACAGGTGTCGGTGTTGGTATTAGGGAATACAAAGTGTCCATCAGGCCCCATGTTAATCCCACCTGAACCTTACCCATGTACAACACCACAGGTGGTATCTATGTCAATCCCTTCTGTGATCCCCTGGGCCCTGCCAGACTAAGTGTTTTTTACCTCTATACATTGCATATTGGATCGTAAGCAATTTGGTCTCTTTTGCTTATAGACAGCGTCATTTTGATTTATCTTGCTTACAGTAACGATGTTGATTTCCCCTACATATAGGCAGGGTTTCTACAGCATAAGTAATGCAGCAGTGGCCACATAATGACACATATGATAGAGACACAGAGTTAATATTGCACCGTTAACTTGCAATTACTTGCAGTGGTGGATAGTCTAGACATAAACCCAGTGGCACCGATGAGGTATATCGGACGCCTCCCTTATCTGAGGCAATTGACGGGCCTTTCCTGGTGCTACTTTTATGTGTGTAAGATAGGCGTCGCCTTTGTGCTATTTAATTTACAGTGACGGCGCGGCTATAACTAAGATGCCAAGTTAAGATGCCCAGGTCATCAAATAGCCCACACGTGCAGGTCGGAATGGGGGACAACAGTAATAGATTGGGGTGACTAGGTACAGTAGGTACTACGAGGCACAGGGTATATTGCTCCAGTCTACGAGTTGCGGCTGGAGCTGCCAGGATCAGCTGTCCAAGTCTAAGATCTATTCGCTGCTGGCATTGGTTACTCATAAACACTCGGCTAATTACCCACATTCACACTAATATATATTTAATGTTTACAATACTTGGTAAGTTATATTTCTTTAGGTCTAGCTCTCCATGTTTATAAGATAAATAGAATCCGTGGCATGGTATCTATCGATAACCAACTATAAAGTCTACCTGTAGGAATTAATCACCGCATGTTTACTCAAATAACTAGCACAATATGCCAACGGGGTGCCAACAGCTACTGTTATCTCCCATGATTTATAGAAATATACCCGACAGACTTCAGACAAACCAAAAACACTTAAATTATATAAGTGCTGTACGTCTTCTCGACTGCTCATTACCGTTTTAATTTATATTTAATTGCTACCCAGCTGAATATGATTGGTATTCATAAAAGTCTCTTGACAGCAGATGCCACCCCATTCTACAATACAGTAACTAATGAGTTGTGAAGCATACTACTGTGATGCTGGGTATTTCTATATGTTTCTTTTTCACTTTGCCATAAAGAGTCCACAGGACATTAATGTCCGATTAATTATACAGATTTGCACTTGAGAATGTGGGTGCGAACTGCGCACTTGGCTGCACCTGCTAGAGCCGTTGTGCCACGAAGGTGTCGCCCGTTATTAAACCCAGTATAGCTATAGTAGATTGCAGCAGAAGTGACACTGTTCATATATAATGTCATATAAACAGAATAAAATAATGGGTATACAGTACCTGTAGTCATAGCTCATTATAATGAAACACATGGTACGAAGCCACTCTTCAACATAAAAGTCATGCTAGGATCACTAATTCTGGAGATATTGGCTTGAATGTAGCCAATTTCCCTTCCTACGATTAATAACTGGGATTTGCCTTTGGCCTATGTCTGGTAGACAAGCTTGACCTTTTCCCTAGCTGATAGCCAACTTGAACTACTCTGGGTACAAGAATGGAATGCCATTTATAATCAATCGAAAATAGCTGAAATTTAGGAGACGCTATTTAAGACTCATTCTCACCAATGTGATGCAACTGTAAATTTGGGGTTTTTCCAGAATATTTTCACCCCAATCATGTTCACAGGTATATAACTCTCACTATAAGTTAGAGGGGGTTTAGTTCTACCAGAAAATGTATACTTTACATGTTATCTAACCCTTATTTCAGGATTTTTTTGCCAAAAACCACCCAAAAGTTGACGTTTTTTGGTGGGTTTTTTAGGAAAAAATTAATAAAAAAATTAATTAAGCTAATATGGACTCTTTGTTGTGTTCTATAATTGTATATTGTGCTATTGCATCACCCTGGGTGAAAATACAATATATTTTTCTCATACAGCGGGTGGCAGAGAGCAATAACTGAAAAAAATAGAATTTCACATACAGACCGGTTTAAGCTATTTCATCAATTTGGTTACTTTTGCACTACCTACATCGAAACAATCATATGTCCCCCTAATCTATCTTTTTCATTTTGTTTTTTAACCCGTACCTTGTGTTGTAAAACAGTTAGCCTACTTTCATCTGCCTCCTATTGCTGCACAGCACTTGCAAAAAAGTCTGTGAATAAATTTCACCATACAGACCGCTTTAAGGAAATCTGCTTGTACCATCCAGCATAAATATATTTAAGTTTCCACATTTTGTCTCTTATACACTGCAATATACTGCCATATAGTGTAACAGAAATCCAAACTGTATGCCATGTTTCAACGTCCATGTTGGATCATTACTTCCCGTTCCGGTCCGATTTCCACATACAGACCGGGTTAAGAACATACAGACCGGTTTAAAGAAATGCTGTATAGTTGCCTTGGTGAAGTAATACGAGTTGGAAGTGATTATCTGATCATGACCCACTGTATCTTTATTTTTGGCCATCTGAGAACAATGTGAGTCAGTTACTGATAGTTAATTGTTCTGAAATTGGGCATGGGGGGTGATGAAATAGTTGATTTTGTGTTTGGATGGCTCCTAAATAGTACATTTCTTGTGCCCCAGATGACAAAAAGGGTTTGATGTAACTGGCCAGAGCCTTGTACAACTATAATAAGAAATGAAATTTGTGTAATAATAGGCCAAAAATTGATTAGGATGGCCTTTTTTGCGAGTGTTTTAATTTTGGCACATACAGACCGGTTTAGGAACATACAGACCGCTTTAAGGGAATCTGCTTGTACCATCCAGCTTATTTAAGTTTCCACATTTTGTCTCTTATACACTGCAATATACTGCCATATAGTGTAACAGAAATCCAAACTGTATGCCATGTTTCAATGTCCATGTTGGATCATTACTTCCTGTTCCGGTCCGATTTCCACATACAGACCGGGTTAAGAACATACAGACCGGTTTAAAGAAATGCTGTGTAGTTGACTTGGTGAAGTAATACGAGTTGGAAGTGATTATCTGACCCACTGTATCTTTATTTTTGGCCATCTGAGAACAATGACATTGTGAGTCAGTTACTGATAGTTAATTGTTCTGAAATTGGGCATGGGGGGGGTGATGAAATAGTTGATTTTGTTGTTTTTGTGTTTGGATGGCTCCGAAATAGTACATTTCTTGTGCCGGGATGACAAAAGGGGTTTGATGTAACTGGCCAGAGCCTTGTACAACTATAATAAGAAGTAAAATTTGTGTTATAATACTGTACACATATTAATTTTTGCTCAGTACATATTCGCGCATTTCGCGCACATCCCTATGTGCGCAAAAATATGATGTGCGCGAGAATTTTGCACATAAAATTAGCTTTCCAATGATGTCTGGCACTCTATATTGCAATGAAATATAGCCTTGATTACCAAATCTAACATGCTGGAAAAATCACATCACTATGTCGCACATATTGTGCGACAAGGGACTTGGAAAATGCAACAGGGACATCAGGGATAGTCTGGGCTTTCTAAATCTGAAAGAATTTCGTAAATATTCCTATTAGAACCAAAATAAATACACCAATCAAACTTCAGCTTTTTCAAAATATTCTTGACAAATACCCACAAACCCCTCAAAATACAACAATCTAGAGGTAGATTCCAAAGTTAACCTGGAGGAATATGACCACAGAATGCACCAATCTGACAGTAAAATGTTCAGAACACCCCCCTATTTTACAATATATCTTTTAGCTTCTCTTTGAAACATTAAGTGCACAAAACCCTCAAAATATATGACTTACTAAAAGAACTATCAATGTGACAATACAGGGCCATTTATTTCCGCAATAGAGGAGTTTTACCCCCCCCCCCCCCCCCACACACACACACACACCACACGTTGGAAGGGGCTTGGGGCAAAATATTTGAACAAGAGTTTTGGGCTGTAAAACCCTTAGTAATTGTCCGATTGAAAAACCATATAAACTGGCATGTAGCTAAAGATCACCTGATTGCAGTTGCGCGAAAATATGATTGCGCTAAAATGCCTTTATGTGCTAGATGCGCGAAAACTTAGCTGCGTGAAAATATCAATGTTTACAGGACGCCAAAAATTGATTAGGATGGCCGTTTTTGCGAGTGTTGTAATAATTATGGCACATACAGACCGGTTTTGGAACATACAGACCCCTTAAAGGGAAACCGCTCATACCATCCAGCATAATATTTAAGTTTCCACATTTTGTCTCTTATACACTGCAATATACTGCCATATAGTGTAACAGAAATCCAAACTGTATGCCATGTTTCAATGTCCATGTTGGATCATTACTTCCTGTTCCGGTCCGATTTCCACATACAGACCGGGTTAAGAACATACAGACCGGTTTAAAGAAATGCTGTATAGTTGCCTTGGTGAAGTAATAGGAGTTTGAAGTGATTATCTGACCCACTGTATCTTTATTTTTGGCCATCTGAGAACAATGTGAGACAGTTACTGATAGTTCATTGTTCTGAAATTGGGCATTGGGGATGATGAAATAGGTAATTTTGTTGTTTTTGTGTTTGGATGGCTCCGAAATAGTACATTTCTTGTGCCCCAGATGACAAAAAGGGTTTGATGTAACTGGCCAGAGCCTTGTACAACTATAATAAGAAATGAAATTTGTGTTATAATAGGCCAAAAATTGATTAGGATGGCCTTTTTGGTGAGTGTTGTAATTTTGGCACATACAGACCGGTTTAGGAACATACAGACCGCTTTAAGGGAATCTGCTTGTACCATCCAGCTTATTTAAGATTCCACATTTTGTCTCTTATACTCTGCAATATACTGCCATATAGTGTAACAGAAATCCAAACTGTACGCCATGTTTCAACGTCCATGTTGGATCATTCACCTCCTGTTCCGGCCCGATTTCCACATACAGACCGGGTTAAGAACATACAGACCGGTTTAAGGAAATGCTGTATAGTTGCCTTGGTGAAGTAGTAGGAGTTGGAAGTGATTATCTGACCCACTGTAACTTGTTTTTTTTACATCTGAGAACAATGTGAGGCTGTTACTGATAGTTAATTGTTCTGAAATTGTGCAAGGGGGGTGATGAAATAGTTGATTTTGCTGTTTTTGTGTTTCCAACTCCCTGAAATAGTACATTTCTTGTGCTGGGATGACAAAAGGGGTTTGATGTAACTGGCCAGAGCCTTGTGCAACTATAAGAAAAGAAATTTGTGTTAAAATAGGCCAAAAATTAATTAGGATGGCCTTTTTTGCGAGTGTTGTTATTTTGGCACATACAGACCGGTTTAAGGCAGCAGAATGCACATACAGACCGGTTTAAGCAGTTATTGTCTCTATACCGCAGTTGTGCTAGTATTTAAGGGTGCTACAAAATGGTACTGCTAGATAACATATAAGCGTATTATTTGAACCTGCAATCCATAGTTATCTGGGTTAAATTTGATCATGTGAGGTTAGAAAGCTGGAGAGAAAAGTATAATTCCACGTTTCCAGTCGCAGTGTATGCATTTGTTATACCCCATGCATGGCTAAATCGTATTAGGATATAGCTCAGTGTACAGCTTATTCAAAAATATACAAGAATAAAGTGTGATTCAGTTATATGACATCTGTATATTGTCTTTATTACTATAAATTAGTGCAAGTAGGCTGTCCATTATTGGCAACATACAGACCGCTTTAACATACTTTGGTAAAATGGGAATACTGAAATAATATCAACATTAATAGCTTAATGCTGTTTACAGCTGATAAGATGAGGGAATTACCTAATAGAATAAAGGAAAAAGTGTGAATACATGTATCACAGGTTTGGCAGTAGAGAACTGCAAAGTGGATGAATATTTATAACTGCTTAAAAGTGAGAAAATGGAGAAAAGGCCAAAAATAGAGGAACCGGGTATGCTAAAATGAAATGCATGATGGGTAATCTAGGTTTTTTATTGGAAACCGTGTTCATATCCGCTCAAAATACAATTAAGACAAAAATGCTACATGAAGCATGCACTACATTTTTCAGTGCTATAACATTGAATCTCTTAACCCGGTCTGTATGTGCCTGGGATTTCGACATGTCCGATTGCAACGGTTGCCATGGCTACCTCAAACATATTTAACTGCAACCACCCATCCTGTTTTGTCGACCAACACCTCTAGCACACAAATATAAAAGGATTTGACCATAAACCGGAATTTGCTTTGCCCCCCCCCTCCCACCCCAGTTGCATCACATTCGTGAGACTTAGTCTTAAGAGAGGGATTTCCGTCACACCAGACATGTTACAATGCTATATCAAATGCTGAACTTCACGAGGATGGGGGAGGCCACTATACATGCAGGGGTGGTATGATATCAGAAGGATAACTGATAAGTCACGCTGTGACTGCGATGAGGACTAGTAAGCTAGGATGAGGGATAAGGTGGACAATTATGGAAAGTATATATATAAATGTATATGTATATAGGAAGGTGAGGCTCAAACAATGTAAAGTACTAAGTGGATGCATGCATGTATGACTTGCTGGAAGCATGGATGGATATTTAGATGGCTGGGTAGATGGAGGGCAGCATGGAAAATCCGCATAAGCAAGAGTTATGGCTCTTGACACTAGAGCAGAGAAATCTGACCCTCCACGATATTGAGATCGTCCAATCTGCGTGGACAGCAGTCCTCTAGTGAGTCGTATATCTTTGAGGATATTAGTCGGGGATATTTTCTGCAGGTGCAATACACCGCTCCCCCTCTCCCATCTCCTTTCCGGTGACGTATGACCACACGACTCGTGGCAGATTGGTGAGTCTGTTGAGAATTGCTGCTGCATCACTGACATATTCCGAGATGAGATGTCACGAAAATAAAATAGTGGTTTTCTTTTTCATATGGCAATGTACATGTATAGGTTACATGAAGGTTAACCCGACAAAGTAACAAGAGATATCATTTCACTGGTCTATCGGAAACCCTAGAAGATTTGAGTGCATAGCTATGGATGAACTATTTGACATTCAAGATCAATTTCTTGTGAAAGCATAGGAATTGTAGTACTTTGAAGCTGCAATACACCATTTTGACTTGTATGGACTGCTTCGGGAGCTTTGTCAAATGTAAAAAAATGATATTTGCCTACTATCTAACACCTTACAACAACACTGCTGTTGTTGCCTGCATCTCTCTATAAAACGAACATTTAAGATGAACATAAATTGCGGATTGCCCGTTTTTACCTCGGCCCACTGGGTATGTACTGACGAGTTAATGTCCTCAGGTCACGAGGTACAAGCAGCAGGGGCAACTGAGCAGTTCAAATCTGCTCAACACCCATAATTTGTGAGCAGCTCGACAACCTTATAATCCAACCCCTGTCTGGCAGCACTCGCCCTGGGCTGGATCCGGCTGAATCAATCGGCAGCTTCTAATCAGAGCGCCGACAAGCGCTAGTCTAACTGGAGCTTACACGATGGGGAGCAGCTCGGTGGTGGTGGGGAGCTGCTCTCAGAGGGGTGGGGAGTAGGAGGGTTGGCACATGCTGTGAGCTGCTCGCCCGCTCTGACTGTGGCAGGAGAGGCAGCAGGTATTGTCCCTGTCTAACATGCCGGCACACCTGAGTGGAACCGACATCAAAGAGTACTAGAAGGAAGCTCGCCCCCTTACCTGTCTGCCAAGCAGCAACCATCCCCTCTACCTACCGCCCTAACCTAACCATCCACCCACCCGTTCGTACTAGCCACCTACCCCATCCAGGTGATTCCTATATATGATGCAGCTCGCACTCACCCCCACCATAATATCCCCGTGTATATGCTATCTGCCTCAGTCATGCATGAAACACGAGCAGTGACTCATGCAATGGCAACATGAAGGTGCACTGAGGGGGGCAGTTTTATCTACATTACCTGTTATCTTAACCTTTCTGCCAATTTTGGTCTGCAGGAAACATGTAGCTCTTCTTACAAGACGCCCCTATTTCATGATATCTGCTTAAAGGGAAGCATCAAAAGACTTCTCTCTCATGTCTGCCTAATGGGTATTAGTCATGGCTTCTAATTCAGGCCAAAAAAAAGGTGTGATTCAGGTTACATGGTCTGAAAATATAGGATATTTAGGTTGGAGTTTTTTTTACTCAAAAGTACCTAGAAATTGACTCGCGAACTTCAATGTTGACTCGCCAACGACCACTTTGACTTGTGAATTATAAGAACGACTCTTAAATTGTCCAAAAAATAACCTAAAGTATTAATATTATTTAATATTGGATAAACATTTCTAGGGTCGGCCCTGTTTTGCTAGATAGGGTCGGGTAACTTGAAACACACCTTTCTTTTTAATGTGGCTTCATGGCTTACACGTCAAATTGTTGCACCATGTTATAAATTCATTATTCAAGCATGGTTGGACATTCTTTGGATGATATATATGTCACTGTCAACACACTATTATATGCACAGGATGTTGATGTAAAACGTATTCAAACATCGGGCAGACAAGATGAACGATGGTTGAGATCACGATCACATTTATACTTCAGATATATTTGTCATGCAATTTGCCAAAGTTCTAATCGCGAATTCAATCAATACCGACGGGAATTCTAGATGAACTATTGCGCAGTTGGAATAAACTCATATCAGACGTCCCACAAGCTGTTGTGTGCCGTTTATCATGGTTTGATGACGAGTTCTTTACAGAGGATGGAGATCTGGGAATTCTGTGAAATGTGGATAATGCGGCCAGATTATAAATGATCTTGTCATGGTGGTAATGATCGCGTGGTTGATATTGGCGTTCAGAATAAATGTGTCTGTGAATGGGTGGAACAGTGCCGTTGATGTATCATAATCTGAGACAGAACTTGGGCAAAACATTATACTGTAAAACTTTAAGACTCTATGACCTAATTCGCTCGTTTTATGTCATTCTTTTGGCTGTATTGAAAATCGCCCCTTGTTATGTGATGCTATGGTCAAAAAAAAAAACCAAACTACAAACTACATCCCTAGGAACAACAACTGAACACAATACGTAGTAATCATGCTTCTAACTGTCTAATAAACCATGTTTTAACGCCACATGTGTTTGAGCTACCCGAACAAAGTAGTGGATACCATGAGCTTAAGCTACTATGTGTGTGACCTGTTCGCATCAGCCCTGACCCATTCACTTCTGTCCCGGTTCCGTTTGCTCCATTTTTACCTGAGCTGCTCATTTGTAATACGAATCTGCCCAGGTCTAACCCACCTGCTCCTTGCACCTCACCTGTGTGCTGCCCAAATCCATACAGGTAGGAAGGGTGAGGTGTAGGGGCAGGTGCAGTTACATGGACAGGGGTGTGAAATGCTGTAACAGCAAGTAAGAGTACTGCTGACGAGAAGTTACTTGGCATGTTTGACATAACGCAGATGTAATGACAGAAAGGATGCATGGAGAGATGCAAGAGGTGTATTCTTCGTGACCGGGGCTATATGCTCATGTAACTAATTGCAGCTTAATACGTACCTTTTGGTATATAGGGTAGATTGACCTAGAATCAACCATATACCCTGAGATGTCCACCCCAAATTTATAGTCATTCGTGCATGATAAGCTCTCTTTCCGTGTATCATGGTACACTTTAAGTGTTACTCCTTCCAGTAAAGGACAAACAGAGGCAATACCATACATGAATAACTACATAATTAAGGTGGACATCTCAGGGTACATGGTTGACTCGAGGTTGATCTACCCTATGTATATACCAAACGGTAGTAAGCTGCAATCAGTTACATGAGCATATAGCCCCGGTCACGAAGAATAGGTTAAAAGTTGAAAACTTGAGCTACACCTCTTGCATGGTAAGCCTTTTTTTATGACCAGATGCTACTCAAAAGGCATTTCGAAATATAGCGTAAGAAATCAATATATCATGCGCAACATGATTTACAAACCTTTATGGGCCAATGATAAATCAGAAATAACTCTTTTCCGCTAGGTATACACGAGAACAAGCAATATATTCGATAATATCAGATATGCTACTTTAGATCTGATTGATGTGTGGGTATTTACATGTGAGCATAACAGAGAAGATCATGTTCAGGCACCAGCATAGTATATTATACACTATGAATTAGAATACAGGTTAATCTCGGAAAAGGCAGGCTCTTTATCATTGGATACATAATTAATGAACCTTAGAGTGCATCTGATAAGTTATATTAACTGCTATGCAAGTCCCTTGTATGGTACGGCTGGGAAATGGACTTCCTAACGAGGATGGATAGCGTTTCCCTACTCATCCAAGTATATGGAGCGCTTCACATTAAAAGCGCAGATATCTGACCAAGATGTGATTGGAAAAGCTGCATTTATAGACGAATGTACCTAGCATCTAGGACTTCCTGTTATGATGCACATCAGGTCAAACAGCTATTCCTATATATGCTCTGTAGTCTGTATTAAGAGGCAGAGTTCCAGCCCGAAACATTCCCAAACAGTAGCATGCACCGCCCCTATTGTAAACACAACCTGAACTGGCATGCTGACCCTGGAGGCAATTGTTCCTAGTAAAAGGCTCTAGCACAGTCATTGACAAGGGCGTGTTTATTGCCGCTGGCTCAGGGCCCAGTGTGGCAATGATTGAGGGTGGCTGAGGGATCACATGACGCGTCATGTCAATGACGTGCTTCCTGCTACGGCATGACCGCAGCACCACCTGTTTGACGCTGTTTGTTTCTGGGTTCAATAGCCGTGGATGAACCCCTGCCGCTTCAAGCCTGCTGCTACCATTACCGGCTAGCACAGCCCCAGGACGCCCCATGGGACATGCTATGGGGTGCTAAGTGAGGAGTTGATAATAAACACCTTTTCTCTGAGTGAGGCATCAAACGGTTAATCAACTGATGGGGTGGAAATAATTGCTGTCTAAACCTTCAGTTTGCTTCACATCCATGTTTGGGCGAAGATGATATTGTATTCTACCCGGGAAATATCAAAATAATTCTCCATTCAGGCTATATACAGTGTGATACACCTTACCAAGCTTATGTCATACATATCCGATGGTTCACTACTATACGTCTATGAGGGAGTCTATAATACGTTTAATTGGCAATGGGGTGATCTATATCTAGGGTAGATATAGATTTTTTAACCCACGCTATATTTATCCTCCTTATCTTTTACTGTGATCGAAATTCTCTGACACTTTGAACATCATGAAAGCATAGCGGCAAAACCAGCACCCAAGGTAGCAGCAGCCCACCAGCCATGCCATCCCCACACCCAACATGACCGGGTACCATGGCTGTGGGTGATAAATGGCTCCAGGCACGCCACCTCCACCTACGTCCACCTGCAGCATACCATCCCACCCCAGAACCCATGCTACCCGCTATACCTGCCCCCAGCCAGGCCGTCACCAATGTGGGTCAGCGCCGCATTGGCCCATTAGGATAACTCTATATGGTGCAGAAGGCAGCTAGATGTGGTGGTGGGGGATAAATCGTGACGGTGCCTTACCAGCCCCCAGGGAGTCTGGCTCAGGGAATTCAGGCAGGCCGTTTGTTGATTCTGTCCATCAGCCAGGCTATAGTAAAGGGAGCGGTGGAGGTGGCTGGGCACTGGGTATTTACGTATCATTGCTATCGGCGCCGAGGGCTGAGTGAAAGGGCCTCCGATGTATGTGCCGCCAATTACCCAACACTGTGTCTTGACGAGCTCCTATTTGTGCCGAAGCAATGCATTAATGCTGCCTGAGGGAGGGAAGGGGTGGCAGCAGCAGGACTGCAGCTTCACCATTATCCCTGCAAGGGGTCCACGGGAGAGGGGGATCTGTGCTTGGTTTAATTACAGACACCTCATTAATTATAATGCCATTAAAACAAGCCAGCTTACATGTGGGCAAACACGGATAGCTGTAAGGTGTCTAGGGGAAGCCGGATCACTGGTGGGTGCATAGAAGAACCTCTAATTTGTATCTTAACCTCTTTATATGGAAATAGATCTAGGATAATGAGTCCATGGACATGGCAGGCCTTCATGCTGGGTCCATCCATGGGATCTAAGTCACGCCCACGTGAATCACGCATGCAATACCCTACCAACGTCATCGATTCATAAAAGGGAAGAAAAAATACTATTACTACAATGGGATTCAAGTCATGCCTATCTTGGCTTCCTGCTACCAGCCCAATCCTATTTTAGTGGTTAATGGTCTAACAAAAACTACAGGCAGGAGGATGATTAAGCAGGGGAATAGCATACTAAGTATTTTACAGTTTTATGTATGACACATGTCATGTCCAATTCACATGAGCTTCAGACATTCCAGTATAAACAATTATAATTGGTGGGTGAGGGTTGGGGGCAACAAATATACAACTAATATTTTAGAGAACTGTGGGACGTATGATTGGAACAACCCCATACTCCAATGCTCCGAATTTCTGGTTAAATCTTGAATCATGAATACATCATGAATACAATTCTTTTGGAGATTAATAAACTGGCGTTATCCTGGTGATTTTATTAATGCCATGGTTTGACGCAGTAGATCTATGGCTGTGTCTCACGACCTTGAGCCAATGTTTTTGTCTCTGACTGGGTGCCGTCTCTGACCAGGTGCCATCTCTGACCGGGTGCCGTCTCTGACCGGATGTCACTTTGGGAGTTTAGTTATGTTCTAACAACAACAGGAGGCCAATAATAATTACATAAGAGCTGCCATAACGTGTTTATATATCCTTATATATATGAGTATAGGTTAACATTAAAAAACACGTTTTTCTGACACCAGGTCAGAGACGGCACCTGGTCAGAGACGGCACCCAGTCAGAGACAAAAACATTGGCTCAAGGTCGTGAGACACAGCCCTATACTAAACAGAATCTTTACAACAAATCTAGAGTAGTCGTTTAGGTAGGAAACTGGGACCAGAAATCTACACTGAGGAGAGTCCAGTCCGTGTCATTACTGGTCGGGGTGATGATATGACAAAAAAGTCAATGTGAACAAGCAGTAGTGTGTGGGGGCTGGGACTCTGATTAATTCCCAACACTCATGTCCTTGGCCTCAGCACTCACAAAACTGCTCACAGAGCATGGGGAACTACTCGGGACATTCTATTCTAAGACACCAACACCACACGAACAGTTCTTCCCTCAGTCTAGCAGCAGGGCCAGTCTCCCACAGCTGATCCCGTGCCAGTTCCCTGCCTATTGCCATTCACTTACCGTGGCCAGCCCAGTTAGAATCATGGTGGATGTATATTTTGGACTGACTAGGGCTGGGCAGCAAAGAGGGTATGCGTGGCCCAGGCCTGAGTGTTAGACAAAAGAAACACACAGGATGGAAGCTCTTAAAGAAACTGTTACAGAGTGACGTTAAGGGTAATCAGTGTATCAGAGAGAGCTTACAATGCAGGATATTATAGGCGTAATGAAACACAATTACAATATAGCCAGTAAATTGCATTGTGGTCAAATCGGGGTAACCATCATGGGGAGACAGTGGGGGAGCGGGAGGGCAATGGTATGAGCCATGCTACACTTTAAAGAGTAGGATTGCCTCATTGGAAGCTGAGAGGAGGATTTTAAAAAGCAATGGGTCTTCGTAAAGGCGAAAAGGTATAGAAGAGGAATCTCCATAGCAGGGTCCCAGCTTCACCTTCACCCGGGGCACCTCGTTAATTATTACGCCATTAAAACAAGCATGTGGGCAAACACAGATAGCTGCGATGTGTTTTATATTTCCGTTTCTAACCTTAAAAGGAAGCCAGTTTGCTAGCGTGTAACTAGATTTTACCTACCAATATACCTGAAAATGGTTGTTTATGGGAATAGATCTAGGACACTGAAGATATGAACATGGGAAGCATCCATGGTAAGCCAACCAATGGGATCTTAGTCACTCATACGTAAATGATGCATGCGAGGCCCTATGAATAGCACTGATTAACAAAAGAGAACAGAAAATATAGTATTACTGCACTGGGGTCCAACCCCCGCTGGTCATGGCTGCTCATACCAACCCAGTCCCATTTAGTAGTTGATGGTCTCATAAAAAGACAGACATCGGAGGATGATTAAGCAGGGGAATAGCATGATAAATATGTTATAGCTTTAAGTATGCCACAGACCATGCGGACATCCGCATGGATATCATCCATTCCAGAGTGGTCTTCTAAAAGAAACATACTTATCACAATGCAATAAAAAATGTTTTTATTTTCGGATCTCAACCCTGAAATAAGGGATACTAATCGTGGAGGTTAATTGCTTGTCATAGTCCTATAGTGATTGTATTTATGCCATGATTTGGACCAGTGGATACTATACAATGACATTTTCTATAGGCAATCTAGAGTGGCCATAGGTAGAAAATTGAGACAGCAAACTGCACAGAAAGGCGGACATGCTGATATGGCAGAAAGTCAATGTGAACAAGCAGTAGTATGTAGGGGCCAGGACTCGAGCTACTCCCACCACTCGAAAACCTGCTCACAGACCATGGGGAGCTGCTCGGGAGTTGCTCAGACACCAGCACCAAAGGTTGTCCTGCAGACTGGCTATCTCACACGAGCAGTTCTCCTCTCAGTCGAGCTGCAGGGCGGCAGGCATATCTCCTCCATATCTCAGGCTGATCCCCTGCCTGTTCCCTGCCCATTCTCATTCTCCCACTGCAGCCAGCCTCAGATAGGATCATGATGAATGTATATTTACCCACATTTTATATGGAACAGGCAGAGTGTCTAAATGGCCCGGCTAGAAAGCTTTGCATGTGCAAGGCCGAGTGTAAGACAGAAAAGAAACAGGAGGATAGGTTTTAAGAAAACCCTTGCAAAGTGACTCAGTATCAAAGCGATCTGATCAGAGAGCGCCGGTTTAAGATGGGTTTGATAGAGAGAATAGGCAGGCTAAAGAAGCCACATTACATTATAGCCAGTACATTATATTGTAGTCGGGTAGGGACTGCTGTTCAAACTCTAGAAGAAACCTTGTGGTTGAGCATATTACGTTATTGTGTTTTGCAGTTCCGTATTTGCATACAAGAGCAATAACTCATGTCACTTGTGTACAGCAACAGGCGACATTCATTCCTGGATAACAAAGTGTATCATCTGGTGGGTAGAGTAGATTGAAGGGGTTACCAATGACTATCCCAATCAGACGTTCAAGGTCCTATCACTCCCACCCCACCCCGCTACCCAAATCTAGGTTCTCAACGAGCCTTAAGTTCACCGATACACCAAGGGCAGGAGGATCGGTAGCAGGGTCTGGCCCCGGCCTTATGAAGCCTTGCCCCTTGTTCATTGATCCCTGCAGCGAAGTGATGGCATGCCGTGGGGGTGGGCACCCTGGTGATTGACCAGCTGCCTTGAACCTTACCTCCCAACATCTGCTCGGCTGACCCCTGACCACCGCTCATCTACCACACAGTCTGTATCAATCTCATCCTACACAGGCCCAGGAGGCAGAACAACGGGCGCCCATTAAACATACGCCTCCATGGTGGCTACTGAGACCCTGGAGAGGCTACATGCGTACCTCTGGGGTCAGGGGGTAATAGATGAAGATAGGCTATATGATACTAAGGAGATTCGATCCTGATGTAGTGTGGAAGGGCTTTGGTCGTCCCAGCTAACATTATGCTACGCCAAAGTACCGTTTTTTAAACTTTATGCAACGTTTGTCCATAATAAGAACACATAGAGACACGTTCTAAAAACGTTGTATAACGTTTTTTGTTGTTCACTGGACTATCATTAAATGTCCGGTGTAAATGTAGTTTCCTGGTTGTTTTACAGGGTCTCAGCCATCTTTGATTTCGCTAATTAGGAGATGATCACTATTAAGAACAAAGAATTAGCAGTTGTTAACAACGTTACATTACCAAGAATAGTTACTACCCCGACAGACATGTTTTGAGTATTATGTTCTATGTTAAATTGACCGTACACTTACCACTCACATACATTGTCTACATTCAGGGTTCCTTGAGTATAGTACCACCTTCGCATATATTCCAAGGTAAAAACCGGAGATAGTTATTCTTTGAGACCCTTTTGAGACATGGTAATGTATGTAAGGAAGAAAGTGTAAGAAACTGTAGCTGCATAGAAATAACGCCCAGCGTTTCAATATTGTTCAAAGAAGGAAGGACACGTCGTCTACTTCCGAGCTAAATGTATTTGCATACCCTTTACATTGTATCGCCTTACTCATAAGATTTAGTCAACTAGGATAGGTCATTTACTGCCACATGGTGGCCTTGGTGGGTGTAGGAGGCATAGCTCGTCCCTAAGGAGGACAACACTGCAACAGGTCTGGGCCTTAAGTATTCATTAAATGACCCTATAACGCAGACATGTTACAGTCAGTGAATCTACACCCGTGTAGTAATCAGATCTATACTGACTTGAATGGCCCTTAAGTATATAGAGTGGGCCATGTACTGCTTTAATCGCAATCATCAAACTGTGCTAAGTACGACGAAGTATGTCCAGCCCAGCACCACAAGGTAAACCTCTTACTGCTCCATTATAGATTAGCAGATATTTAGCAACTATCATCTTGCCCCCCACAGAGAGGGCAGACATAAAATAGAGTGCTATAGCATCATAAATCACTGCGTCTTTTATAAAAGCTTGACCCTAATAGCATTCTTCTGAAAGTATGAGGCCGATCCCTAGGGGATCCCCAAGTATGGCTTTCTCATGTAGACTACCTTAAAGCTAATGGCTGGAGTGAATGGGCTGACAAGAAGTGCTATAGCTAGAAGTATGCCCACCAAAGGATAATCTATTAGTAAAGCTACTGGCCGACAGGGCGAAGGGACACACCGTTCCATGGGAGCAGACATAGCGATGGGTTCTTAACCCTTTTAGGGCAACACAGTGCTTCAATCGACTATACTCTTTGTATGTATTGTGCATGAATGTATCGCACCAGCGGGTATCTAGCCAGTCTTGCACTCAAGCAACTTGATGACCTTATGGGGTTGAAGAGTCGGAATTATGCACCATTTTATAGTACTGACGAGTTCACCGTCGGTGTTGCTTGGTGCACAACGATAATAAATGATCATGGGGCCGAGAGGCACCAAGCCATTCTTACAGGATCAGCAATATTGACTTTGATTTATGTTTGTTATCCATCAACTACATTGTTTTGTTTGTATTTGTTGTTCGGATGCACCAACGCAATGCTAGCGAGTAACTCACAGTACTGTACTGGTGCATCATGTCAACACCTCGAGAGTGTATCAGCCCTGTAGGTCAACATTATGCAACATTATGAATGAATGCAGCACTCGCAAACCTCTAACGAGGGCTGCATCTAATCATGCATCATGAGGACAAAGGCCATGGCGCAGTAAAAGCCTCAAAGGGTTAATTAACAGTTGCACGTTAGATGTGTCCTATTATCACAAGAATTCATTTTCCCCATTCGTCTGGCCCAACTCCTATTATCGTATTGTTCCTTATGTCGCTTGATTCCCCCCTCCCCCCGCCATCCCTTGTAAAATGCAGCCGCTCTTCACCTTTCCCTCTTTTTCTGCATCTGCCGCTTCCCCCATTTGCAACAGCCTATTATCCACCCAGACAGGTAATTTGGCGAGCGTTTCCTATAAGCTCTTTGATGAATATACAACTGCTGTGACAAAACATCTTCTCATAACTACCATATCATGGTATTATCGATTCTAGATTACTTCAACTGATAAGAACTGTTTATCTTCTGTTGCCTTTGAATTTGCCCCAGGCAATTAAAGCGGCTTAGCTATGATTCATGCCAAAGGTTATGAGTTGGACATCGAATAATGCCAACAAAGGAATGGCTAACGCATGGTGATAACGAATTGATTACAAAACATTTCAAGTTAACCTGGTCGACTTTTTATCATATCAGAATTTATAGTAGGGCCGTGTCAGGAGGAAAGGTGTTGTTTTCTGCATGGAGCCCTAGTCTCAAGCTAAAGGGATATTGAATATAAAGGCAGATGTTGTTGATCAAATGCTTGCGCCACGATTACTGAGGGGAGGGGACTCGGGTAAATTAGAAAGATCAAATCCATGGCATAGCCAGAGTGTATGTGTTTGTCTTAAAAGTTACATTTACGTTAAGTGTATGTCTACACGAGATTAGAGGCTTGACAGTGTCCCTGACACAACCGGCAGCCGTCGGCAGTGCCTATATATATATATATATATATATGGCGACTAAAATGCAAGGAAATGGGATGTTGCTGAAGCTAATGGGGCCTAGGGGAGTGTAGACTGAAGACAGTAGATATAGAAGGACAGCAACGGGCACTGGTGATAGGAGGGACAGAGACTGGGAGAAGAATGTGAACATCGTGACTACAGGCCACAGTAAGTTAGAAGGAGGGCCACTAAGTTGGCTCCACTTTAGAGACTGTTTTCTGGAAGATATAGTCACCAACTGTGTAGAGTAAGTCCTAACCTCCACTTAAGTGTATAAAAATACAAGAAAGGCGATTTTCCAGCTGTTTACTGACTCAATTTATACCATAAGTACATTTCATCTACTTCTATCATATAACCAGTTTAGTTAAGAGTAAGCCAGTGGTATGATGTGAAATTGTACTTCAAAAGAATAACCACTTGGTTTCTGTCATTTGAGATCATTTTAATGAAGCTCTATTCCCACTCGTTCACTATAGAATTGACACCTGGTGCATTTCGGACACTAGGTTAAGTTCCAAGTAGCTGAGAAGAGTCTGGTGCACGGCGATCACTAATACATTGCTACAACAACTGCTAATGAGCTGATAAGTTGAAATCATCATACCTGTGGCAGGCCAATTAACACATCGTTTCTGTTCATACAGGTGGACATGGGTGGTGGCATGAGAGTGAGAATCTGATTATCTCCCTGGGGCTTCACATAAGTGATGGCCTTTAGAGACTACACTGGCCATCAACACCATCCGATATCCCCCAACCATATAGGAATACGGCAGGAGCAGGATAGGCGACCAGGGCGTGTTAATAGTTAATACTGGTGCTGGTTGGCTCCTCTGGTTTCCCAATAGCCCAACGCTAATCGCCATGTAAAAAGGCTGGTTGTCAGAGTGGCCGAACACTTCCGCGTAACGCTCATGTTAACTCCACAAATTGCAGGCTAATCGTGATGGCTCGGTTTTGTGGCGACGAATTTGGCTATTGTCTGATTGTTGGTATTTTGGGATGCTCTCTAGAGATATGACCATTGGCTAGCATTAATTCGTTGCTTCGTCCAGGCGCAGATGCCAGGAGACGCATCCGGATAAACAGGTGTGTGAATTTAGGTTCAAAGAGAAATGCCATCGGGAAACCGTTTCAGGCAGGAAATAACTAAGCTATGTTTACTCCGCACAGATGGCCAATGTGCCTAAACACCCAATTGTTAAGCGGCAGAGTTATACATGCTTAAATACCTATTCAGAGGGAGTCATATTTAAGTCTGTTTACTGTTATTCGTATCATCTCTATTGAGAGTCGAGTTAGAGCTAATAAGAGACCGGTAACATCAGTTGTTCCGACTGTCAATAGAAAGTGCCACATTGCCGTCCGCACAGACTCAGGCAGTGCCTTTGCAATGGGAGATGCCAATTTGCAGTGGCTGCTTTGTTAAGGTTGTAGCTATTTATGAAGGTTTACCCCCCAATGCTCTGAGGCATATGCACACAATGATACCGTGCGTCGTAAACAGGAAGCTAAACTGTCTTAGAGGCATTACAATCAATCCTTCTGGTGCTAGGTCCGCCCCAGAAACCCAAATGACAATGTATGCACTTCTATTTCAATGTATGCATAGTCTTTACTGCCGGTGTATCATGTGTCTCCCATCTGTGTATGGAAGTGTAGAGTTCTCCTGATGTTCTCTTATATGTATGGTGGCGCTGTAACCTGGATTACCTTTAAAGGCTCTACTTAAAGTGAATCATATGACCAAAGGAAATACAAAGCTCAAACTATATTCAAATAAACTACCTCTAATAAATAGCATCTTCTTCATCTGCATCTGTATCATCATTGTACTTTTCCTACTCTATGAATCTATCAGTAGGTAGCCTTACAGTCAAAGCAAATAGACAATAGATACGACTAGGATGAGCTCATCTTTTAAGCATACAGAGAGTCTATTTTGGTACATTGATCCTTCTATAGATTCAGACAGTAGCCAAAGTGTTCCAATCCAATACGGTTCACTAAGCACACTAGTGGCGGGAAGTGAGGTGACAGGTACATCAGACCCATACAGCAAGAAGAGGATATCAGGGGTTCATAAGAAGCATTCCTTTGTTTGGGTGATGTATATATTCATCATTTCTTTCACCACTGAATATCACCATTTCAGGTCATTTTCCATTTTCAAATACTGTGTTAACGTGTAGAGGAGTTTTAAACCACACTTTATACTTGAGATGGTACCATTAAACAAGTTGAAACTCCCCCAACATCACTTCTTGTCACATAGGTCTATACACACATAGGCGTGTGCTGCTGAGTGTTACCCCTGTATCAGGTGATTCACTTTGAAGTCTATGGCCATCATCTATAGGGTAGGATAGATTCATCTAGAGTCGACCATATATCTTGAGTGGGACACCTGGATTTGCAGTTATTCATGCATAATAAGTTCTTTAGTTGTTCTTTGGTGGTAAGTGTACTGTTATACACAAATATAGGGCTTAGAATACTTGAATGAATACAACTTGAAGTGTTCGATTCAAGGTATACATGTTGTCACTCTAGGTGAATCTACCCTAGTTTTCTAGCACCACGCACGGGGGGAGCCACAGGTAAGACAAGACACCTGTACAGCACCACCCTTAGCACGCCACACCCAGAGGGTAAAGGCAGGGTCCTAAAGCTGCTCATGACGCCTGCCAATACCACCTTAATGCACAATCAGGAATCGGGTTGTAGACTCTACTCGGTGCATCCGTTCTAATATTACTCTGTTTGAAGCGGCCTGGGCGTGAGTACAAAGCCCTGCTGGTCGTATGTTGCAGTAAGATAAACTATATTTTAGAATCTGGCTATTGATTCCGGGAACCCCTTTCCGAGCTCCAGGGGCACTTACAGATCATATCGGCTTTGATTTATGCATAATCGACAGATGTATTTCTATAAGCTGCACACTGGTGCCGAGGCAAGCTGTTGCAAAGTGGACAGAGACCTTACTTGCTGACTAAGCAACGTTCCCAACTTATCGGCTCTTAGTATTAAGACATAATGTAATGTACATATGTATATAGCATATAGTCAGAGCTAATTATATCACCGACCATCTTAGACGGTTTAATATCAGTCGCACATGTGACGTCCATCTATAAAAACAGCCATGAGTATACTATATTGTAGGGAGGTAGTTTAGGAGTTTAATGTTTTTACCAGGATCTAATTTCATCAGTTATCGGTATTTATCACAGTGTTCGCATTTGAGAAAGGGAGTAGGCTGTACAACTATAGGCTCTGAAGCAGAAGGCCTTGGAAGTGTTCCGGTGGGAAGTAGTATATGATGAGTTGGTTTGTAGCAAGGTGAGTTATCTTAGTCACAAGCATCAGTATAGTGTCAAGTCACCCATGGTCGGATCACGTATATGAGAACATGTGACATGGTCACTATAGGCAGGTACACTATATAAACATTGAATGGTGGATCTACCTATATATCATAATTGGTCATACAACTATTAGTAAACATTACACTAAATGTAGATGGCTTAATTAAACTGGTGTTTTCGCCAAGGAGCAGCCGCTTCATAAACGTTCATTGGGGAATAGAATACTGTGTAAAGTGTAAATTGACAAATGTATACTATTTCTACAACTGGATCATCGACAAAATGTAATGAAATTTGAACTTGAGATGAATAAATACTATTGGAATTGAAATTGAAATTACCTATGTATGTTGAACTCGACGTATAGCGCATGGCTACATACACTGACGCATTAAATGGGGATGTATTTCATAATGTCTGAATACACCACCATCTTTTTTGACGATAAAATATGTTTATACCTTGTAGTTAATGTACCATCATCATTCATATTTCGTTGCGTTAAAACCAGTCATTGAGAGAAACACATTTACCTTTCTGATGACATGACTTCTGATAAGATCACCAAATGCTCAATAACTCACCTGAAAAGACATGTAAAAGGGCGTTTAGTGATATACAGGTAACGGAGTGTAAGTACAAAGGATCACATGTTTATGTGACATTAAAACATGAAGGTAGACTACAAACTAAAGTCACAAAGGATAGAGTAGCCTATCTATTGCTACCTCCAGTCCCAGTCCGATGGAATTGCTAAATGAGATGAATGAAAGAAGATGCATGCATGCATAGTGCCTATCCATAGGGGGTAGTACCTTTTTGGGGAAGTGGGACTGGCGATAAAATACTCTAAGTATGCCCCCTACCTATTAGTATCTGGAGGGATTGCTGCAAGAACAACCGCTGTCCTCTGTAATCTGCACGGGTGTATAGGCTAGTTGCAGAGAATCCCATGTTATGTGACATTGAAGCATGAACATAGTCTATAAACCGAGGTCGCAAAGGCTGCAGTATCTATAACGTCCAGCCTAATGGCATTGCAGTATTCCAAACGGAGCCGAATGACATGGATGAAATAGGATAAATGCATGCATAGTACCTATACATAGGGACAGTGCGCGATGAGGATAGAGCTAACGATAAGATACAATCGGTATTTTCTCCGTCTATCATTATATGAAGGTGGTACAAAAAGAACTCCTGATGTTCCACAGGTCTGAACTTGAATTAATGTCTCAAATGAACTGTTTGTGTGGACCATGTGCTATCAGTGTTTTAGCGCGGCAAATTCTCAGGTGAGGTGGCTTAGACGTCGCCATGTAGGTTAGTTCACATTTGGAGATGAATTGCCACGAGAAGAATGACAGCGGTGCTCATCTCGAGGCCAAGGACGTCACATAACGCGTCTTGCCAATCCCATAGAAATGGGTGGGACAGATAGTGTGAAATAAAGTGTAATTTTCCTCTACAGATATGCCTAATCCTATCTATTCGCAAGGAACCTGATGGCTTGCAGGTCACGATCTAGCTCAAACACAGCTAGTAAATGACATTGCACATGATGACCTACATCGATAGGGCTACCAGCTGTGATCAATACACGTACGCTTGGTAAAATAGTTATGACAAAGGAAGTACAGCATCCGGTGAAACAAATTTTACCTGGTACGTTTATACACCAAGTTATTTTTCCTTTAATTACAGTGGGAAGTTTATACCCTCTATTAAGCTAACTTTAATACAACATGAGCTCTGTATGCCATGCACATGATTAATAAAAGATAAAATATATGCAGTGACATCCCATGATGACTTCAGTAATTGTCCTGTTCATGTCAGTGAAGCAATATGAGTACACTGTTGAGAACATTAGGAAACGATGCTTTGAGGAATTAGCTGCATTAGCTGTCATTTGATGTTTGGTAAAAAAAAAATCATTATATCTGAATATAGGAGAAGGTGTATCTTATGGGACAGTAAAGTAATCGGATCTGATAATTGATGTCTGTACAATGATAATGCTAGTCTTCACTCGTTGCTACTCGTTATTTATATCTTCCAACTAACGCATGAGGAATAGCCCTGTGAACCTCGACATACAACCATTACTGCATTTCAAGATCTGTCATTTAGACGAAAGAAAACCCAAATGCCTTTTACGACCAGGATTTACATACTTTACCCTCCAACTATCTATCTCCTAATATGTACCTGAACAATAACTGCAGAAATTGATAATATCAGAAATACAGATAACAGTAGTCCCAGTGCATACTTCCTATCCCAAGTACATTTTGGACCTAGTTCATCCCCATATACAGAGCATATAAAGTACTATTCACTGTTTTCCTATAGACTTTATGATGATGAAAACACAGTCTACAATCAATAGCACAGGCCGGCCTGTTATTATAGCCGAAACAATAACCATGCAGGACAGGATCCCCCCTTGAGGCAGAAAGCAGGCCCCGAGTAGTGTTTTGGCCACGACGGGTCTGGGCTGCTTTGTATTCGCTGTAGGCATATAGAGTAGCTCAGAGCAGCTCAGCAATCCTAATGCTCAGTGAGGTGGTCTTTGCTGCCGGTCTGTAAGAGCCATTCATGAGGCTTGTGGAGAACGCAGCAGGTTTCTTTTACATATCGGTATAAGAACACCCTCATTCCCTCAAATGGATGGAAGATTCCCATAGCATCTATCTAATTTTTGGTATATCGAATTAATGATACAAACCGATTAACCTTATGACACCTAAAGGATTTCATGAAGAAATCACTTCGTTGAAGTTAGTCTCGTAGGCCTACCTAGATAAGTGCATAGTCACTCGCCCGTCCCCAAAGTCGAGAAAACACAATTTACTCAAGTTTGTAGTCTTCAATTCTGAATACCTGCAAGTCAATAAAAATGCGCATGTTGCACTCACTTGCCTCCTTAGCAATCAGGTAGCTTTCTTTAAGAGTGCTGACATCACACAATTTCTCCTTGGATTACGCAACGTTCCTGATTAAACGATTAGTACGGGAAACTGGAGCAGCTGATGGGAGACCAAGCAGAGACCATGCGGTAGTTGCCTCATACTGACAGAATCGAGTTATTGCTTTATAGGGGAGATTAGGTGTTCTCTACCACCTGATCCCAATTGAGTCGGAAGGATGGGGACAGACGGGCTGCCATTATTAGGTGTGCACGAAAGTCCATGTAATGGGTGGCACATGTCCATTAGGATGTCCTAGATGAAAGGGGTATAATTGATCATGTTCATATTGATTTGGTTAAAATCAGCAATGTTATTGGGGTATATTGTGTACTGGAATGCTATAACCACTTACAGCATGTTTCTTCGCCTGTCGTATGCCTGTGTTCCTAAGTCAATTAACTCAATAGAAATAGCAAACCAGCTACTTGGAAGGATATCCCAGTATGCCCCAGATAGTAAAGTTCGACCCCCCCCCTCCTTCTAACATTTGCTTTGTGTAAAGTGGCACTTAATCTCGATGGAGGAAGAGTCTTTATTTAAAAAGCAATCCTTCCATCCAGAGGGATGTGATCCGCCTGTTAACAAACACCAAAGGAAGCAGTCTAGATATTGACTCGAGGTAGAATGTATGTATGCAATGTCTCACCAATAGCAATACAAGCAGCTTTCAAGAGGTTCTCTTTTTCTGCTGACAAGAGTTCGTCTCCGGGTAAACACCAGGAGTTACAGCGATAATAGATCAAGAAGTCAATGCAAACAGTGGGGATGTTTTTCTTCTTTTGAATTTTAAAGACAAGTTAACAGAAACAGAGATGTGCATCAGAATATGTCCCTTTCGCTTCTTCTGCTCCCCTCTTGCCTCATGCTATGCTTTTACAATGACCCGGAGATGATGTGAGATTTACAGGCGCCTGAAAGCAGCCTCTGAAATGGAGGGTCATCCCGGGTCCCTGCGCCTTCACTTTCTACAGCACTATCAGCGATGGAGCTGTGTGGCGGGGAAACCACAGGCGTGCAAAGTGGAAGATGCGCTGTTGTCTGGCACGTCAGGAGATAAGAGATGACGCCGTGACGTTTAGCTGTGCCGTGGGCACGACGGACAATCGGCTTTGGCTAGTACGTCATGCTGACATGACAGCAACAAGGTTTGGCTGCTTTATGACATGATGCAAACCCTGCCCTCAAGCGGTGGAATAATCCAGACTCACCATTCACTGGTGTCAGCGCTTGAATTGGCGCTAGCCTTTCTTAGGGCAGCCTTGATAAATATTGCCAACTGAGGAAGCTTTATCTATTGGTTTTATCATCGTGAATTTCAGGTTTCATCCCATTCTTGCTAGTTTTATTTATCATACGCTATACTGTCAAACATGCGTCAAAATCATTGCATTTTCATCACATTTGGAGACTTTCGATGATACAACATATCACGGTTGAACTTCGCATTGTGTCAAGTTATCATTGTGTCCACGTGTTCACACCAAAGTTATCATCGTCACTGGAGGTCATCAAGATACACTAAACGCTATATCTACGGTAAAGAGTGGTCAGGAACTGGGCAGGCCCTGGCTAAGGGCTCAGGAAAAGCCCATGATCATAACCTTACAGACCAGGCGATCTATCACACACTGCTATGGACAGAACCAACGTTTTCTACTCACAACCTCACTGCATACCATCTTAACTGTATTGGTATTATGTGACTTGATAAGGTGAATGATATATCATACTGAAAAAGAGCCATTTCCAGAAGAGTCAACACTGCTTTCTGGTTTCTTTAAATTCCAGAAGCACATGCCTGTGAACTACTTGTCTGTGATGAATACAAAAGAGCTTGGCTACTGATAAATACCACAAGCAATTTCACTACCTGTGCCTGGCTACTTATCGTTGTAATCAGTCCAAGAGGCCCATCAGCTTCCAATTGAGAGTGGATGCTTTTGAGTTTGTCAGATCCACATTGCCTATCCTTACGTAGTATCTGCAGGTGGTAACGATTGTGGTGATAACGAAATTTGAAAGCGGGGGTCTACTCGGCACGTATTGTATGTAATATAATATCACTAAGGGGAGGGGAGGGGGTGATCCGCTTGAACCGACCCTGACGACAGGGGTCTAACTGAAATACCTCGGATTTAAAATAATACGATCTCAGCCACTTCTGAACTCGGGCAGCAGTCAGCTGTGTTGAATATAGAGCGATTTATTTCCAAGCTTTCACAAAAGGATACTGAGTACCAAACACGTTTTATGTGGAGCATCGTAATGAGAAACGGCAAAGATGTCATCAACGGGCAACCTGTGGTAAAAGATGAGAATTCAGGTAGCACCTCGTACTCCCTTCTCATCTCAGCTACATACTATTCATTTGGATATGTTAAAGTCTATGTCCTGCATTGCTTTTACCTTCATGACCTTCTTTTGGACACGTCTTCTTCCCTTCCTCAATAGACATCATGTAAATAACTAGCTCATTAAGTCAATACTATGGAAAGGTTACTGTCGTTTACAGCTGGTATAACAGTGCAATCATTGAACCTGCCAGTGCTCTAGTTGCATTGAGACGCTATAATGGCTGTGGTGGCCATCTACCCCTATAGGGGTCCTGTGAGGCACGGTGGTGAGCAGCCAGGTCCCCAACAGGCTGAAGGAGCAGTAGTGATCTGGGCCCTTTGTCAACCACCCAGGTCTATGAGCACAGAGCAGGGCCCTCCATTGACACAGCACACACGAGCAGCTCAGGACAGGTACTAGTAGGTGTGGGGGCCAGAGGAGGGAGCAACTTGGAGAAATGAACCAGGCCTCAGTCAGTTTGCCAGGATTGTTGGCATAGGTCTGGCTCATCTCTACAATTACCCAGCCCTCCTCTGAGAGCTGCTCACAGTTGGCAGGCAGATCGTGGGTGTGGGTGTGCTAGAGGAGCAGCTCACGCTCACTACCATATAGTGCTCGTCTCACATCTCCAGGAGTTGTACCCTACAGCCAAATAGACCACCACCCGACACAATACCCATCCCCATCAACCCATACCCTGGCTACCCCACAGCGCCCTCTACCCAGTATACCCCTCTACCCACTGACCGCAAGGTATAGACCAATTGATGGTAGATCAGCACTCGTAGCCTACGTCGATAGGTCAGTGTGGAGGTTGCCCATCTGCTCTCTGCATGACACACACCGGGCTAAAGCCAACACGCTGCTGGACATATTACCCGCCCTATCTCCACTGCCCAGCTCCTCCCCATTCACCATCCAGCAACCTGCAGCCACTGCCATTTGCCATCGGCTGCAAATACAAACTGACTCTCTCATTCTGTGACCAAATCCCCTGGCTGCTGGCCATGGACACTGCAGCCAATTATAAAAGTGGCGTCTGTAGCCTCGTTCAGTTCAGCCAATTCTTTTTGTGGTACTATTCACAATGATCAGATTTAGTAGCATATATATACAGCCTTTGTTGACAAACGCTCCCTTTCTTTCAAACGGGATTTTAAAATAGGGTATGGTACTTGGAAGTCTCATTTTCTTTACATATAGTGATATACAGAAGGGCAACAGAGAACCATACACTTGTTTACAGAAAGCGCTTCTTCAGCAGTGTCTTTGAAATCAGATACTGAGACCCAGCTTTTCTGTTATAAAGTATCCGACCCATGCAAACCTGACGCCTTAAAAGCTAGACGGAGGAATCATTTCCTGAGTAGAAATGGGATGTTCGCAGGACCACCTGCCACCTACCGCCGTTTTAGCCCTTTCAGACGACCCTTTTCTCTCATAAATCAGTCTGGTGAGCCTACTGGGCTACATAGTTTCCACAGCTGATATACATTGCCGCTTCAGATAAAAAAGAAAAGCCAGTTATACCTAAAACCTATTATCGACACTCGTCATAGAATCATTTACAAATGCATCCAGCTATGGTATATGTACAATATTTAGCATGGTACATGTCCAGCTGCTTTTACATTATCATCACAATTTGCTTCAGCAGACGCAACCAATGGTGATCTGTAAGCCCTGAAATAAGTCACAAAGACTCAACCTAGTGAGCTAGCTGTTAAAGCCGATGATAAGAAGAAAAACTGAGGGGTCTGGACCCCCCCTCCTTTTGGCAAAAGAAAATGACCCACTCTACCACTGGGTATTGCAGTTTCATACTTAAATGTATACACCAAACCGCACTCGGATCATGTAGTCTGTATATAACTAACCCAGCCCTGCAGGCACTGAACGCTCTGATTGCTCCATGTCGCTCTCTTTATCTCTGCGGCAGCTCTACATATCAGCCGCCTGGTGCCCCAACCTTTTTCAGCGGCGCCCAATGAACCGTGACGGGCCCATAAATGGGAGGCGAGCTTCTGAAGGCGCCGATTGATTTTGGTTCCATTCTGTAAAACAGGAGGCGGGCAGCAGAACATCTCCAAGAGCAGCAGTCGGTAGCCGCCTCATTTGCTGGGCGGCGGTGTGTCCCCTGGGAGTGACTTGTGTTGGGGCCGGGTGCTCATTACGGTGCAGGGTATGGAGGAGTGATTGGCTCTGATAGAGGCATCAATGTGTCGCCAACTGCTGCACGACCTCCTGTGTGCTTCCTCCAGGCCAGAAAGTCTCCTCACCATCAATATCTCCATGTCAATAGAAGCAAGAAGCATCCACACTCTTCCTGATAGAAGGAGTCTGGCGAGAGAGCACAGTTTAGATGTGTGTATCTCGTCACTAAATGGCGCTCCATACGGGTGCGGTTAGATGATGTAGAAAAATAATCATATGGACTGTGTCAGAACTATCCATTGGGGCAGAAAGGTCGACAAACAATATTTAATCAATGTTTTCCATGATATAGCTAGACGATTATTTAGAATGTGTTTATTAGTCTGATAGATAGAGAAGAAACTAAAATAGAGCCGTGTAACGCCATGGTTCGTCTCAGATTCAAGATATATTCTGATGATTTATAGTATTAACATTGAAGATAGATTTGTGTTCCATTGGACCTTTGGGATATACAAGAACTAAAAAAGATATGATGTTTTTGGGAAGAAGGGTTCTTTTACTGAAGTATACAGGAGATTTCTGCGCTGGCCTGTTATTCTACTAATGTGCATCTAATCGTATTGTAAATCAACATATAAGCCCCTCATATCTGATATAGAAATGCTAGAAATGAAGTCACATGTTTGTAATATATCTATATGAACTATAACCCGTGCCGCCACATGCCCACATTCTTATCCAGTTAAGAAACGTTACCCAGTCCCATACACCATATTGATTACTATTGCAGCATACATGGCTAAGGCAGACCGTAACGGTATAATGGGGTGCTCAGTGATGAACTGTTCACCCTACCTGACCCTGCCCTGTTTGGGGAGCAGCTCCAAGGCCTTGAGCTACTCAGTACGTCATGGAATCTGAGAGCCACTCTGTCTAATTGGGGCTTTTTCAGGGTCGTTAACATTCCATGGTTGTAGGGACTACCTGGTAAATGGCACCTACGTGGTTTTAGAGGGCCAGGAGGGGCGGGGGTTGGCTAGAACCACTAGGTTCATTTATAACTTAGTAAGAAAGTAGGGTAAGTGGGTACGTGTGTATGGGTGTGGGGTGGTGAAGAAATGACCAAACCCTAGACCTATACATGTGGTGCCAATGTTGTCAATAACACTCGAATTATGAAACCTGCTTGTGGCTATTTTCTGTTTGACATTTAATACTCCAGGATTAAAGATAGCAGATAATTGATGGACGTGCTTTGAGCAAAGCATCCATTTGTGCTGATAATGATCGATATAAGCGCGAGGGCCGATTTGGGTCAGACGTTCGGTCTTCACTGTCTTGGATATTTATTCAAATTGTTCTCATTCACCAACTGACAAGAACTTTTTCCCAACTAGGAATACACATGCTAGTATTATCAACGTACTGAGACCATTTGGCGCGCTAGAAGAGCCATCTGAACGCTACAGATATGTCTCACCCTCCCATGTACTCGTTACTTCTACTTCATGCCCATCTATATAGCAGTATCTGCTAGTTTGTAAATCAGTATATGGCTGATGGTATAGCTTTATATGGGGCCGGTAGCTGCCATAACTTTATCACTAATGTGGCAGTGGCATAAATGACTGCGGCCATCTATTTTATTAACATACATAGTGACTCCCCTCAAGCAAAATCTCTGATAAGGCACCGCAATACATACAGCAGTAAAAGCTCTAACCTAGCCCAGGGCGCCAGGTCCTAAATATAATCAACTCCACCATGGAATATAGAGTGTAATGAAAAATTGGATGGATCTCGATCTCTCTTCCCCATACGCTACTTATCAACTGTTTTATGTACCTGTATTTACTAAATTTCTAAGTGTCTAAAGAAAACTAGCAGAGACGTGACTGCTATACCTCATCTCGTCAACAGATAAGTGTGTTCAGTGCAATAAAGCACTATAGGAGTGTGAGCTGATCGCTGTTCCTGCTGCTCTCCTGTCCCTCTCGGTGAGCAGCTCTGTCGTCATTGAGTAGCTCGCTACAGGAGATGGGTGTTGTGATATAGAAGGAGTTATACTGTATATCAGACTAACTGGCAAGCCCCTCACTGTGAGAACGTTAATATCCACATTAAAGTTCCATTAATTGTTAATTTACAGGCAATAGCACTTTCACCCTTATGGTCACTGTACTTACGGTAGATCTTACACTATAACAACGTATAAGTTAGATTCCTTCGAATTGAAGCTGACCTTCCAGCATATTATTTCCATCGGAACTGTGGAAAGTTGTGTTGGTTATCTGTAGGATATTAAGTACCTGGGAGGTCAAGTGCTGAAGGGTCAATGAGGGATCAAACACAGGCAGCGCCACGTGCTGAATACAATAGGGTAGGTTTACGTTGACCCCCCCCCCCACCTACCCTATGGTACCTGTCGCGGCTCCAAGTGCTGCGACTGTTGCTGTTGAGGTATCAATATTTGGGCTTCGAAGTCAACCAGTGAGAGTAAAGTAGCATGCCAAATCTGACTATGACATCTGGTATGTTAGTCAAAGGCACTATTCACGTATACGCCGGACGCATACACATCGGCTGAGAATACATCAACTATTTCCTTCGCTGGCCTCGCCATCTAGTCTGACATATAGTATACATGTTAAAGTATACCTGTTTGTTGTCACTGAGCAGCTCGGGGTTGTGGTAGAAGGAGCTACTCGTGCAGCTCACCCCACCCCCTCAGCTCACACACACACACACCTACCCCGGGTCCCACACGGCCTGACAAAGACAAAAAGCCACTTCTACTGGGCGCGTCCTAACGTGCTGTGGTAATTAACGCGGGCCGGTGGTAGAAATAGGCCCTGCTTGTAGCAACATTTAACATTAGAAGGGCTTCAGAGAGGACTGCGTGTCCAACAAGACACACGTGTCTATGCAGATCAGACACGATCATTGGCATGGTTTTGTTTTTCTGGGAGGCTATTTGGTAAAACGATGGACAAAAAGGAAACATCTTACTCGGCAATATTGATGATCAGAATAGAAAGTTATGTTTTTGTTGTCAATTGTTCTCTTGTTATATAGAAAACATTGACTCATGAACGTACACATGATAGTATCATATTCAAATTGGTAGGTTTGGCTACCAGTACACACACTATATCTTATTATTGGAGAGGCAGGGGGCAGGGGGGGGGGGGGTCAAATATGTTGTTTTTTAATGTTTACATTAATTAAGTCTGTGTCTAAATGCACCTCGCTCACACAAAGGAACATGACTACAAGGTAGCATCACACAACACGCATAACACAGCTGGATATTTTAAGGGAAAAAGACATTTCTCGATCAGCAAACAATTGTCACCTTGAGTGGACTATAAATAACACCTGCATAAAACGTCCGTGATGATGAGAGATATTTTAGCACAGCAGCGATTGCCTTTTTGTAGTTATTTTAGGCATTGCACGTGAGCCATTAGTTCATATAGGAACAAAGAGATGTCTCGGGTAAAAAGGCAACGATGCTGCTTTTGCTTGTTTCTTTAGCGTGGGCTGCTGTGGATGTGCAGTGTATTTATATATGACGCAGTAAGAAGGCGGAACATGTGGAAGTAGTGCTATAGGGGGTGATGGGTACTCATTCAGACCCTGCCACAAAATATATACTTTACCCATGTTCTACGGTGTGCTCAGTCATGTTTGATTTTACTGGTTGTTTGATAACAACTGATATCAAAAAGAGCTATCATGCTGGATATAAAATAGTGCTATAAGGGGATGTGGTGAAGCCTGCACAAGTGGACGTATAGTGCAATAAGGGGATATGATGAAGGCTGCACATGTGGAAATAGTATAGGGATATGGTCAAGTGTGATTGGTAGGAGTGCATTACTGGGGGCATGGCTGCTGCGCCTAGCTGCGAGCGCTGAATCGGACCGAACATCCAATGCATACATAGAGGGGTAGATGAGGGGGAGTGAGAGGGTGGGACAGCACTGCCAGAGGCCGGAACACTGCGGCGGGACCTGGAGCCAGACACCAGCAGATCCCACAGGGATTAGAACACGACCCGGGCCGACTGTAGATCACATGTCGCTCATTCCGCTCCAACACAGTTGTAACACTCTCCGCCCTCAGCGTCGTCGCAGGTCGCGAGTCGCAGCGTCGCGGTGGCATGCAGTCATTAGTTGACCTGCGACTAGGGAGTGAAAAGCACAGAGCTAGAGAAGCGTTAGAATGACTAAACTGAATTTGGCTATAGTTGGCAAGGCCAACAAAAGTTGACCTATATGTGGAAATAGCAGATGACTCCTTGCAAGGGACTCTATTTAGGTGACGTATGCACCCACATTTCCCATAACAATTGCCAGCCACCCTACTGTAACCTGTTGCGTATTAAATGACTGAGTGTACATGTGTACGTAAACTGCCTCATAAATTGGACCTCCTCACCCCATGGTGGGTGCATATCTATACATATACTCTATTGAATCCCCTTTATTAAACGTCTGGTGAATTAGGGAATTATGAGGGTACAAAGTGTGTTGATTGAACGTCCAAATCGGAATTAAGGTTTATCTAAAATTGAATTGATATCACTAAATGTGGTCCATCAGGAAATTGCAGCCAGTGCCAGATGCAGTGTAGCAAGGTCAACTAGCCCCCAACTCCCACCCTACTAGCTGTTAAGCCGCTTGATAGGTCTATCCTATAGAATTCCTAACGGTGTCCTCACATCACATGCCTCTCGGGCGTGGGAGATGGGGATCAACAGCTGATCTGAGACAAGTATAACAACAGAATCTTCTTTTTACTGAGCCAACACATGCAACCGCTATCCTGTTCTACGTATAAAAAGAGAGCTATAGGGTATAGACAGGTCATAAAAAAGCACTGCCTCCTCTATCAAACATACATTACACTTTACCTCCATGGGAACGTGTGCAACTGACATGATTGATGTTGGCCCTGCTTGAGTACACTCCATGTTTACTATTTTGCTGTATATTCACTTTCATTTGTGAATGATTTCCAATATATTAAACTATATTGTGCATGATGAACCATTACTTTCATATTGGAACATCGGTAAACAACAACAGCAAAACACAACACATAACGATCACACTCATATGGGTCGGTGTGCAAAGTCTTAACTAACTTTTAACAAATCTTTGCAACTTTTGGAAACTTGAGATTGGTCGAAGATGTACAATGCCCTAATGCACACTATTGTGAAGACACTTTACAGCTGCTGTGTTGGACAATGGAGGTAGGATATGTCAGGAAAGCCGGTGTCCGTTGGGACTGTTGGGGCCCATCATCTACCCACATCAATATATACTAGTCCGGAACCGATTTAAAACGTAGCTTCCTCTCCCTGTAGACCGAAATGCACCAGGCACTATTACATGTACCCTGTTCTCTTTGTTCTCACTGCTCCACAGCTAAAATGCATACCTGGGAGTAGCTTGAAAAGGTTTTTATCAGGTGTATACATGTGAAATAACAGTATATCGATAACAATATGAATTTTGTTAATGAGAAACACAAAGTCTGAACACATGATCCTGTCGTGATAAATTGCAGTTGAGCAGGATCCCCCTTTTTCTAATCAAACACTTCGAGTACAAAGATCAGCGCTGATGATTAAGAAGATGGAGAAATCCTTTAAGAAAAAGCTAACCCCACCTGAACAGAACAGAACACACACCTTTATACGTGATCGAGACTCTTTATAATATGGTTGTGGCGTGTTGAAACGCCACTAGTATTTGCAGAACTAATGCAAAACACCAATCCCATCCAATTTCCACAACCCAGCGGCTTTCCCAATACCAGACTTTTTATTTGATGCTTTCGATATCGATTCTTTTTTTAACTCAATCATTTGGCTGTTAGAGACTTATGAATAAAACACAGGGGTAGACACTGGCTGTAGAGTGGTGTATGCTGACAGGGTGATCTGTATTGGTTAGATTGGACAGAAATAGAATACAATACTCCTGAGGCCTTCCAGTGGGACAACTCCATCAACTAACTGCAATGCAGAGATTACCGATTCAATTTAATGATGCCCCAGGTTTACCAGTTTTACCGGGACTTTGACATTCTAGTATTGATTCGACTCCCTCCCTATAACACGTTCAGCAACACCATCTGACTACATTGGAATCACACGTTTATCTGTATATGCGCTCATTGACGGGCTACAACGTGTACAAGGCTGATGACAGCCATTGAAATACAACCGGAATCCACGTACCGTCACAACCCCTACTAACTGGTTCAGGTCCAAGGGGCTTCAAAGAAAGCCGACAATTTAATTTCCCTCGACCTTAACCCTAAAACATACTTGCACTTTTGGTCTGACTCCGCCTGCTCCAGCTATATTCTATTGTGAATGAGTCTCTTTACATTGTCTACAAAACCAAACATGTGTATCATTTGGCATTTAACATGTTCTTAGGCATTGTGGAACCAATGACCTTGCAGAGCGTAAGGTTAATTGTTGTCCGCCAGGTCAAAGAGCTGATGCTCGGACGGGTTATCGGCTTCGTCTGTCTTAAAGTGAGGATGAAACCAACGCTTAAAGGAACCATTTACTCCCTCCAGCTGAATTATGCTAGACTAGGAACAATCATGATGAACTAACGGCAGACAATGAAAGCCAACACTAACTCGATTTGATTGGCACTAAACATGTTAGGTTTCCATTTCGGAAATGTGAATAGGCTGGTCGAGGTGGCTTTTGAATTGGAGACAGGCGTTGGATATCTTTTTACTGGTATTCCATCTGACTCAACGTGTTAAATCGTTCCATGAAGAAATGAATATGACAGAGTTCTCTGCTTAACAGTGAATGGATCGCCAAAACAATGGACTGAAAAACAGCGTTTTAGAACTTCACATCACAAGTCAGGTTTTCAGGCTTTAGTAGTGTGACACTGAACAGACTGCTCCTGGAGGTTAACAGTAGGAGGGCTGTTAAATATAGGATGCCATGGCCACAATGATTTTGACCTCTATTTGGTGGGGTGGTGAAGATGTCACCTCATTTTAACTTAAAGGCCAGTTGGATACATGAAGAATTGCCTAAACATTTTCCGACTCTATACTGGGGGGAGATGGGGGATTCGACCCGTTGAAGGGGGCGGGGTGACAAAATGTTCCTAACAGAGAATTACTTCCAAAAAATTACTCCATAGATCTTTCCTCGTGTAGCAGGGTACACCTATAGGTATGTACTTCTGACATATTATAGGCTCCCAGAGCAACCATTACACCACATCGAGCACACACTGTAAAAAAACGTCCTCATGATCAGATGATTGCTGACACACGACCCTTCCATGCCTTGCCTATGTATGCCCCAGCAGTTATCTAGCTTCACGCTTCCTGTATAGCATTATCGGCCACACCTCAGTGCACCCTAAGTGAGGAATCTGGTTATTGGAGCGTCTGCTAGTTAGCCGAAGTCAGGGATCAATCCTCTATTATCGCCCCCATATCGCACCCTTGTGTTGGTGCGGGGAAGCCGTGTGTGGTGTAGGTCGATATCCCTGAACCACAACGATCTGCCCAGACGTGTATACAACCCCAACAACCTACACCTCCAGGGGAGCAACTCCTGATAGAGTGTGTGTGTGTGTGGGGGGGGGGGGGGGTCACTATTCATGATACACTGCCTTTACACATGATGAACTATACTGTCAAGTAATGCGGTTGTATAGCAGCAACCATGTACATAGGGCACTTCTATCGTTTTCAGATAAAATTCAAGTTCTCGGAACGGGATTGCGATGTAGCAAACAAGGGTACATTGAGCTATTGGTTGGAATGACCAGATTGCATTTATGAGGCTGGGAGTAATGCTTTCAAGGGTGGTCACGAAGAAAGGGAATCACACTTGACTAACGCCCCTACTTTGCATGACCATGTGCTTACGATAGTGCTTAATGGTAGCAATATCGGGTAAGGTTAAATGTCCCAGGGTAGATAATATTGGTCTTCGGTTGTATAGTGTAAACACGCAAAATGGTAAAGGCCCGGAGAATTGCGCTGGTAGGGCTTTGGTACTCAGATAAATGGCACTACCAGCCATGATGTATGAACACCTTTTGCGGGAAGGAATGTATTGTTTGCTGTGCCTGTTGTTGGACATTATTACAGGGGTGCATATGAGGGGCTGTAGACATATTTACTCGGGGTCCACATAAACTACTTGCTGTGGTGCCTTGGGAAAGCCCAATTTACATAGACTTACAATGTAGCTCTATTGGAAGCATATCATTCATTGATAATGTTGATATGCGGAACGCTGTCAGGTTCACGTTTGGAAAAAAACCTAGATGGGAATAAGGTAAATCAAAATTCAAAATAATCAAAAGGTGACTTTTTTTTAAATGATAGAAATTCAGGACCTTTACGTCGTTTCTAGATAGCGCTGCAATATGTAACCCCTAGACATTTTGGGGCGGGGAGGCCCCAAAAACCGGAATAGGTCAGTACACGAACAACATGCATGTAAATTATATGTACTGTTCTTCTTCTGGGAGAGGCATTCTAAACAATTTCAAATGAAATTTACAAACAATATAGGTAGTTAAAGTTGATAATCCAATAGATTTAGTCTATAGGTTTGTTTTTTAAACCAGTCCTTGCAGTAGCACTGTGTCCACTTTAGAAGGCGTCACACCAGCCTTATGGTGCCTTATGCCTCATTCAAGGCTAGCTCCAACAAAATCTGTCGTGATTGCTGCAGGATGCTGCCAGCAGGGTGGTTTCCTGGTGCTTTCCCTGTGGTTTACGCTCCATGTGTGTTTAGTCATAATCAAGGGGGCTGCTGACCTGGGGCCCTCAGCAGGTCGTATATCACCGCCTCCAGGGTGCAGCACCAGCGACTCCTGCTGGCCACCTCCTGACCCTGACCAAGAGGTGCCATCCAGGGCGTGTCGTAAACCTGACCGGGTCGGGGAGGGATGGAGGCAGGGATGGTGGGGAGGGATGGGGTAGAGGATTAAAGGGAGTGAAGGGGTAGGGATGGGCGTAGGTCAAATAAGGAGCCTGCCCATTCTGCCTGTGGTCTACACCGTTAAGGCCCAAAAGCAATTTGTTCACAGTCCATAGATGCTCCACATGTTGTGAGTTCGTAAATCTAGGCTTCCATGTAGATATAGGTACATGCTGTTAGGATGTGCGCCCCTATCGGGTACACAACCAGCTTGACCAACAAGGCAAGCACATTATGGCAGCAATGTACTCTGAAAGAAGTCATAATGGGGGAAACCTATATTTACATGGTGTTCATTTTTTTCACGATGCTAAGAGGGAAATGGTTTTCTATTTATTCATGAATTATTTTCTGTTTTGGGGGTAGGGAATTATCCTACAATTCCCTACATATAGTTTGGAGGCACTAGAGATAATCACATAAATAGACTGGCAATATTAAACCATCCCTGTTCATCATTTAGATGACTGATCATCTTCCATCAAATAACCTTCAAGGTCACCTATGCCCAGGTTCAGAAGGCGACTTCTGCATACACAGCACAACAAGGAAGGTCTGTGCTCAAGGACAAATCCCTTTCCCACCCCATAGTAACCAATGTTAATAACCGGACATGCCTCTCAAGTTGACTCCATATTATGTACTGCTTCCTTTCACCACAGTTCGTAATCGCTATAGATCGTCCCTTTCTAATACCAGCCATTGGTGTTTGCACTCATCTCTCATCCCCGATCCATACACACCTCCCTCACACGCCTTTCTCAGTTGGAGTTTTTGAGACCCAAAGAGATCGGTGCAAGACGCCTAGGGTGCACGCCCTGCCTGCCTGCACCGTAATCCATGGCAGCGACCTCACGAATAGCGAGCAACCCAGGCAATCTATCACCAATAGATATGCACCGAGCTCATATGTTTTCTATGTATATATACCGATGGGAAGTATTTAGATAATTAATTACCCCTTTAAACCATATAAGTGTACTGTAAACGATGTTGTGAATTTAGAAAAAGCTTGTTATGAAACCGCAACAAGCCATTCCCCAGCCATTTATTTATGCATCAGCCATTTCCACCCACCTCCTCCCAAACGTGAAATAAGCCTTGACCCACTCCTTCCTTATATCTATATAACACCCCAATTCCCTTCAATCGGATTCCCTTGTGGTATTACATAGAGGGTGGTAGTGTGGGAGCTGACTACCTGGTTGAGCTGGTTATTAGTATCAGTGTAGCTGGTATATGTAGTGATGGGTATGAATCACGGACGAAGATTTGGAGCTTCACTGAGTTGAAATTGATGGCAATTTTTAGGTGGCGGTGCAGTTGACAATTCCTGAATATATATATGTTAAAAAGACTGTCTATGAAAGTTAATCTCTTTTTTTAGTTATATGTGAGAGGGAAGGAACCTGAATAACGTTCCCTGTTGGGGGGGGGGGGGGATAAGAAGGTGGTCAATTGAATGAAAGGCGAGAACGTGGTCATGGAAAAACTATACAAGAGGAGCTGGAGAGAAGCAGGAGAGAGAGGTAGCAGGGTCTTCCAGGTGGGAGGGAGATGGGGGTGGAGGTTTGGGAGGGGCTGCCGACTAATCGTGGCGCGGTGGGCTGAGATGCCCTCATCGCCGGCTCCCCCATGAATGTCCGTCAGGGCTATTAACCCAATCGACCCGTGAAAACAACTGATCACTATCGTGACTACGATGGTATGCGTCGCTAACTAGGCCCCTTCCACTGGCACCGGTGCTCCGCCCTTTTCCTCCAGGGGGAGATGGGGGTGGGGGGACTGATTCTACACCAACCCTCCATCACCCCCCTCCCAGGCAGCTACATCCACTCTTTAGACACCCTGCAGGGGCATTATTTCCCGGCGAAACCAGATCACGTAATGTTGGATTAGGGCTTTAAGAAAAAGGCCCGTGGAGGGTATGGCGTGTTGAGAATGTTAACGGTGGCAGTGCCCAGACCTCCCCCCTATACAAGCACTGTTATCATCTCCTCCTCTGCTGCCTCTCTCACTGCCGGGCTAGCTGCATTAGGGCGGCACTACAGTGCTACAAAAACAACCACCATCAATCGCAATATTAATTCTTCCGCCGTAATTGTTGTCTTTATCTCGTGATGGCTTTTGGGGAAGGGGCAATCAGTAGATGGCCCTGCTTGTCTGTGTGTTGGCCAGCACGTAGGTAGGGGGGAGGTAGTTCCATATGTGCTCCTGTAACCATGCAGTACAACTAAGCTCTCGCAGCCTACAAGACACATTTCTAGCCACCATTATGGCATGTGTCACCATGTATTCTGCGCTTGCCTTATTGTATACATAGGCAAATATATATGCACCTGAATTTCAAGGTATAAATTAATATTTCTAGTTATTCGCATTCTCACTGTTTGTGAAGCCATATAATGAGTAATCCTTTTTGGGAACTTTTAGTCGTACTTTTGTACACTCTCCACCAGTTATCATCGTATTGATATGCCTATTAATACTTAGGGAGTGGTCATTATCAGACACCCCGAGTTGGGCTGGAGGGTTGGGGGAAAAACAGACTTTTTGCCCTCGTGAAGAAAATAAAGTCATATGCATGGGCACCCTATGGTGTGAGTATTGTCCTTGTGATCATACTGGCTTCTTTTTTTCTGGGTTGTGCTTGGACTGTAGCAGTCTTTATGGGCTGTAGCAGTCAGTGTCATGTGTGTATTCTGCGTGGTGGTCATTGATAAGGTCTGGGCCGGCCCTGACAAACCAATCCTATAACCTATGTATCTTTAAGCAGGCCATGGCCTAATTCTCGCACACCCACCACGAGCTGCTCTATTTTGCTGCTATCAATAATTCACCCAGCATTTGTGTATCTAAAGGCAGTGGGAGGCTTAGTTGGCGGCTGGGACCCCCTTTTGACGACCAAGCCCATCCCACTCTATATGCTCGGCCCTAACCTCGGCAACCTCATGCTGGGGCATTGTGACCAGGTCTTTATGACCCTGGTAACCTTGACAACCGGCCGGGACAGATAGGACCCTGTCCTGCCCTGATCTGACCATCAAGCTGGTGGTCCCACGCAGTTGCAGCCGCAGCATTCAATGCGTGGTCATGTCCCAACTGCAATAATTTCCTGCTAGCTCTGAAATGACGCATGTGAAAAAGCTCAAATGACACGAAGGCTGAGTGGTTTAGCTTGTGGCAGGATCTTCCGACCACATCGTTATCTGAGGAATTAAGGAAGGGCGCCAGCACACAGGGAGAAGTCCTGACGGATGGTCCCAGCGACAAACGCATCAAGTACAAGAAACAAGTCCCATTGTTGAGCACTCCATCAAGTCGAGCTCTGATAAGAAAATTACCTCCAAAACAGAGGAAATAGCTGTTATCGCACGCCCATTCAGTCTCCGTCCTATCCACCCCAGCCTTAAAACACATTAGTACCTTTCTAATGAATGGTCCCTCTGCATGATCCGTACTGTGTCACTATACCAAGTCTCTAACCCCCGTCTTTCTCTTAATCATCCCCACGGAAGAAACCATTTTAAATGGATTACAGAAAGTAGTGTTGATTTAGTGGGGGTGAAGGCTGAGACGGAGGAGTGGGTGGGAATGGTGGGCCTTTAATAAGGGAGGTCTTCCGGAGCTACTCTGTTAATGGCACTATTGTCAGCATCCCTGCACTGGAATGAAACTGAGAAAAGAAATATTTCCCGTGCTTTTGAATATTCAAACGAGCAGCATTTCCCGTGGGATGTCTGCAATATCCGACACCGATTCTGGCAGTCCCCGATTCTTCTTCTTCTACCAATATTTCATCCAACTTCTTCACTCCCTCTCTCACCGCTAGCCTCCTTGAAATGGAGAGGGTAGTCGATGGGTGAGGTGGTGTCAATTAGTTGCTCCAGTGTATGAAAAACTCTGGTGTAGTTGGCTACCTCTAATTATGAGGTCCCCTTAGGTGAACCGGCAGGTACTGCTAGTCAGAAAAGGGAAGTGGCCATTATATCTATTTAACAAGAGGGGAGGGGGTCGTTAATGTCCCCACTACCCCCACTCATGGCCACCCCTTTGAACTACACTACTTACTTCGTAGGGGGAGCGGGGTAGGACGTTTTTGTACACCTCCTCTTATCAAATGCCCCCCCCCGATTAAAATCAACTACCACCCAGCATTGTTATTGAATAATGACCGCTCCCTCAGGAAAGCCAGAAAGTAGGTAATAGTAGTAATAGGCTACGGGCAGTAATGATAACAAGTAACAAGCAGGTGGGATCAGGCATGATCCATATCGCCCGGATGGCATTTGCTGTCCTTCCTGCTGCCTTCAAAGAAGGCTTTTTATGTCTTTGTGAGTGAGTAAGCTATCTTTAAAGTAGCTGTTTGCTTTTCCCTGGGAATAAACCATATTAACTTGTGCCCTTTGCTATTGAGGTGGTAGCTTTTGATATGAGTCAACAAATAGTCGTAGCGCCTACCCAGAAATTCATGCTTCTGAAAATGGTGTATGGTAGAGTTCAACTCAACGACGTCTAGTGGAGGAGAATATAGGCTTATGTATAGTTGACTAGATCAACGATATATCCATTGGTAGATAAGCTAAGCCCCTTCATCCGACTAATGCTACTTTCCCCACAGTTTGCCTACAGAATGATTGTCAGTATCATAGGCGTTCTAGTGAGATGTAAATGGTAGCTGAAGACCTAGTAAGGAAGTAACGGGCTGCTGGTGTTGTAATGGTTAGATAGGACTGTCTGTATGACCCCATATGGTCTGTGCGGTGTCATATGGCCTGTATGGTCTCACATGGCACACTGCCAGACAAAATGGCACCTTTTCTTACCATCACCGAAAACTTGCTATAACTTTGTGTATGTCCGTCTTCCCATCGCCATTATGCTATAGACGGCATTCATACTAGCCAGTCATTATTCTTAATATGATGTTGTTATGGTAGAACTCAGTACCTGAGGCAGAGCATCTTTCCATATACTACTAATGTATACGCTCCTGTTGCAATTCGACAGTTCCCTATACTACTAGGTGGATGTGTGCCTGCAGGATATGCCTTATTCCATGTACTACTTACACCGAAACTATTCTTTTTGCACAATCATTTCTGCTATGCCAGACCCAATGTATATATGCTTGGAATGAGATTGTCGAGAGGCTTTTGTTCTCTATACATGTACTGGTGATTGATGGAGTGTTTGTTCTTGAGGAGACTAACACGCGTGACAGAGGCAGTTCCAAACACTATAGGGATAGACCACCCCTCATGGTACCCACGCTGTAGCACCATGTGACTTCAATTTTCTTTTGTTTCCAGCCACTACATATAAATAGATATACAAGCTGCACTTGGGACATTATTAAAACCTAGAGGGCCAAAGTCAATTCATTACCTTATCTCCCATATTGAAGAGCTGCAGGATCTGAAGACCAGCCAGGCTGGCCATCATCTCACCGCTTTGGCGCAGCTGTGAGCCAATCATCCCTGCCGCTATACCTTGCTTACTCATTTGGGCGGTGAACCCCGTGAGCGAACAGAAACCTCCTCCGCCAGCGCCTGGCGGCTCCTCCTGTGTCGGCTACACCTCCTCACCCCGTCCTTCCTGCAGGTGAGGGAGGGGGAGGCGGCCAGCCCGCGTCTCTGTCTGCCCGACGGCCGGCGCTGCGGGGAGGGGTACCGACTGGCGCTGGTGGGGTAGGTCCCGGCGGCTACAGGCGGGGTGTGGGGTGGAGTAAGGCGTAGGGGGTAAGAGCACCAGCTCCTGCCGCTGGTTCCTCCTGTGCCTCTACGACCCTGGAGGAGGACAGCCACTTCCCGGAGCGGCGGCTGCTGGCGACGTCCAAAAACGACAGGGACAGGGACAAGGCGTAGACGATGATGATAATGTATCCCTAGGGTATAATCCAGTACGGGCTACTCTCTATATATCACATAAGTATATATCCTCCTGTGTGCAATGCGTGTTGGTGCGGTGCGGTGCACGCCCCGGTCTAGTGGTAGACAACAGTTTGGCGGCAATGCTTATGCTCAGCCGTAGCAGAGTGGCGGCGACGGTGGCGGTACTGGTGGTGGCGTTGGTGGTGGTGGCGGCGGGGGTGCGTAGTGGTGTGCGTGTAGCAGCAGAGGCGGTGGTGACGGTGGTGCTGGTGACCGTCGGATGGTGGTGGTGGGGGTGGTTACCAAGTGGTGGTGCCAGCGGCGGTAGTGGTGCTACCACTGCGACTCGGTATGCGGGAATACTCTGTGAAGAGCACTGTAAGCCGATCCCGTCTCCGGCCTCTCCTGGAGGCAACGGATCCAGTCCTTAGTGAGCTGCGGTCAATTGCCAATGTCAGCTCCTTGCCACTAGCCAGCTTCAGCTTCCCACCTGGAGGCAGGTGGCTATATCCTCCAGTAAGTAGTAGCATGCAGCACGCTCCCCACGTGCAGCGTGCGCCGTCACTGGACACTCCTCCAGTATGGTGTAGTACTCCTTAACTCCTCTCCTCCAGGCGCTCACGTGTGTGGAGGACGCGGACAGAATGAGTCACTCACTCCAGAGGCCTGGGAGTAAGATTATAGAGGAGGTGCAGGAGGAGTAGGAGGGGGCTGTGCCGCGGTGCAGGAGGAGCCTGCTAGCAGTGCCACTACCACAGACCTAACAGTGACTCCTCCTGGTCCTCACAGGAGAACACCACCATACAGCAGGATCAGTGGGTAGTACTGGTCGGCAACACAGGAGGAGGACCGACATGGGAGCAGCTCGGGTCTTCTCCAAGGGAGATGTACAGAATGAGAGGAGCTTGCTGCTGGTGGGGGCGGGGGGTGAGCGAGGAGGGTTAGGTGATAGTGCTGGCTACGCGTGGTAACACAAAGGCTGGAGGAGGAGTGGCGGAGGCATCCCCCGGGGGTGATACACGCTGGTTGTCCACCCCTCAGTCACTCAGAGCTGCTCACAGCGGCGGCTGCAGCAGCTTCTCCCCAAGAGGTGTTATACAAGTCAAGGGGCGGGGCAGTTCTCGTACAGACAAAGCACTAGGTTTCATGGTGTAAATTACACTCGTCGTGTATACAACAATCCACACCTATTAAAGACTGGTAATTATATATGGTTTCTGTCATACGATCTGCGACACAACATTATATAACCAGAAAGATGTACGTGTTCATACACCCAGTTGATGTCTTATATTGAATAGTATGGACTACGGCGTGTACCGGGTATGTTCTCACGGTTAATGATAGATGGTAGGAGATAATAGCCCCATGCGGAAATACCAATCGAACGAATTAGCACTATTAGTATTACCGGTACATGTAAACTAGGCAAATGCAGAACTAAACCAATATTCCCCTATAAATGCACCCACTAGGACACCGCAGTCACCCATTTGAAGACCCATAGGTGCCCTTGTTAAAGGCAATTGCATTTTTTATTACCAAATAGTCATGTAGTCAAGACACCATTACAAACAGACCACTACAGTAGTCTACACAGGTCGGCCCAGCCTACCCCCAATGAACTGTACCTAACCAGGGGAGTGAGAAAGGCTGCGGCCCCTAATGGCTCCATCAGGACTCTCATCTCCACGGCTGATCACTCCTGGATGAGCCGTTGGTCAGTGTGCCATTCCTGATTGCAAACCGAACCCTCTTTACACTGCCATGGTCGCACCTGGGTCCCCAGTATTCCTACCAGGGGTGTACCTAAAGCCCAGCCTCCACGACACCATTTGGTAGCTATGGCGGTTGGAGCTCACCCGTCGCCCATCCATCCAAGTTACTATGGCGACTGGTGAAATAACGACGGATGGGCATCTATCGGTTAAATAGCAACGGATGAGCATCTATCGGTGAAATAGCAACGGATGAGCATCTATCGGTCAGGTTTTTGGAACCAGGGCTAATTGGAAATGGTAGGGAATCATCTTCCGATGCAAACTGATACTGCCAAAAATGGCGTAGTGGACCTTGGTCTTTAGAGAGCTGGCATTGACAAGATGATGGTGTGTTGGACAGCCTCTGGACAGCCCATAGCCCATACACACAGCCGCGTGCCACTGATCTAGTGACCTATACAGCACCGGTATCGTTGCCTTACAGCCCTACTTCCTCAACTTTGCTATGGCCTATACTTTATAGAATGCCAGAAGAACTAGACGATCTCTTACATTTTATTCACGATATCGAATAAAGCCTATCATCATTACCTTCAGTTACAATAGGACAGGTCTCATTCACCTTTTGATGGGTCAAAACAGAGAATTGAATATATCAAGTTTCAAAATATACAGCAGTCCAACATTATAGCACTCCAATGCACTATATGGATATATATCTAAAACTGGACATCGACATCCATGTAACAGAAAGCTATATTTATTAGAAGTAGAAATCCATGAATATCTATATGAAGGAGAACACCATGTTCATGCCTATATGTCTGTGTGTATGTTCATTTCGAAATTCAAGATTGCAACCATTGATTGAATGCCACCATGCTTTCAATGTAATCTCGAATTGCAGTTGCAGTAGTTTGATACTAATAAAAAAAAATCTATTCTATTTTTCTTTCATGAACAGTTGGCATCCCATAGATTCAAGATGGCTATCACTTATTGAATGTCCCGATGCTTGAAATGCAATCTTGACTTGTAGTTGCATTAATTTGATACTATAAAAAAACAAATCCTATTTGATTTTTCCTTCATTCAACCCATTCAAGATGGCTACCATTTACTAAATGCCACAATGCTTTCAGTGCAATGAAGAATTGTAGTTGCATTAATTTGATATCTATATAAGAACATTTCTATTTGATACCTTTTTCAAACACAGTTTACACCCCATAGGTTTAGGATGGCCACCATTCATTGAATGCCACAATGCTTTAAATGCAATCTTGAAATGTAGTTGCATTAATTTTAAACTGTTAAAAACATCCAATTTAGCTGTTTTTTTCATGAAGAGTTGGCACCCCATAGGTTCAAGATGGCCACCAATCATTGAATGCCATAATGCTTAAATGCAATCTTGAGTTGCTGTTGCATTAATTTGATTCTTAAAAAAAAAACTTTCTTTTTTTTCTTTCATGAACAGTTGGCACCCCATACATTCAAGGTGGCTACCAGTCATTGCATGCCACAATGCTTTAAGTGCAATCACAAATTGTAGTTGCATTAATCTGATACTAATAAAAAAACTAATTCTATTCTTTTTTTTATTTATGAACAGTTGGCACCCCATATATTTAAGATGACTACCATTCATTGAATGCCCCGATGCTTGAAATGCAATCTCGAATTGTAGTTGCATCAATTTAATGCTAATAAAAAACAAATTCTTATCAATTTTTCTTTCATGAATATTTGGCACCCCATAAGGTGGCCACCATTCATATTAATGCAAATAGAATGCTTTAAGTGCTATCACGACTTGTAGTTGCATTAATCTGATACCAAAAAAAAAAAAATCTATTTGAATTTTCTTTCATGAACAGTTGGCACCCCATAAATTAAAAATGCACCCAGCACCCAGGTCAACAGCTATATACAGACACGTGTACCTCCCCTGCCTGTTCTCCCTCAATGCACAGTGAAGAGGGTGGGAGGGGGTGACCATCAACAGTGCATAAACACTTTGATTGGATGACAATGCAGTTTTTATATTACAATCTAAATTTGTGCAACGAAAATCATCAAGAAATACTAAGTATTTTTTCCAAAGAATAGCTTTTCTAGAATGGCTCGGTATTCAGGAATCCTACTGCGAATAAAATAATGTCAAATTCTAATTCTAAATACCTGAAAATTGAGAAATGCTGACGTTCACGGGTTATGTAGGAAATGTACTAAAAACAGCAAAAAAGGGCAACAAAACCCTAATTTTCTCAAAAACTGTTCAGTAGGATTTTTTCTAACTGAGGTTCCACTGTTTTCTACCCTCATATTACACATTGGCATAGAGAATATATTGACACCTAGTCAGGATTTTGCGCTAGGAGCAATCTGTGAGGCGAAAAACAGTCAAAATGAGCCACTGGTCTGAAGTATAAAACTGGGCATCGATCACTATAGAGCTACAAAGAGACAGAGAATCGATGTCCAGTAATTAAAGAGCACTACCGCAAAACCACACCTTTAGGACAGATTTTATTCGAAACGTCTTTCTTTTTCCACTCTCACTGTACTCTGATAGCTTACGGAAAGTATTCATGACGACATTTTGAGAGAAAATCTGAAAACTCTGCTGGTTACACTCAGCCTTATTGCTAACGAATTTTGCAAATGATAATCTGGCTGAATATCATATTTCTGTACCACTGATACAGAATCGAAACATTATATTACCAGCTGCTGCTCTATTCGAAACCAGGTCGCATGTTTCCGTTATTAGCGTGCAATATTTGATTAATTGGCCTGGAGTTTGCAGACTGATTAGGTGGCATCTAATAGCAGACTAATGGATATTACGCGTGTTAGAAGTAAGAAAAAAATCCACATTTCCACTTTTATAATGAAGTCCCTGATCATGTTGATATAATGCAACTCTCAGGAGCTCTTCAGAGTACTACTAGTGCTAAATCATGGCCTACAACATAGCATGAGCAAACATCTGAACTGCTATTGTAGTAGTAGTAGCAGACTATAAAGTACAGTTCAGGCTCTCAGATATGTTGCTTTCATTTGGCTCAAATTGTTAAGACCGGCATGAGACCTCGAGGCTTCGTGTTTATTTGTCGTAGTGATACACAGCACTAGCGAATAACTCATCATCACTGCATTGGAGCATCATACCAATTCTTTTACAATTACAATATATGGTATAGAGTCCAGATTAAAACACTATGCTACTCGTAGAGGGTTATAATGACTGTCGTATAATCCACATCGTATATATTATTGAGTCATAGTAAACCCATCCACCAAGGTTTTCTCAGATTACAGGAGAAAACACCAGTCTTCATTATGCTTCTCTGGGCGTCCGAACAATGGATAGCTGAAGTTTATTACCCAGCCAAGCATCGGCCGGCGAGGCGCTGAGACAACTTCATAAATCCCCTTTACACTACTGTTCTGTAGAAAGCGAAGTAAATGGATTCATATATCACTACAATGCACATCTTCTCTAGATGTTTAAAATAAAAAGTCTCTCCAAATTCGAAAAATAGATTGTGTTATATAATCAAATATATATCCTCTCGTACCAATTGTTTTTTTGCCAGTTACATTATTCAAACGTAAACCAGCCTTATTGCCTAGGTCCCAAGATACGCTAACCCTTTAAGGACAATATGATCTTGAAGATTCATGTACATTTGTCGCTGGTGCAGCATTGGTGCAGCAGACCAACTCAGTCTTCTCAAACCCTTTCTAGAATGGATGTATTATATGTTAGGTTTCTCTTGTATCAGTATAGCACTATCACAATAGTCAAATATAAACCACAACAGTCCAATATAAACCAATCTTAATGCCCAGGCCACAATAGACATTAAGGGGTGGTCTAGTCGGGCTCATTCAGATCACGTGTGGCACAGGAAAGCCCTGATTCAGTCAGCTCGGTCGACGACCAACCTGATATCACAACGTCCTGACGCTCAAAATTACATCGGGCGGGGACGGACTGAGGACGCCAGGCCGTGACACCTGTCACCTCCACTCATATATACACGGTCACATGCCCCCTACCTACTGTCACCTGGCTGTCACCTCTCTCTGTGACAGTGTGACACTAACCACCTCTGAGGTCGCTACTCCCCTGGCTACCCGCTTGGCCCCTAGCAGGCAGCCCGTGGGAAGGTAGTCTGACCCTGCCAAATAAGATTTCCGCCCTGGCAGTGTGTATGCCAACAGCAACAGGAGTCAGGATAAATAAGTCCTTGGTTGGAGACATATTATATAGTTATAAGTTTACTATGCCATGCTGTTAATTTAACAAGAAAAATGTGGGGTTTATAAAACAGTATATGTTGTTATTAAGAGGATTCGCATCAGAGTTTAAGGATATAAATGGTAAGCAGTACTACATTGATACTAGTACCTCAGAGATACAAGTCGGGTATTGATCAATTAATAGAACTAATCGTTAAAGATTACAAGTCAAAAAAAACTTTGAGTGTGTATCTATATAGAGGGAAGGGCTTTGAAATCCCGACTTTCATGGAGATCCCTAGATGTTGGACACGGCATGTATGGAACGAGTTGGACTGATAGTGCATGCTCAGCTTGTACACACATCTAGCAGCCACCCAATGTAATATAGATAAGAACCTCCCCCCCCCCAAAAAAAAAAACCCAAAAAAAACCCACAAAAAAACAACAACAAAAACACACGAATATCCAATGCAGGGTTCAGTTGCTATGGTAGACCTATACTACAGAGGAATCCGTTCTTAAACCCCACCTACCCTATATAACGCCCAGAGTACCAGGTCCACCAACGCCTAAAGGAGGAGCAGTGGGACATTTAGACATTCAAGGAAGACTATAAATGGTGAAAAGCAAGGGTGGAGGAATGTCAACACTGTGTGAACATGAGGTAAGGGAAATGGAGGGATGTAGGGTATGCTGGCCGGCAGGTGTCGAAGGAAGGTAGCTAGGTATCAACCATTAATGAGAGTGTGAGCCAATCAGTCTGTCTGTGCCGGAGACACAGGCAGAGGGCTTTACTGCAAGCCTTCATCCAATCAGGGCCCTTTGGTACCATCCAGGCACGAGGGCTGCTCTACAATAGGGAGCGCTGTGAGGCAGTTGAATGGGGGCGGGAGGGGGGTTACCGCCACTGTGAACCTCCGGGCATTCAGCCATAGTTCACAGTTGGCATTAGAGCTGCTGCTCCAGGTGAAAGAGACTTTGAGAGCCATCTCTGTTAAGCCCCTAGAAGAGGTGTGTTTCAGGTTTATCTTCCTACCTAGACGTTTTTTGTTATGTTCATACATGTTCACTTCTCCCAGTTATAGCCAATGGCTTCTGTGTGATTTTTCATCTGGCCCCAGTGCTAACTCGATATTCTGTTTTGTTGAACCTGTAGCTAAATGGCAGTAGGTCTACCATTTCACGACCGTGTCCATTTGAAAGATAAAAAATGTGCTTATTGTCTGTATAGAAAAATATTTTGATTTGGCAATATATGGAGACCCTTTAGTCATGTTGATATCTACTGAAATCCCATTGTTGAACACATGTACATAAACGATGATATGAATATGGATACCGACAATGATATATAGATATGATAAAATACACCGCGTGAACCTGAAACCCTCATTTCTTCGTTTTGCTTTTCCCATAGTGCTGCCACAAAGTCACATCCACCATGCTAGCTCATCAAAAGACTCCCGGCGTAATTATCAAACATCTAAAGGCATTACAACCAGGTGAGAAAAAGCAGACAGTCCCTTTGATACCTAAATAATGTTCAAAGACAGTAACCATCACTTTAAATTGAAGGATCTGCACTTCAGAGATAACTTCAGCCTTCAGCCATCCCTGCCCTGTCCACTGGAGGATTAAAAAAAGCTCTATAGTGCCGGCAGGTTGGATAAAACCCAGTTGATAAAAGAGGAGGTGTTGATCTATATTATGTGTTAATACTGGTTAAATGAAGACAGAGGCAACACAGATCTCGCCACTATGTTTCATCATAAAACCACTTTCTCCACTCAAGTAAAAGTGGGACAAATGATTGCCTCGGAAGAAGGGGGAATGCAAAGAACGCAGAACCATTCTTGATTTCAGCGCCCTGAGGCGTTTTTAGATGGGTTGGATGTTTTATTTCTGAGTCAGGATTTGCGTTCAGCACGTAACCAACATGGGATTCCTAGTTTCATCTATTATTCACAACGACAGTGGGTTAACAACTAATGGTATTCCCCACGGCATACAATGGGCTGATATCATATTAATGCCTAAATAATTCAGGATATACGTCATGTACTTAGTTTTAATTATATTGACTGTGCATTAAGTGGACATGATTCATGGAAACAAATATTAAAATACAAATACGAGTAAAATGAATACCTAGGGTAAAATATTCCCCCACCACGCACCCGAACACTATACAAATGAATAATCATTCTGCCTTGTACATTATTTATGTATCCTCAACAGACTTTTTCGTGTAATATTTAAATGTTTAACTTCCACGGCCCACCTGGGAGATATGTGGGGTCTCCCTCTGTGGACACATAAACTACATCCCTGTCTGATGATGTTACCGTGGGGGAGTGGCCAGTTGGCGTTGGTATGCACCGCTCAATACCTAATACCAGAAAGGGTTCCCCTGGGGCCTACAGTATGCCCTTCAAGGAAGTCATTACTAATTTCTGGGGTATCGTGTGTAAGGGTGTTTTTTCATATCGCCACACAAAGCAGCGAATTCGACTGCTATAGTCTTACCATCATCTTACCTCTGAATAAGTACTGTCCCGTGAGATATTGGACATGGATCGGTATAGAAATGTCCCAAAGGTATGCTTTAAAATTGTATTTTCCTAAGGTATATTTTCAGAGCAGTTACAAGCGAGCTGTTTTAACTGCATATACAACTTGTGAACAGCGAAGACATCGTTGCTTAAGAAATCAGCCATAAAGCTCAAGGCCTTTCAGTCTGGGAACTGAATCTCATGCACACTACAGAGAAGCAATTAGTCATGGGGCCTGGATGCAGGAGCAATGGCCTCTTTGACCTCCTCGCTGTAGAAGAGTGCGGCTCGCCAACTGGAAGGAGCAGTAAAGGACCCATCCTACTCTGACCACCGCCCCTATATAGCCACCCACCTGCACCCTCCACCCTCTACTTTTGTCTCCGTCCCTGCTCCCTGGAGGACCCCCTAAGTCAATAGGGTATGGCCTGGGCCAAGAAGAGGACTGGCCGGCAGTCGGCCTGACCACGTGTCTTTCTCCTCCACATACCGTACCCCTTTGTCCTATAAAGAAGTCACCAATGCCATAAAGGATGTGGATATATGGGGGAGGCAAAGTCTGGCCGTCATTTGGCCTGTCTATGCTATAGTTATGTTTCACAGTCGATTTAGCCTGATGTTATCATAAACGTTTTATATCTCATCCTTGCAGAGTACGAGTCTGTTGGGGAAGATATAAAGAGAAGAAAGTATAATTGCTGCGGCCGCTGGTTGCTTTATGCCTGTCAATCTGACTGGAGTGAGGTGTTTTTGTCATTGTAAAAGACATAACATATGGAAGCCGCCTGGCGTGCCTATCGGTGACGCACAGAGGACACGTGAGACACAAACGTACCACAACTATATAGAACAGCTATGTCATGGCTATTCAGCAACTTACAATCAATCAGATCGTGTGTATACTGTTTATCAGCCATGTCTACTCCCCATTGTGGTAAAGGATGGACAGGCAGTGTGTGGATGTATGTGGGTATGAGTGGGTGGGGGGGGGGGGGGGGTGGTGGTAGGGGATACATTGTGTAGATGTCAGATCTATGCAATTTTTTCTAATATAGGATATGTACCAGCCAGCCAATACCAACCGGGCGGATATATCTTCCATACAACCCCATTGGGCAATGTTGTAGAAAAGTGGTTGGTCAACGTTGATCAACCAAATATCAATGTTGAATCAAAGTTTTGCATCCAATTGGTGATACAACTCAATATAGCGTAATATAAGGTAACTAGTGATGATTAACACTTTCCTAGTTTATTCATAATCCATATCAAGCTGTGACAGTTATTTGCAATTCTGGTTTGAGATCACCACAGCTAGAAGACTTCTCCCCTTGGACACCCAAGTCAATAAAGCGCAGAGTTTATGTCCACACTAAACAAGCCAGATAGAATGAAGGTTTCCACGTTCCATTTACCACACCCTCATATTAGTTAACTTATCCCATCTGACATTGAGGATGATATAATGTCCATATTTATTGCTCTGATCATGGGTTTCCACGTTTATGAGACCTTGAAAAGTACCCTGGGGGCCTGTTAAAACCAGGCCAACATTCTAGTTTCCGATACCACCAAAGGGGGAAGCCTATAGCAAAGACCAAAGCGTTTTAAAAGATGAAACAATGGGAGCTGGAGGATAATTACTTTTGAGGAAAAAACAGTAAATAGTCCCCCTTTGAACTGTCGAGGAGAGATAATATCGGTTTTTCAGCTGTTTTTACCCGAAGGTCCTAGAGACTAATATGAACTATATAAGGATAAAATGGGATGCAACTGGTTCCCGCGATCAGTCCTTGTACGCTGCCACAGACATCTCGTGATATGTTGGCTCTGATCTCAACACTGGCAAATTATGGTGTGGGAGTCTGATACTTGCCCAAATCCCATGGGATATTCCGAGAACTGACCGAACATGGCCGCGCACAGCCAAGCATCCAGATTTATTGTCATATGAGAAATCGAAATGCTGGTCGCGTACTGAGGGTTTGCCTAATTTTGTAATCAATCACACAAGGCATATATCGATTTTCAGAGAGGCTTCCTATGAATCCCATTTAAATTCCAGTGGAGAATTCTGCCTTATGACCTTCCCTAAGCTAGGATGCTCTGGGTGACATACATCAATGGTACCAATCTGTACCACTGAATATTTTGAGGAAATAACAACGCCCAAAGATCATCCCTCCACAATGTTAGACTTTAATACGACCTAGATTTGATCCAGCTTTTCCACTGTAACACAATTCCACAGAAAAATATCAATATGTATATTCCTTAGATAAGAGAGAAAAATGTGTGAGACAAAAATAGCTAGATCTATTCTGTATGCGGGTTCTTCACACCCAGCAGTGGTCTGAGGGTTTGATAATGCAAAAGGGAAATTGGCCCCTGCATATAAAAGATTGAGCAATAACCCGGGCCACTGACTTATAGGGTTGGGCGACATGGGGCCTGTGGAGAGAGACCCCAGAGTCTGAACAGATCGATGAGGACCCCAGCCCCCTCCTCCTCCCAACCTAACTCCTACCCCACTATACCCCTGTCCTTACCAGGACAGAGAACTAGGTCGGAGTGGCGAAGGGGGTGGGGGATGAGGAAGCAGGAGTGTACCCTGGGACACTGTAATGCTTTATATTACCCAGATGTCAGAGATAAGTGGGTCAACGAAAGGAGGACGGCTATGGGACGGCAAGCGGCCAAGGACGCTATAGGCAGCTAAAGCCAGGCGGGATTCAATGATAACGAGACCAACAGAAGCATTCCATCTATAGACTGGGATGTCCCGGTCTGATAGGCTGACTCCTCATCTATTATCTCTCTGGCTGATGGACTTTCAGTATCACTTTCTGAGAGATGATGAGCGTCTGAGTGACTAGTAGGGTAGTAGTATATTGTCAAATGTCAGTACTATCATTACCTAGGTATAATGCCCATGAATATAATTGTAAATAAGGTTGTAGGTTACAATATTTTTTTCTCAAGCAATAGGCAACCATTTATATGGAAATTACTATGCATATATAATTAAAAGTCCGATGGTATTATCCTCAGTCGAGAATTGCGTTCTTTGTGCACAGACAAAGGTTTAATAAATCACCTTAGACTGCGTGCCTAGATAAGCTACCACCTTACCCCCCTAGTCCCTGTCATCCATATTCCGAGGTAAATAGAGAAAACTGTATTCTAAAAAGCCGTGTGATACATAATCCCGTCTGGCTTCTTTCTGGATGTAATACCTGCAGACAAAAACATGGGCTGTAACTAGCAGGGGGGGCAGTATATAGATGCTGTCTGGTGAGTTTGTCAGACTTGATAGAAGACATGTCTGGCTGTTTTGTATCTTAGCCTATAACATCTGTTACATACCGCGTTTTCTTGGTTTTAATGTAAGTAAACACCACACATGTATAGAGACCTCCTCATTGTAACAGGAAAAAGGGGTGGGGAATCAGTACGGGGCGCCTTATCATCTCGTCAGTAGCTTTGGTAATTATTTCCTGCCTGATAGCAGAGCTGGAAGATGTTCAGGCAGTGAACAGTAGGTGATGGGAGAAGAGGAGATCTGATCACAGGTATAGACCTCTCTGTCTTTGTACACAGTCCCTATAGTCTACGAGCCAGACCCTGTCTAATGTCAGCCCCTTACTCATATGACTCATTAACCAAATGGTAGTAGTTGTTTCTATATTCTTTTGTTGTCTGTATATTTTTATATTCAAATGTACAACATGCTGTGGGATAAGTCATTATAATTCCATATTATTATAGGAGATTTTAGATCCATATTATCTTCATGCTACTTCGACTTTTAGTTCCTTTTCCAAACAAGTCCAATTGCACCGTCTGTAAAATCCAGTGGCATCATTCAAGTGAACTGCCACTCGATTATAAAGTACGATATCGTGAAATGACGAAAAGGATCAGGTGGACGAGCCACTTAACCACAATAAAGGTAAAGAGGCTGTGCAGAGCTTCTATTGTTGGAAAGCACGCCATGAGGGCACAACAATACAGCTTTGCATGGTGTTTATCACGCACACAGCAAACCTACCAGTGCTAATTAGCCCGCTGAATATCAGTTTACCTGACGTGCAATAAGTCATGCCTCCCAAGGTGCCATCTGATTAGCATTATCGCCTACCAAGAGGAAATACAGGTACATTATGAAACAGCTCAACGAGAGATGCTAGTCACAATCCTGTATTAAGAAACTCCCAAGATAGCTATATAAACTAAATGCAAAACCCTTCTCCGATGATGCCTAGTTTGGCAAGATGATGGGTTTATTTTTGAATACTCTGAAATAGTTAACTTGGCAACTATCTACGTTTGACTGATATAATATCTTCATAATATAGCAGGGTCAGTAGGGTCCGAAAGTAGGGTATACAGCTGACTAATCGTGGTACTAATAGCCGACGACGTGCATCTGTATTGGCGAGGTAACCCCAAGACGCGGCCAGGAGACAGCTGGATCCGCTAAGATGTGCCTATACGTCTATCTAATCAGTCAATGTCAGACAGTTCTGGGCACTAGCTATTCTGCCTTTAGTTACATATAAAAAACGGCAGCTTACAGATAAAACCTGCATCGTATTGGTAATAGCATTGCATTCTTGTCGGCATCTCGCCGTAGGGTTGGGCACCTTTTTGAGAACACTTGGAGCTGTGTGGGTGGCTGTTGTCTCCTGAATACTACTGCAGGGAATTGGGTTAGCGCCACAATGGCCTGACTCTTGTGACAAGAACCTCCTTTCCTATTAAATATTCCTCTTCCAATGCTACCCAGGGCACCTCTCCAGTCTGCTAACTGCACTGTTTGTGAAGCACTACCCCCGTCTGTTAAAACACTTCATCTATTTGACATCCAGATTTTACCCCACGGCCTACTCCTTCCTTTGGAGATTGCACCTGCTTCATTTCTGTCGCAGTACTTCACAGTCTGCCTGTTCTGTAGAGCTCTCTCTCTCTCTCTCTATTGCACTTATCTATTTATGATTTCCTCAAATATCACCTCGTACATTTGCAGTACTGTCATCTCCCTGTACCTGGTCCTTGGCTAAAAGAAATAAAAGGTGTGTTTCAGGTTACATGGTCTAAAAATCTAGGTATGGTAGGTCGGGGGAAGGGATTATGTCATGGTGATATAAAGCAGTATAGTGAGTATGGTCTGTGCAGTTTGGTGCTTAAGTGACAGAAAGTATACATGTGACCAACGATGGGAAGTTGCTTGGGTAAGTAAATGATACTTCAAATAAAAAGCCCAGGAAACCAGCAATAGTGAAAACTAGCTCATCTCCTGACAAAGCCACTGCTGTCTGTCTAATCTTCCTGTGGAAACTCGGTCTCACGCAGTCACCTTCCGTGTGGCCGGATGCCAGAGATAGCGCACACGCATGCGCACTTGGGACTTGCGGGATAAAATCTGTGGTTCCCATAACACTCACCAGGGGGAGATTCTGACTGCGTGGCTGTACCCACCCCAGCTGGTCTTCCTTTGGTTCAGCGGTCTATCACAAGATGCCTCTGTGGTTGGGCAATGGGTAGGGGGTATGATGAGGCTCTGAGAGGATTCTTATCTATCCCGATCTCCTCTACCATGGTACAGCAGTTATGCTGGAGGTGCGAACTAGGTACAGGCTAATATGCACCAAGGACATCAGTGCATTACGGCTGATCTACACTGCGGCGATCTTGTATGTGCTGCAATTATTTTAAACTAGAATGTATTGAAAAGAATATCATCGTCTATTGGAGTTCTAAAAGGTATTACTTATAAGGTGACTGGCGTTGATATGATATTTATGCAATATACTAATATAGCAACTGCTACTGACAATGTGAAATAATGGGCATACTTAGTTGACAATGCTGACATTCTTTAATGTGATACTTTAAAACCTTAAAATATTAATAAGAAATCCATTATGACATAGTGGTGCTAATGTTAAGTTGAGAAGGAAAAAAGAATAGGCCGTGGACAAGCAATATGAGGTTAATAGCATTCTAGGGAAATGTTTCCTTCCTTCCAGGAAGGTTTGTCGACAGTAGCTTTCATGGGAGGAAGCAAAAACAGACTACCATCACCACCAAACAGAATACGGTCAACATCCTGTCAGAGTACCCTACCCCCCATACCCCCTGTCAGATCAGACCGTGATTTGGGGATGTGTCCGCCACAAACCTCATTCCAACCAATCACGGGCCGTCTTCCATCCCAGTCCAGCATGGACAGAGACTGGAGATGCTCAGTGGTTACATTTTTGTTAGGTGTCTGGTCTGAATGCATTGTCGTCTGCTGCTGTAGAAGTAGTAGTAGTAGCCATAGTGGCGCCGAAAGGGCGGCAAAACGGCAGATTGGGAGGTCGACTTCTGGCGTCGCTCTAGGCTGCAGACCTAAGTGGTTGTGGACAGGGATAAAACGCACAGCCCTGGTCGATTCGAAATCCAGACATGAAGCAAGTTATGCGCATGATGTCGATGGTAATGGGGCTAGTTGTTGGACTTTGAATTTCATTATTAAGTGCGATCTAAGCCAGTGACATTGCCTTTATATATCTGCAGTAAGGACATTGTGGGTACAGCTTGATGCAAAGTCCTCACAACAGAATAATACATGTAAGGCCAGCAGTAGGAACCAACCATATAGAACTTGGCTCTTACCTGGCTAAAATCAAAAAAGATTTGATTTGATAATCGGTACACATTTATGATACGCCACGCTATATGCACTTAAGCTGGGCAGGTGCCCATAAACATTAGCATGATGAAAAGCCCAACCCAAGGTATTCTCTGATCATGTAGATCAATATGAGCGGCTCATGAGTAGCTCAGTGGCTGTGGGAGCCCCTTGCAGGCAACCCGAATTAATGGTATTCTGGGTGAGCAACCCTCTCAGTCAGTAGATGCCCCCCTCGGCCACCATCCTGCAGACTCAGGTTCACTCGGGGACACTCTGGAGGCAGCAGATGCCCTCAGCCTGACCTGCCTGCATAAAGCAATACCAGAGTAGGTCGTGGGAGGAGGCCACCCGATCCTGGGCACCGGCACCAAACGGTGTCCAGAATATTTGTTCTCATTTAGTAAAGTAGGGAAATGAATCATGGTGGGTAAAACTACCAAGGTGTTGGTGGTGGGTGTCTAGCTATATGTTCTAATCTGTGTAAAGTAAAGCCGGCGGCGAGACATGTGATGGGGCAGCTTTAGAGATGCTATAAACATGTGTCATAATTGCTGCTGGTCAAGAAGCAGCTTCTTACGACCACGCGCAATCACCGTTTTGGATTTGGAGTATAAACGAAAACGATTTGAGGGACGACAAGTTCCCTGTTGGCAAATGATTAAACCGATATAGAACCTAGAGTAGGCCTACATCATTTCAAAAGAGAGGAACCTAACGCACATCATTTTAGACATTTCCTCATTATTATTCTCTATAATTTAATATTGCTATCTTAATCCGGAAAAATACAGAAGATGTAAATGGGGGAAGAAAATAAGTTCACTACTGTCTTATGCATTTAAGTATCTCTAGGAAGTCAATCTAATTAGTTCTCATATCATTTCTTCAACAAGGAAACGAATACCCACATAAAGGTCATCTAAAGAGCACTGTATCTAACTATAGGCATATTCGATCCACTAACTACATATTTAAATAACAATGAGAATTGAGCGAGATATAGGTGCTCGATGATAGGGAAGATCCTGGTCGTATACCGGTATGCATTTTTATGAAAATGGCAGATTTATTTATCTATGTTTGATTGTCGTCAAACATGTAGATAACTATATAACAATACAGTCCGTCTGTTGCAAAGGCAATAGTGTTTCACATACTTTGGATTTTTTTCATGACTGCTCCGTTGTCAATATGACTTATGTCATCAGATTTTGATTTATTGTTTGGCAAAATTGAATCAATTTGTTTCTAAAAACCTTTCTGGTTATTTTTGTCTTTGTTACAACTTTCCACTATCTAAATTGGTTTTGCTCTCTTATTCTCGTTATTGCATTTATTTCTAGCTCTGTCAGCAATACATCTCAGCTCATTACCTAGTTCTCATTGACTGTGTATGAGGATCCCTTTCAATGATCCCTTCAAGCGAATCGTCGGCTATCCAAAGTTCGGGGTCGGTTTTATTATGAATTTTGGTATCGGGCGTTTTGTATCTAAATATTAGTTTCGTGGTTGAAGCTATATATTCATATAACCCAAGATTGCAATCTTATAGTCAGTATCTTTCATAATGTATCATCTTGAGACTTACTCATTTCCTCTATGCCAAGGCAGACTTAGGTGGTTGGTGTTCATCTATTCATGTCCAATTATTCCTGACCAATGTAATATCCCTCTGAATAACATGTCCCATTTTGCCTCATCGTCATGCCAAACTTAAGATACAATGTCTATTATCTAAATCACATTCTGACTCGTTCTTCTTTCTTTTGATACTACATATCACATATCTGATTGAAGATGTATCAGTCGTTCAAACAATACAAGTCATCTGATGATTATGCCACATTTCACATGCTATTCAGAGCAGCAATCCTATATTCTCATACTAACTGTATATTTCAATGTCAAGTAGCAATATAAATGATAATTTTCTGCTGACAAAATTACATGCTAGTATTATACATACCTTCTATATAAAAGCAATATATATTGAGGTATGCCCCTCTATGGAGTACTTAGGAATTCCTCAGGCTGTATAGCCGCGGATATTGCAATAAATTCGGGATGCCGGCCGCTAATCTGAAAGTATTGTTTTTTTTAATACGAGAGTCTGAATTTGAAATGGACAATAAATTCTTAATAATGGAGAGAATAGTGTGAATACATAATTCTGGCATAACCATATAATCCATATAATATGAATCTATGAATGCCTGACACACACCCCTGGCAGTTTAATGACTTTTAAGTCCGCTTGGGCTGTTCGGCGGTTATACTTGAATTAGATTTGTAGATACATAAAATACATAATCATCAACCCCTCGAGTTTTGGAAATATCCAAGATTACCATAGTATTTGTATGGTACTGTTTCCAAATAATAACGTTTTTTTACATTTTTTCGGGTACCATGCCAGAAGTATGTATCATTAATGTATATTGTATGCAACGCGGTGTTGCATTCTGTGAATATGAACAATTAGCTATGAACATTATATGGATAGAGTGCATTGGAGTCAGCACCCGAGGACAGTTCCAGGGTCCCAGCCTGATAATTATCTTGGAGCTTGACTTCCTTATCTGATTGGAAAGGGGCTGACACTCGTTATCAGGAGTATATGGGAGAGCTGTTGCATGGGAATTGGGAGTTGGGTTGGAAGCCATGCTATTTGCAGGAGTATATATTCCAGTGGGACGCTTTAGTCATCATAGACATATTACTGTATGTGCTGTCCAAACGAGGGCTCTATCGTCGCAAGTCATGTCCCAGACATATACCTGGTCTCGTGGGTATAAAATAAGGCATGTCCATCTTGCCTCTACATACAGCATCCCCAAAACCCTCAGCGTTAGGCAGGGAGTACGCTGGGCTGTGATAAATTCCTGGCGTTTACCATTTAACACGTAATGGAAAGGCGCAATGAAATCTGGGGCTTGGGGAGGGCCCGGCGGACGACGCCGAGCGCCCCCTGGCCACTAACGGCAGCACTTGCCGCCACCCTGGAGGCGCCGATTTATTGGAGCGGGGCCATTGGGCTCGGTCACGTGACAGCCGATTTACCATCGCCATAGTCGCCTCCTGTGTACCTGCCTCCAGGTTATCGCCATGGTTACCAGCCTCAGACGGAGGGAAGAGGGGGAGGGAGGAGGTGTGGTGCTCTCTATGGGAGCCGTAAGCATTGAGGCGGGAAGGCCGTAATGGGAGAGCGTTGAAGGTGTATGTGGTTACATGCACCGCAGCAGCAGACAAGGCACCTACAAATAGGCTATTCTCTGCTCCTCCTCTCATGGACTGTATAATCTCTTTATATAGCAGGACAAAAAGGAACCAGAACACACCAAGTGCTATAGAACCCCACATGACAGTGGCTCCGTCACCATTGTTTGGCGCGACCATCATACATACGTAATCTCATAAGCCACCGGAAGATAATAGGAAGATAAATATTGTTACTATGGCAATGTGCTAACATATTAAATCTATAGATAGGAGGGAGGAACCATAATATTTCCGGTCAGTGTTCACCCCCATACGCCAACACCATTACATCAGTTGGATTTTGGCGGACATCTGGAAATAATCTTTTTGTGGACTTTTATGTGGTTGAGGTGGGGTGGTTACAACTAATATATATCTCAATAACCCCCCAGAAAAATTGGTGTATTGGGAGTGAATAACAGAATCACCATGACCTCTCTTTTTGATTTTGGAACACAATGATCATTTCGGACGGGGCCTTATTTTGAAACTCTGGGTCCCAAAATTGTATAGGGTTATACATATATGAAGAAATTGGTTGTGGGATGTATCATGCTGGCGAACGTAATGTGCAACCTTGATGTTTTCAATTCTGCAGGTTCAACATTATTATAAGCACCTCGCTTCCATTTATTAACCATTTGACTTATAATTTTTCCAGAACAAATTGCGAGAGGTCACTAGGCTTCTTTCTGTACCTGGATGATAGGGTGGATCAGGATCCATGGGGACGCGTCCTGCACCACTACCCCACCTATCTGCAACACGCGGAACTACCCTATACCGAGGTTGCAGGTTCCTTAGTAGGGGGCATCATTGCTTGATCTGGTAACCAGCGAGATAAGCACTAATACAGCAATCACAATGGGTACAGGCTGTTACATAATGCCCCCTAAGAATTCCGCAGTGGAGCCCAGGGAATTATCTCATTGATTGATAATTCATCCAGCTACACGCCTATAGAGCAGCTTCGTCCCCTGAACCATTGCGTGGCCTCCCTGCAAGATCTCGAGAGGAACTCGAAAGTTCTTGACTCATGATCCCTTCAAGAAATGCGCACATAGGTGGCCCAAGAACATGTTTACTATATTTTCCTATTTACTATTCTCGAGATCCCTGGTGTCTATCTCATGTAATACAACTTTCTCCTAAGGTACACAAGACACTTTGTTGTGTCATACTAAAGTACTCCAATGTTTATTTTTCATCAAATCGCCCTGAAAGCAACAGCTCTTTTGAATAACAAGAACGGAGCTAAGAATTTTAAGTAATCTTTATTTTTAGGTGGTGATTGGCAAAGGATTTGGTTTGACCTGATAACCTTTGGATCAATGAAGGGTGGCTTTACATATTAATGGCACTGCAACCCCCAAGTAGGGTGAAACACACCCGGCTCTGGGCGTGGCCTCTTGTTGCGCAGCAGAAAACAATATGTATAGGCTAGTATACGGTTTAGGTTCAAACACACATACCTATTTAGAAAACATGTCATTTAGGTAGTATACCTCGGTCGTTTTTTTTCATATTTAGAAATTACAGACTAAAGTGCTACCTTCAAATAGTGACGGAAATAGTCACGAAGTTCTCTATAAACAATAAATAAATGGAGATTTCCCTCCCTCCCTTTTTCTTCCCAGCGTTATACCAATTTAAAATCCTGGGATCATTCTAGTGGTCCCCACCGCACAACCAAGGGACTTATTTGTATACAGTATAGGTCAACAGGTCCCTCGTTTCAGTTACTCAAATACCCCTGGATACCCCTCGTCTATGTTGACACCACAGTTCACCTAGAGGACAGACAATTGATTCGCCCCTTGTGGACCTCCGGTCCAACACTGTATTGACAGATGTAGCTAGTATGCCCCAGTGGCCGATGGATGTCTTTTACTCTGTCCCATTATCTGTTTCCACCATGTGGACAGCATCGACAAGTTGTGGTGGCCACTCCAGGGGGACCTGGATGGTCAGCTTTCTTGGATGGCCTTGTCAGAGGTTGTACTATAGTAAACCTTTTGCATTAACAGTATATATATATATATTTATTCAGATGCACAATCGTCCCTACGGGACGGTCTTCCGCGCACCGCACTGAGTACAATCCTTGTTCAAATGGGGTGCTATTTGCGTAGAGTTTGATATGGTGATTTGATTATAGTCAGTGCTTATAACATGTTTACGAAAATGTGAATGTATAGATTTTGCATGTCGCAATATTGCTCGGAGGGGGAGGCTTCATTCCAGTTTGATTTTCGAGATGGCAGTTTTGAATCTATTGTATGTGGGCATTTTCTGGGTTTCTTGTGGCAATTTATCCCAGATGGTCACGGCACGATAATAGGGAGATCTTTCATAGAATGCAGATTTCGCGCGCCTTTTGGCGAATCGTACCTTTAGGTCGCCTCTGGTGCGCACATTTGCCTGGAATAAGGCCTCACCCTTTTTGTATTTCTTCCACATAATACATAATAGCTGTTTACTCCTTCTGGTAGATAGGGTCTCAACTCCACATTCCTTATGCAGATCAGCAATGCTGATGTCACGGGCGCGGGCCTGTAGACAGGTTCTCAATGCTTGGTCGAGTATTGGTATTTTTTAACTTAAGATATTTGCGATCGTTGTGACGCCCAGTATAAGGCATGCAGTTCCTCCTGTAAGTCATGCCCGGTATTCCCTGAAGCTACAATGCATCAACAGTTCATTTATTTTTGACGTCACAGCGGAAAAGCCACCCAGACTCTCCTACCTATTTTCAGATGCCATGGACATGTAAATGCAATCATAATGTATCGTCAGCTTAGTTTTAAGAGCCATACACTAGCCAAGAACCTCTAGGTTATCAGAACACTCATGTAGTTATGACTAAATGTTATTGCAGCTGAATTTGTAACAGAGACCTGTTAAACCTATCTTTGGCTACCTGTCCTTAATTACTTGGAGCAGGTGGATTACCCAGCAAGAAATAGTGGCTGAAAGGTGTAATGAATGAAATAATTACGGCCAACCACACCCACGCATTGAATTTTAAAAAGGAGAAATGAGTAAAGTATGGTTAATTAAAGCTCTGGAAATACATTAAGTACATTTGCATTGAATGAATCCAATGAATCAATTTCAACTAAAGAGGTCTTAAAGTTGGTGGTTGTAAATAAGCAATCAGAGCAATTGTTGAAAGTTACATTTAATTGCCGTGTGAGTGGGAAAGGGGAGAGCAACCTGGCCACTGGACATTCAAACGCAAGTGAGGAGACAAGCTTCGCAACTACTGTCTTTATCTATTTATACTTTAAGCATATATCACAGAAGGAGTTGATTGTATAGGGAATATGCTTTCTAATACGGTAGGGCTATAATAGATATGTTTCCATGGTGCGATGATAGAGAGAGAGTGCAGAGTAGTCTAGGATAATGTTAATATAGGATAATGTTAATTTAAAACTTAGTAGTATAAGGACATACTTGAACCAGAATAATAGTCTAATTTGTAGCCTTAATTAAGACCCCACATAATATTTCACGCCGTGTTCATCAATGATTCTTCCAATGAAATAGCACTTTGAGTAAGCATAGTATAGGGAGAAGTCACGGTAAATAGTAGTATAGGAAAAGTTACCTTGCATAAGAGAAGTATAGGGAAATGACACCTTGCATCAGGCAAATGGTGCATTGAATCAGAATAGTATTAGCAAAAAGCATCTTGAACTGGAGTAGTATAGGCAAAATGCACATTGAATCAGAGTAGCATATGGAAATATCACCTTGCATAGGGACACACTTTTCCCATCTGCTTTACAGGGTAAAATAATCATATGATATCAAGATTTTGACTGTGAGTATTCAATTAAGCAGTTATCACAAGTAGATCTCTGCCAGTTTGCTGTTTATGTGGCAATGAGACATACAATTTGTCAAGAATGAAGAGCCTGATGGTACTAGGAACCCCCCCCCCCCCAGCTCGTAGCAGCGCCTCTCTCCCCCAGCTCACCCAGGTGTCCTCATCACCCACATCAGGGGACACTAAGTAGACTGTGGGTACACCATGTGTAGGTGCTGCCTCCTAAAGTAGGAATACAGAACTGAAATTGCCGCTCTTACGGGATATATACTGCAATGAGTGCTTACATTGAAATTCATATGAAATATGAAGTGTGTTATTGCATAGAAACGGCCTTGTTACTGGACATATCGGCATACTTATTCCATTAGCCATTATAGGGATTCCTAGTATCAAATCACATAATTAATATGGATTAATTTAGTGAAGGGAATATAGCTGCTAGTCCCAGTTGTATATCAATTATCGACAAAGAAAATGTAAATAGAATCCATGTCTAATGTCCCTATTTCATTCTATTTCCCATTGTCTTTTTGCATCAAAGTTATGATCTCGATCTCTCCGACATGGATATCATCGACTGCGTGTATAGATGATTTAGTAGAAATATGTAATCCATAAGACGGCTTATCACACAAAGCCAGTCGACCCTGGTCGTTCCACTCTCTGACAGCATCTACTCATGCCATATGGCAAGTTAATTCCGCACGGAGGCCTAAAGGGTGCCATTATAACGACCTGTTGTAAAACAATACAACGTGTAGCTGTCTTATCTTCTTGCTTTAATCCAATTTGATGAGAAGTACGACTCTATGGAAATTATGTTTAGTCATGGTTGGTGTACAAAGACGCTAGTATAATTTGATTAGGGGCATGCATAGTAGGTAGTCTGAATCTCCTGAGTTCAAAATTATCACTCAACATTTATTGAATACCGAAATTACAGTCAACGGACCGTATTGCACCTGCCTAATTACCTAACCCCATTTCAGTTTTGGTTAATATCCGTTGCTTCCCAGATAGCATCTACTTTACCTCTATGAACCCACCCACACATATCAATCATTTCATACTCACACTCCCCCACTTACACCTTCATCATCATCTGATACAATCTTTAACTGAATGGGGAATTAACCTCAGGGGAATTGTCCAAAAAAATAGGATATCTCTCATATTACCTTTGTTATCGAAGAAGAAATGCAAATGACCATACACTTCCGAAAATACAAAGAGTTTGTATCTGGTCATTTCATAACTGCGTAATTACCAGGATCAGAGCATGAGTAGAATAAAACACTTCTAAATCATCCAACTAACCAACGCAATTCTTGCACTGTTTGCAGAAATTAACTTTTGATTTCTTAGATGAAGTATCCAAGATTAGGCTAGGCAATCCAACTAGGGGCCAGTGGTTTCAACTTTGGCATACCACATAAGTGGTCCTATTTCAAGTAATGCCCTGTCCTTGTTGGTGTTTTCTATAAGGCACTGAACCTTTCTACCGACATAAAGAACGTGAGACAACTAGATAATGACCAGTAGTTATTGTGAAGTTTGTTTGCTATCGCATTGAAAAGTGGCTTCATAAAAAATACGAAACGTGAATTGCGAACATAACCAGATGATTGTATGGCAAAGGTCACAGTCGAGTCAGCCCGGTAACATTTGACTGGTGCAACTCATGGCCGATAAGATATTAAGAAATACCTTGACAAATCTAAATGTCAGATGTTTTCACACTAGCAAGTAGCATTTCACCCACATTGTTTACAGACTCTTAAAGTGCATCTATTAAATTGCCTCATCTTAATTGTCAGAATCCATATTCCGGGATGATGGCTATTGTTAACACTAGAAATAGCTCTGAATAGATAGCATATAAAAGTTCACATTTATAGATGCAGAAATGAATTATAAGTCTATCTAGCTGGACAAAGAGACAGTCGTGGGGGCTGAAACCTGGATTAGCCTCTCCATAACTAGTAGTAAAATAAGTATGCTAAGCATATATTTCCACATATATGTGCTCCTCAGGAACATGGCCTACCAGCTGCTTATGGTATAATGTCAGTGGGTTGCCATACAGTCCACTGATGTGTAACTGGTCACTGTCTGAGTTTGAACTTAGAGCCAAAAATTATCAGGACACTCGGCCGCAAGTCTAGATAATCCATCTTGAATCTTGAATCTAAGTAAAAAGGAAACCCATTCCTACATGCCATGCAGATCAAGATAATGATATAGCAGTTAAGATACCAGTGGAATATGCTTACCTCCCGAATCCCATTTATACCCCTAAGCGGGTCATGCACATTCATCCAACATGCCCACGTACCTGGGATAGGAAAAGGTCGCCAAGACCTATCATGTCAGAAAAGAAATCCATATCCGAGACTGATATCCTCTTCAGCTACCGCTGTAAGCAGTAGCCCTGACTCCTTCCTATGTCCAGCTCTTTGTAAAGATACTTTCCTAATGGTAGAGCAAACTGGCGATATCAGCATCAACGGTCTGATGAATAGTTTAAATACATAAATTAGACTGTGACCTTTACCTCTTCTGACCCATTCTAATTACCTTAATGTGTGGGTGCATGTAGGACTGCCAAATCAACCCACGTCTTGGTCACGAAAGGTTGTTCGCTGGCAGACTATAAGAACTGTTATGTTGCTAAGATAGCATGTGTTATTGCCTTAATATAAGACCATTTGCATCATGATAGTACCGGCAATAAATGAGTTACATCTACCATTTGTTGCCCAGCTCAGCTTCACATGGCAAGGATAAAAAATGATGGCTTAGAACATGGATAGCTTCAAGGGAAACGTTTAAAGAGACCTAAATTCCAAGGTTTATATGTTATAGTTTAGTGTACTCAAACATATATATTTTTATATGACATAGGGCTTACAAATAGATACATAAAAGGGACTTGGATATATAAGAAATTATGCCAACTTGATGACTCCAAGGTTTATTGTTTACCTGAACGATAAGATCCGCATAACACTACTTGTGAACAATGGGAAGGAGTGTTGATAATTAGCTCTGCTATGACCTTTGTTATCTAGTATTTACTCCTGTCAACAGCGGTCAGGTTGGCCGAAGTCCAGTTAGAGGATATTAACTATTAAACATACGTTACTGGCATCATCGAAATAAAACTCAGTTTGTCGTGTAATTATTCACCTTTCACTCAGGTACTATAAGCAATTGACCCCCTTTACTAAAGCACGCTTGTAAAGAACTGGTTCTGTGAGAATGATGATAAAAGATGAATGTGTCAATGGGTCTGCATGCTGCAGGCTATAACCTTTGCAGCCCTGGAGCATTCAGCTGTGATGAGCACGTTATGGACAGACACAGGCCTTAGCAATCAGCTGCTGCACGTGGGTTTATTGTTGCACGCACGAGCCAGCAGGTGGCGCAACAGTGTGGAGGCTGGATGCTGGAGGCTGTTGGAGTCACAGCACAATAGTAACGGCAATGGGAGATGCATGCAGTGAGTGTGAACCCTTTAAGGACAGTGCAACGCTTTAAAAGCGCTATGCCCCCTCGTCATGATGCATGAATGACATGTTCCAATACACAGCTAAATGGACATATATATTTGGAACTAAGTTTGCATCCAGGCATCTTAAGTTCATGTACATTTAGAGAGATCGAAAGTATAAAGATTTTGTAATTATCTTACCATAGTATTGATACTGTTAAAGCGGCTATGTCTGATTTTTGTCAAAAATTAAAATCGCACTTAAATGTGTGCCAGGCACTGTAATATGATGATATCTAATGGAAGGGTGACAATCAAATGTTATCTATGGGCAGTATAAAGGTCGGAAAGGGGGCCCGATTGGATATGGTACTAGCATGGGGACGTCAGAACCTTATCAGTTGTCTTATTACCTCTTTTGTATTCAGGGACAGCTGATGGAAACTTACTTTGTTGAAGATTACCCAAGAGTCAGGAGTTACAGTATAAGATAGGATTTTCTTTATCTTGCCTATTCGCTATCAATTTATGCGTTACCTATACAGGTTACTTTCGTCTGAAACATATCAATCAGATTAAGCTTCCAGAGTAGTATGAATACTCGCATTGTTAACCGTGACTTTGATCGGAATTCCTCTATTCCTGAGTTGAGTTTGAGTTTTGAGTTTTAAAACGCTTTTATTGACTGAAAAATTCCACAAACAAGTTGCGTCTCTCAATAGTAGTCAATTTTGATGTATACAAGACAAAACATTATTTTATGTTGGTGTCTGAATCAGATACAGCCAATTTCAGACGTACATCACAAATAATATTCAAGTAGAGGCACTTTACTAGCCTTCCACACAGTAAACACAACATATAACAGTCATTCATGTAGAACAACATTACTGATTATGGACAGCAAAGTTTAGCAGACAATGAGCACAAATCCACGTGGTTTTCCAGGATATCAGATTGTATGTAAATTACTCACATTTTACTTGAATGAGTTAGGCTTTTTACGCATCAGTATATCAGCACATCTAACCATAGAGGCACATTTGATTTCATCTTGACGTAGTACATGATATCACAGTTCAACAACTTATATATACGCAACTTCTATAACATTCAAAGTACACAGAGACACAGAGCAGTTTCAGATATACATTTAAAGTTTACTCTTAATTTTGTTCAGGAAAAGACCATGGGTTAATATTTTCTGATCAGCCGGTAGGACCTCGTCCCAGACTGACGACCCACGATAAAGGGGGCTGTCCCTGTAGAGCTGGCCAACAGGGCGCTGCAACTTGATTTGCAGTCTAGCATTGCTCCGCAATACACGCCTCGGCGCACGGATATTAGTATCAAGTCTGGTATGCTTATACATCAGGCTAAGGAGATTTTCTCGTCTGCGTGTTATTAGCCGTTTACAGGTGCAGTTAACATGTAGAGCATCAGTACTTATCAAACGAGGGTCCCATATACCCATACAACAACGCAAGCTATGATTTTGAATTGTCTGAAGGTGTTTGTAAGAATCACTGGGGCAACTTTCTTGAATAAAGTCACAGTAATCAAATACCGGTAGCATCATTTGTTTATACATTAATATGCAGAGATCCATATCTATATATTTTCTCAGCTGTCTTAGGTTGTATAGTTTAACATTTCCACTATTGTTAATCTTGTCTCCATGTGGACCAAAATTCAGAGAGCTATCGATAACCACACCCAGGTAATTAAACTTCTGCACTACATGCAATACTTTGTCATTTAACAGCACCTTATATCGCAATATATCACAGGCCATTGGGTCCGACACACACCAGAGCATATGGGTCTTATCAGTATTTATAGTAAGCATATATTTTTTACACCAACAGCTTATACAGTCCATATCTAGTTGTAGTTGTTGCTGTACAGTTTGCATATTAGGTCCTGCCACAGCAACAGCCAGATCATCGGCATACATGAAATAAAAACCATGATTCAGACATTTAATGACACTATTTATATATATTATAAATAACAGCGGGCCTAGCACCGACCCTTGAGGCACTCCACAGCTTATTAGTTCACTAGACGATTTCACATTCTCAATTATAGTACATTGCGATTGGCCTGTTAGATAGTCACGAAACCAATTTAAAGAGTCCGGCGCACAGCCTATAAGTCTGAGCTCATTTAGCAGAAGGAGGTGGTTGACCGTGTCAAAAGCCTTCCTCAGATCGAGAAAGACCACGGCCACCACCTCCCCCCTGTTTCTAGACTCAAAAAGAAATTGAGTTAATCCAAAACAGGCATCTGTGGTTGATCGACCCGGCATAAAACCGAACTGTTTTTCAGCAATTATATTATGTTGTCTCAGATAAGCCATTAACTGGACATGAACAGCCTTTTCAAGTATCTTGGAGAAGACATTGAGCTGGCTGACTGGACGCCAGTTTCCAACCCTAGAAAGGTTCCCTTCTTTGGGTAAGGGACTGACAACAGCTTTTTTTAGATTTTCCGGGAAGCAGCTATCTCGGAACGAGGAGTTGACTAAATACATAATTAACTCCGGTTTGGCTCCTAAAGCATCCTTTAAGATACTTGACCTTAGGTTAGGTATACAAGAGGATTTGTTAGACTTGATACCTCGGATTAATTTTTTAGCAGATTCAAGGTCAATGTTGATCAACACAAAAAAAGGTCTATCAATGAGTACCGGTTCAACAAACAACAATGGGTCAGGCTGATCAAAAGCAGCAGCTAAAACCGAACCAATGTTGCTATAAAACTTATTGACAAAGTCCGGACGCTGACATGAAGGTATCTGGTTACCATCGTCATCCACCAATTGCATCTTGGTTTTTTTCTTTGGACCTTTCCAGACTACATTCACTTCTGACCAGAAACGCCTGGGATCATCAGCAAATCTTGTCAATTTATTTCTAATACTTTTTTGCAATTCTTAACCAATTCCAGTTTTATCGTCTTATCCAAGGCTCGTATTGTATGGACGTAATGGTTATAGTGACCAATTACAATGCTCCTACTTTTCCTAAGAAGACGCTTCTTCTTGGCTAACAACTTCAAAACAAACGGTGTAAAACCCTCAGGACCACCAGTGGTTACATTGAAGGTCTTAATTGGGTGTACACTATCCAAATAAGTAAGCAATTTCAAAGACATATTATCAACACAAGTATCCGTTGAGGTAATATGATCAACTCCCCAATCTGTGTTTAAAGCAAATGTTCTCGTAGCTAGAGAACTGTAATTTTTATACGAGCGTCCAGTCATTTTCTCTATCACACCTGTTTTGACAATCGGAGCCTGTTTTTTTATTACATATACCGGTGCGTGATCGCCATTTATATCATTAACTACCCCATATCTACTCACATGAGGACAGTTAGTATAAATGTGATCTAAAGTAGAACGGCCATATGGGTGAAAATATGTAGGTGCAGTGGACAGATATTTCAATTTTCTGCGTTTAATAAAGCCAAAAAGTGATCTGCATTTTGCACTGTTTCTTTGCCTAGTATCAACATTAAAATCACCGAGTATCCAAATTTCTCGATTATTAAACAGCGGTAGCTTCAAGAGGGTCTCTAATTTCGAATAACACCGGTTGACATTTGATTTTTTGGGGGGTCTATACACAGTCAGAATTATTCTATATTTATGCCCTGGGAATTTTGTAAGAATTCCAATACATTCAATATCTGTCCATTAAGCAGAGTTCATCAACAACCGAGGTGTAAGGTACATAACGATCTGGAATGTAGCACGCCACACCACCACTTTTGCGCTTAGCATTAAGGCGATCATTTCTGAAAATTTTCATACCAGGAAGATCCACAGCCCAGTCGGGGTCGTTCTTACCTAGCCAAGATTCAGTAATACTCAGATGGTCTACGTCAAGATCAAGTTTTCTAAATTTGTTAATTTTGCTTCTCAAGCTTTGGGCATTTAGGTTGATCAGACGCAGGCCACTACATTCACCAATCTGGTTGTAATTATAATAAGTACAGTGGCCCAAGAGGGTCAAAATGGAATTTGGAAAACAAAAAGTGATTTGGAAAAAAAGTTGAACTTTCAAAGAAAAAGTTAGAGTTTAAATGAAAAATGAAATGTCAAAAGTGGTTTTCATTTCAGAAATGGCTGCCGTCAGTCTGTCATCTAAGAGAGGACAGCTTGTGACAGGTATCTTTTAGCATTGGGCACAGATTCCTGTTTCCCCTATATAACTAGAGATTCAAATATAAAGGGGTGTATTGGGTTCATTAGGTTGTGACTGTGCCACAGCAAAGGGAACATTCTAATCTAAGACAATGACTGTACCTGGTCTCTATCATATTAACTGATTTCCCACCATGCATAGTCAATATAGTGAACAGGATAATTCCTTAAAGCAACACTTAATCCAGGGGACAAGATGGCTGCCATGGGAGGGTGACCAAATAGTAGGCCTAGTTGTTTTCCCGTGGCAGGCAGGGCCGCTCCACTGGCACAACATGCTTGGGGCATGTTTACATATATGGCAAGCCAATTTAGAATTCTAAAGCAGCAGAAAATAGGGTGTGTTACATTTAGCCTCGTTTTTAGGCCTACCGTAAATTCTCGCGTAGAAGCCGCGGCTAGTACGAGGGTCAGATCGCTGGTGCGGCTTATAGGATCGGCCCATGGTCTGGGTGCGGCTTATACGGGAGTTTTTGTTACTATAGTACAGTATTAAAGCCACCATAATCAGACGGCCTCTGCGGCTTATAGGATCGCCCGTAACTCGGGGTGCGGCTAATACGAGAGTTAGGCTTATACGCGAGAATTTACGGTATATAGCTTTTCACACCTCATAAACATTTATATTTTACTGTCATAAAAACTCAAATACTAGTAGGGTACTATCGCGCATTTGGTAATATCGCGCACCCGCCCCCCCCTAAAAGGCACATTTTTCAACAATTTCTTTTTTTTTGTTTTAGTTAGCCACGTTATATTAAATATCATTTTAAGGCATTTCGTTAACCTATACTATACATGCATGTCACGAGTCAGAGATGGTGGTTTGGGTTATGCTGCTTGACAAAAACGGCCTGTCATACATGGGATATAACACCACTGTGAACAGGACACGGCACCTGGTCTTATGTAATGTTACAGAAATAGCGATACAGCCACACAGCGATTCCCTCTTTTTGGAGCGTCATGAGCAGGGGGGGTCACTCTTGTATTAATGGATACCATGTGGGTACATCACTTTGTAATTTGGACCCCTTTTTAAAAGTGGAGCAAATTCCACCCAAACAACCCCCCCCCCCCAATGTTAACCCCCCGGGATAACAACCCCCCGGGATAACCCCTAGAATGGGAAGAAATTATGCCCCTTTTATTTGCACCTAGCTACCCTTAATTGACAAGAACTTGGCCAATACTAGACCACTAATATATTATAATGGGCGACAATCAGACTCCTTTTAGTAGGGTACCACTGACAATTTCTGACAAAATATACCCTTTTTCACTGGAACTTTCAGACATTTTGGTTGGGTATTTAGCGGGTATTTAGGCTTAAAAACAAACCTCTTTTGTCCGAAAATGGTCTTAAATGACCCCTAATGGCTTAATATCCCTTTCCCCGCTAATTTTAGGATGCACATAGTTACTTTAGAAGATATAGGGAGTGCCCCCCCCCCTCCCCGCTCCACTCGGGTGGCGGAGGGCATGAGACTGGGCAGAGAAAGGTCGCAACAAGGTGGAGGATGTCCACGACCACGTGTCCTAACTAGGTCATGCAGCACATACGATGCGGTACATCAATGAGAGTAAAGAGCTCTCTACACACCATAAAGTAAGGGTATGTGGAACGATCCACTGTAGACTTACACTGGTCACCCATTGGCATTGGCCATGTAATACATTTCCGAGATATGTATCCGAGTTCTTTGTTTTTTTCTAAGAAATACTCTTTTGGTATAGATAAAATATTCGCTGCCACTATCTAAATTAGTATCGAGACAATGATTTTCCAGATGGGAGGCATATGAATTATAGAACTCCGTGCTCCCAACATGAGTCTCTGAATCCATTACTGTCCTGTCATCTTCATAAAGGATTTTCATTAAAGCAGCATTCTCACTAAGAGTGTACATGTATTTTCCGGGTACTGTTCTAATCTAATAATGGGTGGCATTAATTATTGGTGAGCGTGATGCTTCAAATCAGCATAATATATGATATAAATCATATGTATAAATATATATATATATATATATATATATATATATATATATATATATATATATATATATATACATATATATATATAATATTATATGATATGCACTGGGAAAAGGGACCTTAATGCGCCCTGCACTAAGGGCCCTTATCACAGATCGTGCCACATGATATATTATGTATATATATATATATACATATATATATATATATATATATATATATATATATATATATAAAAATATATATAAATATATATACATATATACATGTATATATATATATTTATATTAACCTGGTAGAAATGCTATTGCACACATACATGTGTAACCAATAAACTGACAGTTGCAAGTCTAGGTTTGAGTATCAGCTACCCCCCCCCCCCCCCACACACACACACCAACCACCAAGACGACCTGCCTGGGGTACAGCTAGCTGGTCACCTTCCCATGGCAGCCATCTTGTCCCCTGGATTAAGTGTTGCTTTAAGGAATTATCCTGTTCACTATATTGACTATGCATGGTGGGAAATCAGTTAATATGATAGAGACCAGGTACAGTCATTGTCTTAGATTAGAATGTTCCCTTTGCTGTGGCACAGTCACAACCTAATGAACCCAATACACCCCTATATATTTGAATCTCTAGTTATAGGGGAAACAGGAATCTGTGCCCAATGCTAAAAGATACCTGTCACAAGCTGTCCTCTCTTAGATGACAGACTGACGGCAGCCATTTCTGAAATGAAAACCACTTTTGACATTTCATTTTTCATTTAAACTCTAACTTTTTCTTTGAAAGTTCAACTTTTTTTCCAAATCACTTTTTATTTTCTAAATTCTATTTTGACCCTCTTGGGCCACGGTAAATAAGTCATCTGGTGGTTTAAAGTCCCAGCCAAACCTTGCGCACATGTTTGCTATGTCCATATCCAAAAACAACACAGTCTTAATACTAAGTGTACACATATAAGCCTCAGACGCCATTAAATGGGGTACTGAGTAAAGAGCATCGGTATGATTATGATTAATCATGTTGTCACTCTAGGTGCAGTTTTATAATAACAGGTAAATGAACGAGCAATTTACATAGTAATAATAACCAAGGACAACACTACCCTAAGTGTAATATCTTATCGGTTGAACACACAAGGTCCAATATAGATTAATTAACAAAGCTAATTTGTTAAATACATTTTCTGTTTCCCTACTGACAGGCAAAAGACCTGAATACCTGGGAAATCTATTCATTTGTGTAGTTAAAGCTTAAGTGCAGTTTTCTCCGACGTCTACATGATTAGCCATCGTTCCCATTTATAAAAGTCACAATGAATGCAATATTCCACTACTTCTCACTTTTACTACATCTCATGGAGATTAACTTTAGCCCACCGAAGAGTAATCCCCTCTTACGGGCTTCAAGTGGAGTTAATTTCTAATGTCAATGATTTAGTCGATGCCCCACCTCGGTCGACAATCTAATCTAAGCTCAGTCAGACTCTGTGTGATGAATAAGAGACTCATCCCTCTTCTCTTATTTTCATCAGAGCCTACTATAATGTAAAGGAAATGAATTCTAGCTTATAGACTTTGAAAACCTTTGTTAACAAATAGCAATACATTCTGCATTGAGCACTGTTTAACTATGCTACAGTCTAGTGGGTTATTATATAGAATATATCAGTTTATGCTTCAGCATGAAATGCAGATCAATTTCCTCAAACCTTTAGTAGTAGGGACCTGGTTGTGATGATAGGGCGCGTAATACGATTAATACGTGACTAGGCACGTTCTAAAACCACCAGCAATCCCTGCAACCGCGGAAGTGGACGGACAAAAATTCCAACACTGGTATTCTATCTCTGTAACCGGCCCCCAAGAGGAGACTGACTCCCTCGTCCGGGGGATGAGAGGGCTTTGGTTACAATTGGATTAAAGATCTCCATGACAAAGCCTGGTCTATCCACTACTGAAGTGACCCTCAAAAAAGAAATCAACACTATATAGTGAAGTGAGTTTACGCAATAGTGTCTGGTAGAGTTATGGTAAAGTATTTTAGAATCATTTAACATCAGTTGTGTTATCGGGCATTGACTTTGTGCTTCAAAGTTTAAATAATGCCTTTTTCATGTAAGGCTAAAAGAAGGCGTGTTTCATGTCATCGGGCTGTTAATTCAATTGTGAATGACCAAAAATACATATAATGTCTTATTTACTCTTTCCAGAGGTTGATGAAGGTTTCTAGGGCTAAGCTTTGCTAGATATAGTCGGCTAGGCTGAAAAAAACTTACTTTTTAAAATCTAATACATGAATATTACAAGCAGTTTAATCATAAGACATGGCTGCTAGTAGTTAACCCACGGTGGAGGGCTAAGACAAAGGATTCGCACCTTGGTTATTTTGCATAACCCAGGGTTAAGTCAGACAGACTACACCTGGACACAGTTCTCCCACATACCCACTGCCCACTGGTCATCGACTCGGTGTATAACACCTCGTCTGAAAACCATTATAAAAGACAATTATCATCATCCAATCCGTCCCAGCCAATATCATAATTACTAAAGGTGACAACATCTGCCAATAACCCCATCTGGGGCCCTGACAACTAACTAATTGTTGTATATGTATATACACTATAGAATATTACAGCCGTATACCTATGCATTATTAACTTTTGGCTGTAATATATGAATGGTACCCGTGGTTTGGCCAGCACTTCAGGTGTCACCTGAATCAGCCTTGTATGTGCGAGGTTTATAACTATTGCATAATACTAATGGCCGGTGCCATGCAACCACGAAGCCATAATGCATCACACTAAACAGGGTGGTGCTTTAAAAACGGTCATTAATCTTAACCTCCTTTGTTCTAGTTAATGGAAACAGGCATATCAATCATGCGGGATGTGGGATGAAGCCCCATGAATTAGAGATTCCCCCACCCAGGCGTGAACAAAAGGCATTTCTGATTTCTTTTACCTTTGCTAGTGGCATACTACCAGTAACAAACTATACAGAAAAATGAAGGCGTGAACAGAGTATCTGTAAAGTATTTCCACTTCCCTGATTACCTTTTCACTCATGCTCTTTAAATGGTGCTAATAACAGCTTTTAACAATTTTTGAAAACAAGTGCATTGTGCCGTTCTCAGCACATACAACGAATACTAGTCATCGCCCTCCTTCCTAGTTGCTTAAACCCCGAAAATTGAGATATACATATATGGTCGGTAAGCACGAACCCAGATTCTCATTTGAATTTGCTTTCATTTCTTTCCCAATTGCCCAAACCTAGAAATACCTTTATTTGTTTACGTTCGAGAAGTAGCATGGGGTAAGGTGCATAGGGAACCCGTTGTGGGCCATCGAAATTATTTTGATCCATGAACTGAACGTGTACTCACTGAAGTCCTGGCTCATTCTAAAGTAATAGATACGTACCTGAAAATAATAGAAAAACAAACATAAGAATAAACACACAATAGTCATATATTTGTAGCACATTACGTTCCGTCAAATGATATATTGTGTATACAAGGAATTCACAGGATTAATCTAGGAAAATATAGGCTAATTCATTTGGCTACCAGCGATTTCCATACAGTGTACCCATGTATCAAACGAGGTTGAGTATGCAATGTATACTCAGCTAGCTGAGCGGATTCGCCTACCTATAAAATATTTATTTTGCACATGATAATTCCGTACTTCTATTTTTGTATTACAAACCATACGCAGTACGGCTGGAGCCCGATGCAAACAGGATCCCCAGGAACCTTCCTCATACCTCCAGAATAAAAATCAGTGAAAAAAAAAGAAAGAAAATTGCACATGATGATAGGACGGGTTACTTTATTAGATAGGCCAAAAAACAGGTTTGTTTCAGGTAACCCGACCGACCCTATCAAAAGAGGGCCGACCCTACGTTTTTTATGCAATTTTGAAGAAATTTTCATGTTTTTACCATTTTTGGGTCAATTTTGGGGGATTCAAAAAGTTGGTTAGTACATTCATGTTTTAAAAAAATCAAAAAAAAAAAAAAAAATCCGACCTACCGACCCTACATTTTCCTCCCATGTTACCTGAAACAAACCTTTTTTTTGGTTGGCCATAGAACAAAATAAGAGATCACCAGAGGCAAACCCATCTAAAATATTTTCTAAGGGAAACATATGAGATATATTGTGCAATAGGCTGGTTTGATTAAGAATGATGCGTTTACACTACCCCTGATCAGTTGGATGTGACAATAGTTGTACAGATTAAAACCAACCCCGGTCTCCTACACTACCTGCTGAACTGGACGTGTAAAGATCTGGGGTTAAAGTTACTATGTCAGCTAATTTTAGGTGATTTCCTCATTTCAGGTTGATTATGGCCACCGTCCAAAGAGCATAAATCGGCCGCATATGGATAGAATTGCCATACATTCCCTATGTAAATTATTTATAGAATGGCCCTATACGGCCGATTTATGCTCTGTGGACGGTGACCCTTACATGATCCGTATATATTTGTATACTAGTATGGAAAGTTTGGAGGCTCTCATATCTCATTTAGCATAGTAAAATGCAATATATTGTTATAAATGTGTAGCTGTTGGCAGACAGAAATCAAGACCTGTTAGGGGTGCATTATAACATCATTGGAATTACCATGGCCTGCACTGCAACCACAACAAAACAATGTGCATATATGACCACAGGCTTCAGCCCCTTCCTACCTCAAAATCACAATAAGAAAAACATAGGTACCTTAAAGAATTATGTCAAACACTTAGAAAATGGTTAATGAAAGTAATTGCAATGTCATTCTGATTCTCTAAGTTAATCCGGGGGAGTTTTAACTGATATTGTATCTTCAACATTTATAAACTTTATATCCCACTAGTATTCACTTCATAAAGACAATAGGTAACGTGAGATGATTGAGGCACATCGCAGTGTCAGTAAAGGGCGAACAATGACAATGATATTCATGATGGTTTCCAAGAATAATACTTGAGGTGAATGGACAATGGAGTATTGTGGGTCAATTATGCTGGAGTATTATGTCTGTCGGAAACACATTATTGCACATTATGGTGCATGTGACTTGTGTAACGTATGGGGTCGTGCACGGCCAAATGGCTACAATTTGACGGTAACAATGCCTGCTGTGACATATTCAGGGCACTGCGTCAAGAACAATGGCCATTTTCCACCGGCCATGTCGGATATGTGACATTAGGATCGGGGAGTAGCTCATCCAAAGTGCCCTACATGTGACACACCCTCACATAAAATACTTCTACGCAGTTTAGTACTTGCTTGAATATCAGTGTTGCACATCAGTGTTATACATCAGATATATGTTGAGTATGCCGTAACTTGTTGCTCAGGGTGGAGTCATCATTATCTCATCATATATCTGATTATATACATATTAATATATGCTTGTACAACTTGCCTTTTATCATACGCCCCTTTCTCTCGTTGCCTCTTTATTTTTCTTATCTCTGTATCCTGAAGGCATTATGGGTAAGATAACCCCAACACATTAGGAACAGCTGATGCCATTAATTATTGAGCATTCCCAACCGGAATCCAGGACCCTTGCGCACCTGCAGCTGCATTCAGTATTACATTGCAATACCACATTCCTAGTTGTCCTACCGGTCTCACAGAGGTGCAATTCATATGTAATAGGCAGCATCCACTTTAACACTAGTGTATAAGTAACTAGTCGTAGAAATGTCTTGAATTTGCTCATTGTACATATTATTGATACAACCATGACAGCTATTAAATGTGAGATAATGGAAGGATTTTAATAACGGCATACTATATGACCATACGGTATATATATACCTGCTGGTGGCTTTTCAACTCCATAAAAGATGACATATGCATGCAAACATGTAGCAATATATCTGTCTGTTTGTGTATGCCAGCCCCGGTAAGCACATGCATATATCATGGAATCATGAATGAGCTGGGGTTCCTAATCCCGTCACAAGGTGCACATTCAACCTTTGGGTTACATACACACAAAGCCCCAGGTGGCTGATATGGTGTCAGAATAGGGTTATTAAGGGTTGGGGCTGGTTGAATGTATGAGTAATGAATATATGAGAGGGGATCACTTCCTCCACGCCTACAGCTCCTATGTACAGCTCAGAGGTTGCAGCCTGAAGGGCATACATCTCCATCGGCATTCCGTAGACCACTGGTGCCCAGGCACGAAGTAACATTTGTCTCTGTCACCGACACCACACCAGCAAGCAACAGCTCGCTACCCCCTGCCTACCATGACCGGGACTATGCCTCTAACACACATTGTAAAAATATCCATAGTATTATAGCAAGGTTCTAGGAGACACAGGTACCATTTTTGCTATGTATATTGATGAATATAAAAATACGTTATGAATATATGTCTGGATATTTATGCTATCCCTTATACATTTTGTACCAAAAGGCCATAGGCTCTGAAAAAACAGTTCATCATATCAATCACTCTCCATCCTGATTGTATACTGATGGACGAAAGTAGGTTAGGACTTGACCAGCTACCCACATCAACCTCATATTGTACCTGCTGTTCAAGGAACTATTTAACGAGAATGAAGAAATAATTTAGATTTAAGCACATTACCGTATTTGCATTCAATATGGCAATAATGTGTTGTGCACTTGCACTGCATCTGAAACATATACATATGGCCTAAGTTCATTAAAACACTTATTTGATGCATGTAAATTACCAGATACGACTCTGACGTAAAGGAAAAGATTTCATTTCACAAAATATAATAAATCGTCTCGAAATTCATCTGGAGCATTCAGCTATTAAACATGCTTAGTTTTAAAAGATTCCATCAAGCTTCAACAAGTTCAGCCTGGGTAACATGATGAGAAAATGTGCTCTGCTGGAGGATAGGATTAGGGTGACACCAAAGGTTATATACCTGTTCTCTTTTTCAGCCCCACCTTACTGCAGGGGTCTGTGTAGAGGAAGGAGATGGGAGGACAGTTGAGGCAGCTTGTGTGGGCGGTCGAGGGTTCTATCAATAAGAACACGTCCGGAGTAGGGGGTGTACATGTCTGCTGGGGTTATAGGACACAGAAGCAGCATCAAACTCGGACCACACCACCTTTACTATGATGCCAATATGCAAGGGTCTAAGGTTGCTTTAAAAACTAATATCCAGCCGAAACTTCACTCAGGCACTGTTGTACGTTGGTAAGAATTATGTAATTCTGCGTAAAAATCGGGAGGCAAAGCTATCGTATTAGAATAAAGTAATATCAGCCATAGATGGCGATCATTGGATATTCGACTTCTTGATGAAAGGAAATCAGTGTGTATCAAATCTCTTTCTATTAAAATTCCAATCACACATTCGAAACCTAACTCAAAGTCAATTCTATATATTACAAGATTGACATAGGGAGGAGAAAATACAGGACGAATATTCTTTTCCTGAAAACCCCATTGCCTCTAGGCTTAGCCTTTGTTTTGTGTGACACCGTTTCCTCGTAATACGGTCAACCCAACAATCACCTCTGCCCCATCCCCCTTTCCATCATACAGCCACAAATGCCCTATACCCGGGTCTAGCTGAGATAACGCCGCAGGGGGTGGGAGTAAGAGGGGTCCTGGGTGTGGGAGACAATCATTGGTTTGAAGGCGACCAGCGTGGAAGCTGCAGTCCCAACACGGGTGGACGTGGCGCGCCCCCTACCTCCCGGGGGGTACACCTCATCTCTACCCACATAGGGACCCTTATCAAGACGATCCCGGGCCAGGCTGCTAGGCCATGTCCGCCTCTAACTTGGTTTCGCAGCCACGTCAATTCGATTTGAAATAACAGACTCGATGGAGGTTGGAATGCTGGACAGCCAATGGAATGCTGTATAGTGTGGCTGTTGGGGCCTGCAGGGAAGATGGAGGCAAGTGGGTAAGGATCAAAGCCGTCGCTAAATGATCCCTGGCAATATATGTCTTTTGAGAATCAATCTGAGTAATGGACGTCGGTCATCATTCTAAATACACCATCTCGCTTAGTGTCTTAACAGCACGTCAAAGGGAGGGGAATGCAGCTCTTTGATTTATGTTGCTACCTTCTTATCATGTCAAAGGAGCTCTGTGAGCAAATACACCCTAGGGAAAGTCCTATCGGCATTAGTTATGTACACAGCATTGATAGCATTAGGAACACTCTTATATTAAGTTTTTTTTATTCGCTTTCTTTAAAGAAAATTACAAGTTGGGGCAGTCTGCAGTTCGTTCTAGGGCTAGACAGACTGTAACAATCTGACCACATAGAGAGTCCATTGTTAATCAATGACAGGCATTTGAGGTTCTGGAGTGTGTAACCCAGTGTATAACCTAATGTGTACCCAGGTCACATTCAGACATTCCTTGGGCTTTCACTACCATATTGTGAGTCTAGTGGGTAGACAGGGTATCTTGAAGTGGTGACGCCTTAACCATGTCTGGAATCAATATACAGTGAAGTTACTTGATCCCATAATTGATATACGACGGTAATAATACTTGGTTCCCAACAATATATCAATATATGTTGGTTACCTAACTCTTTACACTAGGTTCAGGACCTTACCCATGTGGATAGAGGTCTGTGGTATGCCTAAGCCAACCTTGCAACCCGTACCACAAAAGACATTGTTATACCTCAAGGTTAAAGCAAGCACTCTTTATTCAATAAAGGGAAAGAGGAACCTGTGTACATTTGCGCTTGAGAGGAAAAAGAAAACCATGAGTCCAGGGCAATAGCACAGCTTTAAAAGCTTGCTTGTTGAAAGAGGGATTCGTTTAAGAATTTGCCTGCAGCAACCAGCATTGGAAGGCCTTCCGACAAAGGAAACCCATCCAAACTGCAAATACCAAGTCAGAAAAAACGTCACTACAATTAAATATGCAATAACGAGCAAACATTCACAATCACTTTGGCATAATTGAAGTGGATGTTTTAGATCAATGACTGATCTTTCTCTTTTCGCAGCAGTTAGAGATGCTGTCAGCAAAATTATTTTCTGCAACTTAACATGTCTTCATGATGATACGTGTCCGGGCAGTTTCATTAGCATGATGGACGTGGATGAATCATCTTCATAAACTAGGTTCTTTATGTTCCAATTCGAAACTGCTGATTTAATTCCAGCTAGTGTTTGTTATTTCAGCATTTTTCTTAGAAAACAAAACCGTTCAAATCTATCTGCACCGATCAACAGAATGATTCATCAGGTATTAGCAGAACGAGCTTTACAGTGGGTGGATCACGTAAAAGTATAATTTCAAATTTTCTTTCCGTTACTAACAACAGCAGGAGGAGTGACTGTACAGAATGTGTACCGTTACAACAAAAGCCTGTTGTGGGCAGGTATAACAGGGTTACTGCTACCCGTCAGCGTCCACATAAGTTAAGAGGTGCACCGGAACATTATGTCACACATTTGTAATGTCCATTTCTTAGAAGTAGATAACCTACGAGTAACTGAGTGTATCTCAACATAACCATGACAGACTGACTGGTATAGCCCCATTGTTATTACTACATGACTCAGTTACGAGGGGGTTATGTGACTTAACCCTCGGTTATGTAAAAATAACCAAGGTGTGAAATGCTTTATCTTAGTCCTCCACCGTGGGTTAAATAGCAATAGCCAGAATTCCAAAATTACTTATCTCATGAGTAACTACATATATATGGCACATTACATTGGGTGTGGCAAAAGACTAGTGTCATGGACGACGACTATAGTCTCTGTGGTAATCAATGACAGTATCAATTCATCACTAATAGCCAGGGGGAGCTGAGAACCCTGTCACTCCTGTATCGATTCCCACCCTACCTCGTGTGACATGGGGTCAGGGGGTACCGTGGGGCCCCCAGTACCCCCCGGCGGGGTGTGCTGTCCTAGACCCCAAGACTTATCAGAGGCCAGACACGGACAGGCCATTCCCACCTTGTTAACCTCTGTGCACTTGAGTAAAACTTCAGAGAACTATTTTTTAAAGTTGCTTATCAATCTATATTGATTCAGCGTTAATTGTAAAGCTACGGATGGGTGAAGGCTGAAGGACTTTCCCCTCCTCTTTCCCGACATTATAATGATCTATAGTAAGCTGGCACACGTCAACTATGTCAGAGAACGCAAAAACCTGTTCTTTTATTCAATCATTCTGTCGATTTTTCATTTATTTAACTTTTTTTATTTGTTCTTTGCACAAAGGTAATTTGTTTCCCGCTTAGACTCACAGAATCGTCAATGCTATGGGTTTCTTATTGCATATATAGTAATTATAACGTTGGTATCGTGTCGGTGTTTGCTAATGCAGTTGCACATGCAATGCAGTCTAGATCAGTGTCCCAGTACAATTAGATGGCATCAATGAGAGCAATATAAAAGCGACCCTGGAAGTATAACTCAAAAGGGGTTGGTCAATGAAAATATTAAAAATAAAAACAGGCCTTCTTCAGCGTTCACTTGAACTGTACCAACCTGTTCATCAGTCACTCCTCATGTCTATGTTACAGTCCCATAACCAAGCTATGTCAGCTGAGAGACACCGTAGCACCACTGGAGGGGGTCAATATCCTTTTAGTAGTTCAATAAGGAGTGAACCTAGGAGGTGTCCTAGGGTAAGTATTGTGGGCAGTATGTCAGAGGCCTTTGGCTGTATACAGGGTGGCCAATCTGTATTGCCGGTGCCCTCAGGCGTGCGTACACAACCCTCATTACCCTAGCACAATCCAGGGTGGACCCAGTTTCTTTTTCATCTGGTCGATCTAAATAGTGCGAGTTGCGTTTAACTTTTTTAGGCAAAAGGGTGGGGTCGAGGTCCCTAACTCATCTGTGGATCGATCTTTATATTGCTATTGACAATCTAACCGATTGCAGCCTTAACGTTTGATGTTTCAAAAAATGTACCACAGAAGATGGTGAAATGGGACGGATACATCTGTATAAAAGCATGTTAAGGTGTTGAACAAACATTTGATAATATATATAGCTAGTGCTGGAACAAAACTAACAGTACTAATCATTTCATGGCAGCTTCAATATATGTCTATGTAAAGAAGAGAATGAACACAGTTTGACGAAGGTGGCGTCTAGCTTGAGTTGGTGCCTCAACACATAGTTTTTGCCATAAGCCAGGACAAGTGGGAACCAGCGATCTATCGTCGGACAAGGTGGTAACCCATACAAGTGCTATGTTCAATGGAGTATATGTCAAAGGGGGCCAGGATAAGATAAATGTGACTGACGCAGTGAACCAGGCTGATGAGGCTTTCCTCCTGTAACAGATCAAAATTTGCGTCCTCTTTTCTAGGCGTCATCATTACTACATGATCTTGTTGCATGTTTAGGCTAGTTACTAATTGCTAGTCCTTAATGTCGGGAATTAGGTGAAGCTAAGGCGGGGTGAGCTAATTACGTCTGAACATGTTGGTTCAATCCAGGAGTAGGCAATTTGTCTTGCAGCTTGGCAATTAAGCGAGGCAATCTAGCTAAAAACCATGGAAACACAACAGCTGAGAGCCAGTATTCTGTGCAGACTGCACTTAACGTATGCCATGCTAGCAAACAAATCCCTTTAAAATGAACAAGACGCTCGTGGAGTAGGCAATAAATCTATGAGGGGAGCTGTTAGGGCAAACTTAGTTAATGTGAAGTACGTGCTAGGTTAGACAGAAGCATGATACAGCTTCCCCCTATACTGTTGGACCTTCTAGACACAGAACATAATTAAACTAAATGATGTGATTGTTTTTCTGATCAAATATTCTCCATTCATACATTAAATTAAAGGAATTGTCAGTATCCGTCTGAAGACATATACATTATAAGTCCATGGTAGCAGGAACACATCATATCTGATTTAAAGCTACAACACCTCTGTGTGGCACCAGCTGTGTGGCCTGTACCCCCCCCCCCCCGGGGCGGGTCACTCCTGTACACTGATAATCTTTAGGCTCCAGAACTTAGTCAGTACTGACTAACAAATCAGTCGATAGTACCCAACCTAGTTAGTCATTTTCCGGCTCCCAATACAACCAACCTAAGTTAGTTAATACTATCAGGGTGGTCGGTACCGACCAACTCACCTTAGTCTTTTCCATTTATATGAGTATAAGGCCAAGTCTGTTTGAATAAGGAAGTGCGCATTTTTTAATAACAGGGGGGGGTGAGATTTTGCGCGGAGCGCGTGAAATTTTTTCACCCCCCCTCTAGAGGGATCAAAATTTTTTACCCCCCCCCCCCCCGCAGGCCGAAAATCGCGCGCGTTTGCGCCCCTTTGTAGCATAGTAACGCGCGGGCTTTTTCCCTCAAAACTGGTTAAATTTTTTCACCCCCCCCCCCCAAATCCACCACCCCCCCCTGTTGTTAAAAAATGAGCACTCCCTAAGGCATTAGTCATACATTGTTTTGCCTCAGTCATTTTTGAATAGCACTTGGTCATGCCTGACCAATGTCCCTATAACTAAACTGGGATAGCCACTACAGACTAAGGGCCGGAGTATTCAGATTTTCTGTGTACTCAACTACTGCCTGTGTCTACAGGCAGTACAGGGGTGGCAAAGACACATTTATGGTAATATGCTGTGCAACACAATGTGTTTCGTCGCTGTGGAATTAAGAAGTGATTTGTCAAGTTTATACAGTAGGAACCTGTAATTCTAACTGCCATCATTCTAGAATTTTAAATTGACGAACAGATGTTTATGAAGTACACACTCAGAAAAGTAAGCGTCACTGTCGCCGAAAGCACTCTCACCTGAAAGCCAGGCAGTGCCTGACTTTCAGGTGAGAGTGCTTCTGGCGACAGTGACGCTCACTTTTCCGAGGGTGTAGTCGAATATAATTATAATATTGATCATATATCTAGTGTATCATGAGTAGGCCTAAAACTATTGACTTATGCACCAACTTGACAGCTTTATTGTTTGTCAATGATCATGGAATATATATAGGCCTATATAGTCTGAACTTTCTATAAATATTTAAGGAATATATATTGAACAAACATTTTCACCCAATCGAAAAGGATCTGAGACTAAAGATTCTCCTAGCTGAGCTTCAACAGACTATTTAATGAATGTATTACTGAAGGACAATCTACATTCCTACAAAATTAAACCATTAACTGCTTAGCACCCTATATAAAGAGGAAAAACACATTCCATGCATACATTACCAGTGTCAGTGAACCTAAACACTGCCAATATGACCCCCGTCATATATCAATATACCTGCCCGACAGCTAATTACAAGGTAATTAGGACAGGATCAAAATGGATCCAGTCTGAGGAGTTAGTGGGCTATAACTAATTGACTGACATTAGCAATTAGTGTGACTGGTCTAGCATTAATTGATGCTTTACCTATGCAATATTCATGGGTTTGGTATTCATGAAGCAAAATGTGTTTACATTCACAACCTAGATTGGATTAACCATTTAATTTGGTAACCTTTAGTGGAATGGTGTAAGTAACCCCATCAATGTTGTATGTATAGAACCTTGGCTTTACCTCATTCAATTATTGATGGTACCCGGAATCTTGCAGTTACCCCCTCCCTTGATTCGAGGATCTTTGAACCTAGGTGCTTGACCCTGGAAACAAATACTGTCATTGAGTCCTCTTCCACATGAATCTAAGTTCAAAACCCCTCTAATTATTGTGTTTTCACCCCCAAGATCCTGGGCATCAACCCAAGGTTATCCTTAACACACTTCCCCTTAGCAGGGTGTCCCTTGTCCTTGGCTTTGGTGGCAGTTGCTGGCAATAGTCTCGTCACAAAGAGGCTTTTGGCAGCTCGTCAAACTCCCCTGTAACCCTCCTCTCTCCTCCTGTGGTGTGTTGGGGTGGGGGTGGGGCTCTTACAATAGCATCAGTGTACCGGCCTCAATGATAGGACCAGACATGCTGTACCATAAAATAAGACAGGTAGGAGTGGGTAGTTCTCATATGTGTGCTGTAGAAGACTGGTTGGCGGTATATCAGAGCATACAGTTGAGGGTGTCATCTACATCTTCTAATATGTCAGTGACGTTCGATACATGTGCCAATTGTCTAAAGTGCTATATAATAGGACAATTTACATACCGTTCTCCTATCTAAAGCACATTTTATAGCGATATGCTATTTTGATTAGAGCACACGACAGTGTGCACAAAGCCTGGTCCATACTTTATGGTTGTAGTCCCATTATTATATTGTTAGGTAATGGGAATGTCTATGATATCGGGTTAGGACGGAGAATTCCACACAACAAAACCTCACCTATGCTCAGTGTTATATGTCGTGTTGTTAGCATCATGATATAGAATGCTGTTTTATTGTATATGTGGGGTACCATGGCACTGCTTTTGCAAATACAGCTAATGAGGTGAAAGGACTAATGGGATGATAGCTTTGATGTCTAAAGAAATTCTGGACATCATATATCGACCTTGGCCTGTGATATCACCCCGGGACTAAAGAGAATTACCAAAGATGCTCAGGTACTCTTGATGATTCTAATTTGAGAAGGTCCCGAGAGAGATGTATTGAAAACAGAGAGCCCATATAATAATACACGGTACTATATTGCCTAAGGCACTTAGACTGTATGCTTGTTATAGACATGATATAGTGCGATGGTAAATGGGTGCACGCGCAGGTCTTAAATATATGCTCAATACGGGACTGTGCATCAATCTTTTAAAGCTAAAATGGAACGGTGAACATGGTCAGTTACGACCTGGAATAGCGGTGCTTTGTCTCTGTTTACGTCATTCGCGACGCATCTAACATGTGGAAAAATGCAATTACTTTGGTAAAGTGAACCTCTGATATCTTGTAGTAGCAAACTATTTCTGTGTATGGCAATGCTAAACTGGACAGGGATGTAAGGCAGGAGAAAAAAACGACCTGAAGACTTACATCCCTGAAAAAAATAACAAGGGGACAAATTCAAGGATTTTACGGCAAAGCCGTAGTGGCTTTGGGTTTTTATAGGATTGTTATGAACTACAGGTGAGAAAACGAGGGGGCATAGATTTATGCTTTTTGGTGTGTCTAGGGTTCTAATGCAATTCATATCTAATGGTTTGCAGCAATACTGCATGGTCAGTTAACTTACATGCACTTAGCTAAATCTATTTGATTTTTATTGGTTTTACTGCTGCTGGTATAGTTTTTGGAGGCCATCTTGGAAATTTCCCGGATTGAAAATCTAAGCCTGAAAATGGATTCTACATCCTAGAAAACCCTATTATCCATGTATCACACAAGGAAATCAGACAATCTTGAGTTTTTGGTGGCCATCTTGGCAACCATCTTGGAAATTTCCCGGATTGAAAATCTGAGCATGAAAATGGATTCTGCATCCCAGAAAACCCTACTATCCATGTATCACACAAGGAAATCAGACAATTTTGAGTTTTTGGTGGCCATCTTGGCAGCCATCTTGGAAATTTCCCGGACTGAAAATCTAAGCCTGAAAATGGATTCTACATCCTAGAAAACCCTATTATCCATTTATCACACAAGGAAATCAGACAATCTTGAGTTTTCGACAGCCATCTTGGCAGCCAGAGGGAGGGGGCAGAGGGAGGGGGCAGAAGGAGAAGGGAGGGCAGAGGGAGGAGGAGGGGGCAGAGGGGGAGTAGGTAACAGGAAGGAGGAAAATGGGGTAGAGGGGGGAGGAGGGGAAAGATGGGGTGGTAGGAGAGGGCAGAGGAAGGAGGAGAGGACAGAGGGAGGAGAGGGCAGAGGGAGCAGGAGGAGAGGGCAGAGGGAGGAGGAGGAGGGGGCACAGGGAGGAGAAGGAGGGGGCATAAGGAGGACTTGTGTTGGCAACATATTATTTTAGGGTTGTTGCATGTGGTTTCTTGCATGTGTGTGGGGGGTGTGGAGGGGTAATCAAGTTGGACTTCACAGTTTGTCTTTGGGCGGGCTTGAGCGATTTCAAGAGCCACCCTGGACCACTCAACTTCTAGTACAGGTCCTGTATGTGCATAGTATGGGAATTGGCATTGACATTGACAGCTTGGCTTGACATAGGAGTCAATAGTTATTAGGCTGGTACCTATCCTTGCCATTGACAGCCACATTAGAGAACTCAAAATATGGCTGTTCACAAGATGTCTAGGCCTTACCACAAGATACACTGGTACTACATGCAGTAACTGAAAACCAGATCTAGGTTAAATTAGTCTTGCACACACCTGCAAGGACACATGGGGATACCAGTCCTAGGCAATGTTTAAGGGCCAGCTAGGGCTTAATTTAACAATGAACAAGGGGACCTATGCTAGTCTTTTCTTGCTACTTTTTCCAACTCTCTGTGTGTGGTGTCAATGGCTTTGGGGACAAGGTCCCAAAGCCAATTAACCAACATTTTATACAGAGGTGCAGTCTACCCTGCAAAAAGGTGCTTAGGTTTTAAACATGTTTAGGTCTAAACATGTTTAAAGTCTAAGCATTTTATTAGGTTTGTGTCTTTGAATCCTGCTGTGTAGGAATTATACACCTAAAAAGTTATATTGAATATGTTAAGATGTTTAGTATTTAAACAGTATAAAAATTAGTGTTTAGAATGTAAACATGTAGTGTTTAGATCATAGTATACCAAATACATACCAGATGGCAGCTCTGTGGTTGACTGTAGTTTCTACAGCCACTCAAACGTTATTGTAGATCTAAAAGTGCTTAAATCTGAGTTAATTAATTTAAACTGCATGCGATACAAAATGATAATAATACACATTGCAGGATTCAAGGGTTGATTGCTAGACCACTATGATTACGATGCAATAGAGATGCATTTGCTACATAGACACCTCTTTTAAGAAAATTAAGAATGGATAAAGCATTATCTTCCCTGAAGGTCTATTGTATTGACTCAAGGTTGTGTCTATGTTAAAGACTAAAGTAGAGGCCTATGTGAAATGGTGATGCACATATTGCCCTAAGGGGGGGGGGGGCTGCTATGAACGTCTCTTCAAGACACGATATGAAAATAAATTTATTTATTTATTTAGATATAAATATCTAAACATAATAATAATCTACATATCTAGACACACCACTTATAACCTTAAACACTTGACAGATAAACACAATATTATGCTAAATTCTTGAATTCTGAACAGTTCATTGTCCTAAACACATTTCCTTAAACACATAAATGTCTAAGCACTGAGCTAAACATATTATTGGTCTAAACATGTTTAGGAACATATTGTGTGGACAAAAACGGGGCAGGAGTATGTTTCGGATTGTGTTTAGGATCTAAACACCTTTTAGCAGTGTATTCTGCACACATCACTTTTTATGATGTAGTGGCAGTATGCCACAAGTTCAGGGTAAAACTTATTGATATATGACCAGAATGTTGGTAGTTTCGTGGTTTTATGTGATAGAATGTCTTGTAAAGGTGTCTCAGTTTGTTCTTAAATCGAAAAGGTTAAACCATCACGTTGTTTATATTCGCTTATTAGCAGCATATATTGAGGCACTCCCCATGCCGACAGGTTCTACTCATCATGAATATTCAACTATGTAGGTGTAGATAACGTTCTACGTGTCACATTCAAATTTTAGTGAAAAAATAGAGATAAGAAAAGAAACTGATTTAGGTTAAAAGAGAACCTCGAGACCTCCTTAGAGCAACATGACAAACCACTAATGGTATACATCACCTGGAGGCTCTCTATACCTTTCTACTCAGCGACCGCGATATAAAAGCATTTTAGTTGAGAGTACCAAGACCTTTAAGAAATCAATACCAAGCCTCACCTTCTGACAAACTATAGAAAATATGATATCACAACCAGGAAAGGATCACGACCTCGCATATATATAGCTCATTTAACAAGGGGAGTCCTCATATACTGAGACTCTATATCGACCAGACCCATGGAGGGTGCAACGAGGCCACCTGTGCCGACGCCGGCCGCTGCACTGGCGAACAAATACGTGCTAGATCAATAGCAGTGAGTAGCCGATGATCAGGGTCTGGAAACATGGCTTTGAAGTACCTGCAAGAGCTGGTAATTTGAGAGGGCCAGGCGGGGCGGAAAAGGTGGGATGAGGTCCAGGCAGGCCTGAGTAGAGGTGAGGCTTGGGCCTGGTGAGGTGGTATCCCCCCTGGCCCGCTGCCATACAGCTCCTGAATGTGGAGATTTCAGGGGGATTCCTACAGGGAGAACAGGTGCAGGAGACCGGTGACATTGCGGCGGGACACTTTCACCCCTGTTAGGTGGCTGGCTGATGGCTGCAAGGTGGCACCTCAATCAACAGCCTGATAGAGAGGGAGGGCAAGGGAGCAAGAGGGAGTGAGATTGTTGGTGGAGGGAAGAGAGAGAATGAGAGACAGACAGAGGAAGGGCTCGAGGGGTGGGGGCAGAAAGGCCAGGCAGAAAGAGAGAGAAAGAAGCAGACAGGGGTAGAAAGAGACAGATACACATAGGTCTACAACCCTTGACGTGTAGGTGTGAGATGTAATGTGGTATATCGGGAAGGGCAGTGAGAGGGTGAACAAGTGGAAGATGAGAGGCGTGAAATAACCTGTTAGAAGGGCAGCCTAGGGTCCGGGCAGGGGTGGAGCTGGGGTTATCCAATATGGCGGGGGTGCATGGCGTGGGGGTCGTCCTGGAGGAGCTTGCGTGATTACGTCAGGGGCGACTAGGCCCAAGAGGGCTCACATGAGCCTGGGTCGGATACCAAAGATAGCATACCGTCACACTATATTGTCTGGCCTCTAAATCAAACACACCGGGATATCACTGACATATTCGTGGATGTGGCCCCCAGTACTCAACAGTATATCTAATACATTTAATCCCTAATCATCATATCAAAAATACTCTGCTTATTCATAGGCTGTCATATCATAAATATTATGTACCGGTACTCTTAATCGTGAAGTATCTCAGATTATTTTAATATACTACCAAAGGTCCAGGGATAGTGATTTATATTGTCATTATGAGAACCCATAACTCCATAAACCTATTTTAGATAGCCTCTGTGGCGAATGCGATACGATTTTGTATCATTGTTACTTATATATGCATAAGGGAGACAAATCTATGATCTCCGTTTCCATCTCAAACTATCAATTCTCAAATTGTTCGAGGGGCGGACAAGTTTGGTGCACAGAGGGACCTTCTTTATTACGTGTTAACTCCTTAGAGCTACGTACACGGGTTGCAGCTTTGTATCGCAGAGCTGCAAGCTGGGCAGGGCGGCTGGGGACCTCTCAGTACAGACGTATGGGATTAGCCTGATGCAGAGCGTCTTCTCCTTCTACTACTTACAGTGCAGACTGGTCTCTGGGGATGTGTATAGCAAACCAGTCAGGAACACAGCGTTGGTTAACAATGGATAGGCATCTGTTACTGTCAGACACACACTGCACACAAATAATGCATGATGCGCCATTTAAAGCAGTTATATCCGATTTTTACCAAATTCTAAAACAGTCATTCCTAAATTCTACCTAAAAATGTCCCAACGACTGTAAATTATTATTTTAAGGGAATGGAGGAAATCCAAATTGTACCCATGGGCAGTGGCAACTCAGAAAGAGGGCCCCTTAGTATTTACAGTGTATTTGCAGTGGGGATAATCAGTGTATTTGCAACGGGTTGAATAAAAGCAATCACGATTTTATTTCACTCAATGACAATACTTGGTCAATAAGATCTGTGAGGAGAATGATATGTTACGAGCATGAATGGAATAGGTAGGAAGGGAATTGTGCTCTTGGTCAACATCATGAATCTGCGTTTGCCGTGGTAATAAGAACTAGGGACTTTGTTGTAGTCTATACGTATTTAATCTACACTGAATACACCATAAGTCTGGTGACGCCTGGATTAGAAAATAATGGTGATGATTCAGACAAGACCTAAAGTTAAGCTATGCTAATTAATACTCCATAGTGTCCAGTGTGACAGACAAAGGGAATCAGATAACCAGAATAGGTTTCATTTGTCTTAGCTGGCACACATTAACTACTCCCATTCCCGTATAACCCCGGAGTTATTACCTCAGACTGAATCAGAGCACATTTGATCCAATTGGAGATCAGCTGTCTCACGTAACTACAAATGATGAGCAGCTCCTCAATAATGAGCAGCTCCTCTCAGTTCTATGCGTTACCACTTCCCCATAACACTGTACTCTAATGCCATTATTCTCTATGTGCCTCATGGTATCTGGGGACCATCGTTAACACAAAGGCGCCGACCTTCAGACACTGGATTGGCCGTGATTATCTATCCCATTAATGAGTACTGCCATCGGTTACACAGCCAGTGCCCACAGTGTATTCCCGTCCCTGATAATGGGAGTTGCTCACCCCTGAGACACTCATTTACCTCGTCAACACTGTATGGGTTAATGTCCCTCCGTGCAGGAAATGTCCCTTGGGAGGGTCATGTAATACTGTGCCATTGTGGTGGTAAGATATGCATTAGTACCTGGAGCTGAGGCGTAGTTTATAGGTGCAGTACAATGTGTTAGACTGAGGAGACCAGCGTGTATTTAATCAAAAATAGATGTGCACGGTCTTATTTATTCATATCTTTCCTGAAAGTATCAAACTCTATGACCCTCATTGAATATTAAGAGAGTCCTGTTCTAGGTTGTATTGTGATGTGCATGACTGTGTGGGGGGCTAAAACAAATTCCTTTTATTTTCTGTTTATTTTGGTGACCTCCTGATTATACCCCATCTATTAGTATGGAAGCTAGACTAGACTAGTTTGCGCAAATTCATTGTCTCACACAACATTAACCGCATCACTGAAATGTACGTCATAATATTATCTAGGCTACCTGTGTGCAATGGTATAGCGTTCAAATGATATATTCATTCATTACTTTGGTATAAGTCATCAATATCTAGTCTTAAGTGTGTGATATTTGTCCAAATGAAAATGAGGAAATTACCATTGCGTGAATTCTCAGTACAAGTCGTACTTGCATCTATAGTACCTTGAGGCTGCGCTCAGCCGTTACACTGGGGAGCAATGCTAGTATTCATGGGCTGCTCAGACAATGCAGAGACGCCAATACCATGTCAAACATGCAGGGGGAGGATTCCCTGTACAGTGGCGGCTCATGCAAGCAAATATCAGACCCAATGCTGACCTTGGCCTGTGCTGATTTCCCACGAGTAATGAGCAGATTTGTGAGTAGCAAATTGGGTTCTGCTCATCATCGTGACGTCTCTGAGATTTAGCTTCTGAGCGGCTCAAGTTGGAAGTGCTATGGCAAGTGGGTACATGGATCGCGGGAGAAGGGTAGTGGGTGGGGTTATATGGTTAATTATAGGTATGTGAGCAGCTTCCCCTAGCAGTATGTGCTAGCTTGGAGCAGCTCCTGGAGGAAGTGAGTAAAAGCTATGAAGACCACATAGCTTCCAGTAGGCACTGAGCAGCTCACACTGTAATCAAGTCGTTAAATAGTTCCACTGGGGCCCACCCCAACACGACTCTCCCTAATCAACAAGCTAATCAATGCTCGCTGCTGCTGGCACTGGCCTCATACCAAAGGTCCAGCCTGAAAGCTCAAGGCTATCGCCGAACCCACTCGGGATGGGGCCTGCAAGTCTGAATCAATCAATCATACCAACTCTCTACCGTCAAATGAGACTAATTAACATTCATCAGATGATAGATTAGTCCTGGGGCTCTGGCATTTATGTGCCCTTTAGGAGTACAACACCTACAATATTAACTGATATGCGGTTAAAGGCAGATATCCGGAGCGGTTGTGGGCTCACTTGAGCCATATATAAGATACGTGTCACATTATAATACTGAATGTGGTAGAATGCACACACAAAGAATTACTTTCAAACACAGTTATACTGTGGATTTTATTTCTGATAACAGGGCAGTTTTAATAAAAGCTGAAGGGTGGTTGGATTGATATCCATATTTCGACTAAATGTATTGGTCTTCTTCAGCATGATTTGGGTCACATTTGGGGTAACTTAGGGATCATCAAAAGTCATGTGCTTCCCTGTTGGTTGCTACGGTGATAATCATTACGGGATGTACATTGACTGGGGCCCTTTGGTCACCGCTAGTATCAGTAACTACTGACAAATCTTTTGATTGAATCCATGGATTGGTTGTTACATTAACGTAAATTGATGTTCAAAATAATCAGTATATAACATGTGATAATGATTTAGATGACTATAAATTGTGTTCAATGATGAGCATGTCAATATTGTAATATATATATAGGGATATCGTGTTCATTAAAGTTTGATGAAACTAATCAAAGTGAATGTCGAGCTTCCTATGCTGACCCGGGTGCCCCATCTATACATTCCAGTAATAAAGCCTTTTATTGCCCAGCGCAATCCTATACAGACATAGAGCAAACCCCTGTAATGCCCTGACTGCAGTCTGCGCTCTGCTACTGCTCCATCCACCAGCCTGGAGGAACTCTGTCTTATTTATCTAACAGGCAAACGGCCCAATATGCCCCACGGGGAAGGAGTTGTTCTGTTGGCGTGCTGGAGGTGGATCAGCAGGGAAGGGTATGTGTGGGGTGGGAGGTAGGGTGAGGGGTTGGGTGTAAAAGGTAGAGGAGGATAGTGTGTAGCATGGGAGGGGGAGGTCTAGATGTAGATCAGGCCCCTGTCACTTTGCCAGCTGCCCATAGCCAGTCGATAGTCCCACACAGGGATCATTAATTAAAGACCCCAGCCGTATATACATACACCAGCAACGCCACCTCCTCTGTACTCTCTCCACCCTGGATGTGTCGGTGATTAAGCAGCTACAGTCTGGCGCCTGTCTGCGCCCTGTGGGCTCAGCACCACGATTAAGAACAGATATATATATATATATATGTATACCAGCACTACTTGTACATGATCTAGCAGTCCATGAAATCCACCCAAGTCACAGCAGTCCCTGCCAATAAGTAATGGCCTAGCCGCAATAGTAGTGCTTGTGCAACTGGTATGAATATATATATATCCATGTTCTCATTATGGGAAGTATGGCCTTTGTGTGTAATATAACTATTAGGACATCAATTCCCTGTGGTCTCCCTCCACAACTCCCATGGTTCTTACTGACTCCTGTTATTAAACTAACCCGTTGGGCACGACTTCTTAATTAGTGGGAATGCAAAATAGCCACTTTCAAATGCAGTTAAAAGGTGATATATTCAATACTGCTTTCTGGACATGGGTGAACGGATTAGAGCGACTCTGCACTTTGCTGTGTCTGTCACCTGAATCAAAGTAGGAGAGCAAATATAACTGCGATTGAGAGGGTGGATGTGTAAGAACTACTTTACTGTTGTGATTCAGAGTGTCTACCAACCACTCTCAGCTACCATGGCCTGCCAACCCGCCTACACGGTCCCCTGCCACTAAATGACGGCACCTCTGGTCCGGAAGCTTATCTCTCTTATCTGTCGCACCGGCCAGTCTAACCGCAAAAGGGCCACGGTATAGACGACGCTGTCTAATGGCTAGCATAGCCTTGCCTTATCTCCACTCACGAGCTATTTCAAATGCAATGGTTCTGAGAAGGACCCCTGCTATTCATCATTGAGGTGATTCTATTCAGTGTAAGTTATTCGCAAGGTAGTAGAGGAATGGGTAGAGGTTAGAGGGCCCAATGCGCAGTAGCATAGCTTCTGTTCGACACCCCATACCTGACGAATTTATGTATTTACATTAGCTAATACTAATAATCATCTCACCGGTACAGCATATGTGGTTCAAATTAGGCTTAGAAATACATTAGGTATACAGAACATTTAGTGATTTAGACGGTTTCCTTTTCGTTTTTATTTGCAGTTTTATCATGGTATCACCATTCTCCTTGATATAGATCATCTCTCGAGGGCCACCGGGATACCTAGAGTAACATACACCGAAACAAGAGTTCATTTGAAGCTCATCTTCTCATACTATAGTGCTTATGTGTAACTGTTGATGGAGCAGCAAAGAAGTTATATAGTGCCTACAACGACATAGTATTACTGGGTCTCAAGATCATGCGGAATGTCATTACCTTCCCAGGACAAGCTAACCAGTTCACAATGCCTCCAATCCCAACCTGAAGATGCTGTTATTAACCCATCCATACAAGGGTACTGATGATGTGTACACATACCCCCCCTCCCTCTACACCACCCCCTTCACCCCCTTCAGCCACTTGTGGTGTGTGGGTGGAGTAATCCACTTCCACCCTAAGTGACGTAATCTCCTCCATGTCACGACCAAAAGTGGGGTCGCCGTTTTACCGTCCATTAAAACGTCGTCTCTGTATTTGGAGCCCGTCCCTTCTGGCCGGGAGTAAATGCTCGTGAGTAGCTCAGTCTGAGCAGCTCTCTCCCTGAGCTGCTCAAGCAGGGAACTGTAGGACCTCTGACTTTGGAGGGGTGTGGGAGTGTGAGGAGGGAGGCGGGGGTCAACATGCACCAACAGCTTTGGGTGTTTAGCATAGGGAGTGGGGGTTTCCTCACACACACAAGTCTATAAATAGCACACGTGAGCTGCTCCCTTCTCCAGCTGCTTCGTATGGGTGTTTTATCAGGAGGTGCCCCATACTGGAGCAACTGTTCATTAACAGCTGCCTGCAATTGGCAATTTACATGCAACTGGCTCCTGAGGGATATTACCTCTCAGCCTTGGTAGAAGAATTATCGGTAAACTCTCCAGATCGGCACTACTAACCATTTTAATATAGTTAAGTAGTCTATAGGGTGATTAATTGAAGCGTATTATAAACCTAAATGTTGCCATGGCGTATATAATACTATGTGACTTGCAGGCTGAGATTATTTCATGGTATTCAAAATTGTGTACATTGTATTTACTTATTTCCAGCCCAAAAGAAAGAAAACTGCATGTGCGCTGAGGTTTATTTGCAATTTACCTTAAGCGTCAGATCAATCGGAATTCCAAACGTAATCATAATATTTATGAATACACACAAGCACACCGATAATGGTACTTCTACTTACATATCATTTTTACAATGTTAACGTTGTCATTATGGACCGTTATTATGGCGGTTTAAGAGAGAGATATTGGACATTTGCCGCAGGCTCAAGAAGCAGGTGATACATTTAATCAGGACACATCATATTTAGCGTAGTGCATAGGATAAATCACTTTCCTATATCAAGGCCAGTGGTGGAATAATCAATAATTCTTGGCTGCATTAGTGGTAGGTACCCAGTGATCACAGAACATTGAATCAACATTGAAAGGTGGTTGACAATGCTGATTTAATGTTGATTCAATGTTGATTCAGAAGGCAAAATGGGAAAGGAGTCAAATCAGTACAGCTATTCTTCAACCTAGTAGTATAGAAATGGGGACTTGGGTCAGGCTCGCTGTCTTGAATATATATCGCTAAGCTGAGTTTGAGTTTAGATTTTTTATTTGGCACTAATAAATCGTATACAATACAGACGTTTTTCATATAATGCCAATGATAAATATCAGAAAATCCCTTAATCAGATCACAGATTGTTCTTGTTAATGATTGATTACCAGGCTACTCTTCATATCAGGTATTGTCTGTGAAAGCTGTGAAACCCTATTTAACAAAAAAAAAAACAATATACAACGTTTCAGAACGTTTCTCTATGGCTCCTTAACCCCTTCCACACGGTAAGCCAATATATTGCACAAAATTGCATTGAGTTACAAAAAAAACAGTGGAACGTAGACGTAAAATAATCTATTTTTGTTAGCTGGGACAGATGAACAGCCCAATAGGCATATAGCATGGAATTAACATGGACTGTTTGTTGATCAACCCCCATGTTGATTCAACGTTCTGTGCCCAATTGGAGCGCTATCAGGAGAGGATGGGGCAAGTAAACCCTCTTCCAGGACACTCCTTCATGTACTGTATGACCTTGTCGTCAGGATCAATTTACCGACAGGTCAGTAGTATGCATGGACAACCCTCACTTACACTGCTGCCATCAGGAATAGGTCAAGTACCCAGTTTACTCTATCACTGATTGATACTGGACTTCAATTTCCTTGACATAGTTTTTGTGTGATGGATACGTATGCAATTATATCGGACAGCATGTCAATCAGGATCGTCCAGACAAATGTTGAGATATACTTTTCCAAATATACTCGATATCATTTGCCAAAAGTCCAAAGCCTTTCATGATTAAAAAAATACAGAAATCGGGTTGTGGGGCCCCAGAGCTAAAACAGTACATTCCTTTGAGGGACCTGCCATACTCTCACCTGCGCCCCATAGGGCGCATGCTTATTCAAGAGTCAGGAGAGCCTCATACCTATACTGAGACCGTTCACACAGGCGCACCCTGACGGTAGCAAGAAGGACGTGATAATCAAGCCGTGGTATGTCCGGAACCAATGCTCATAGCATATCCCGGGCGGAGGGCAATCTATTCAGCACCCAGGAGCATTAGGCAATTCATCATCTGGGCACTCTACCTAACCCCACCCGCTCCTTATAGCTACCTCCCTACCGGTCCCTACTGTTTCAGTTGCTGCTGCTGCTGCTTGCCGACAAGCTGCAGCCTTGGTAATGCTGATAAGGTGTGAGAACAGAATGCCATGTTGGGTATCAGCCACTAGGGCCAAGCTAATTTCACGGATTTATGCGCATCCGAGTTGTCATCCTGAAATCTTTAGTCCAGGCCTAAGAAATAAGCCATTGGTGAGAACCAACTGATCCCGATCTTTACTTGGCTGAGTAGAAGGGGAGAGGGATTGGAGTTTGAGAGGGGGAAAGCATCAGTTGTAAAATTAGTCAGATATGAAGTGTGACTAGCCTACGTCCATCCAACTGTGAAAGCTACTTATTTTCTAACACGTAGCTTCTAATCTACAATCCCTACAGCCCCTTTACCAACTTTCTCATGACTCTGGTTCCAGTTGTGGAATTGAATAACAATGATATGTACGACCTTCAATGACACCATTCTCCAACCAACTCCTAAAACTTTCCATTACAGTTCTTGCTGCGATATTAGATCCAGCTACCCTTTGACAGCAGCTCTTACTCAGGTCCTCATTTATAAAAGATCAGTAGATTAACACTATGGGTAGTATGCTAGTTGTTAGGGTCCTGATGGAATGCAGAGCGGACATAGTGTGACCCCTGACCCTGGAGCAGGCAGACCATGCTCTCAATACGTCCTCCTGCTCGTTTCCGCAAGATGTACGGCTAATATAAACATCAGTGGCCTGATTGTTGTCAGGCCAGCACCACCCTGCCCTCCTCCCGTTGGTGCCGCTTTGTCAGGCCGACAGATTTATTCATTAATCACCCGCTACTGGGGGCACCAGCTCAATATCCGCCCCAACCCCCAAGCGGGACGCAACTGAACTAACTGAACTGGGGAATGTTTTGGAGAAAGTTGTGCATGAGAATGTTCGGCCTCTATGGGTGACCTCGTGTTGGGTGTCATGGTCATTTATGTGATGAGGCCGCCGTGTGCAGTGGATGAGAGAGGCTATAAAGGCGTTTACACGGCTATGGAGCCAGAGGATGAGATGTTGACATGTACTCAGACTATTTCACAGACAACCATGCATAATTAACATGCATGCTTGTAACTACAACTCTGACCCCTTGGATACCAACACACACTGTTAGCGCTAGCATGACGCTCTAGCATTTGGATTGTTGCCTTTTACATGGGAAATGGGCGATTGTCCATCAGCTGCCCATGCCATTTTGGAAGCACCATGGGAATAATTGGTTATTCTGAATATTCCTTTAGTGTAAATGTGAATGGGAAGGTGGTACCAAATAAATTAATAGTTGATAAGAGACAAGTGACAATGTAATCGTATCCTATCTACTCTGTAGTAAGCAACATACCCCTCTTGGCAGTCATATGAGCTCCTAATGTGCAGCAGTACAAACATATATAATTCACCGTAATACAACTGCCTAGCAGATCTCCATGGTTGTTGCCTATCCAGACCAGCATACTGTAACAAAAAAGAAATAAAAAGCTGATGCAGATTTCAAGCCTAATAATTCCACCACCGTTTTACCTCTCCCTAACCCTCCTGAACTCCATTTGAAAGGGTATGACCCTTCACATTAGGCCAGGGTAGCATAGCACAGATATACTGACAGCTGTATATAACAGCTAATAGCTGGCTTCATGGCTGGCACCATACACTGTAAAAGTTGTTTGCCATTTTTGTAGGTGTACAGTAGATTCTACTGTAGGTGTACAGTTGATTGTACCCCTTTTAAGCAAAATAAACGTGCGGGTCACTAGCGCAACGGGGTCGGTCACGCTCAATTTCAACCTGCCTGAAAGGGGGAACCAAAACAATGTGGATCTCCTCCTTTCTATTTTTTTTGGCCGAACCATGAATGTGTTCTTGTGAAGCCTGCTTTCTTACTGCTGAAGTAAGAAATAGTCCTTAAAATTAATTACAAATACTACTGGATAGGGGTTCTGATACTTAGGGATCTTTTGTAGGATTAGGAGCCTGATATGATCCCACAAATATTTGAGGAATAGGGGCTTTTTGAGACTAAGGGTCCTCACAGGGATGCCTTCCCCAATTGGGAATTCATGGAGAATTATCCTAACCAACATCATCGAATCACCCTGAGATAGGGGTCTGCATGTACCCTCCCTATATCTGAATAGTCCCTTACTGCAGGCCTCCCACCAGACTGAGGGCAGACATAAAACCTCCATGGAGAGGACCATATATGTAAAGGGGGGGGGGAGAATTTTTGCCTGTGACCTAGTGCAGAATAGATGACCCAGAGGATTGGAAAGATATGAATTTTACATGTTTATTTAACCAATAATATATGAATATCGCCGAACGCGGGGTGTGTATTCTTGAATAACGAACCGAGGTGCGTAGCACCGAGGTTTGTTATTCATGAATACACACCCCAAGGTCGGCGATATTCATATATTATTAGGTTTATTATACGATATTTCGATTAATATGTCCTTATTTACCTTTAAAACGTCCTAATTTGGCCATTTTGAAGGATTATTGACTGAATATCACTCGCACAGCAGTAGCGCCATGTTGTTTTGACCTCCCACCAACCCTGCTCGCTGATTGGTGGAGCCTGGTGACGTCATACCCTCAATCTCCAACACTGAGTTCAACATAGAATTTGTGAGGGGGCCAGCTTGGGGCTGTGTTATATACTAACCAGCGTTTCCCTCCACATTCACCACAGCCGGATAGGCATGGGCGCTAGGGACTTCGCCTCGCACACCAGGGGTACCCGGATCGAGCCTGGGTGGAAACGAACCATTTTCAAAATGCCTATTTCTATGTGAAAAAAAATCCCTTGAATTATTTTAACGAATGATTAAGTAAAGTCCAACTTCTACCTTTATAGTAAAAAAGAAATTAGAAAAAAATATTGATTTTCAAAGAAACTATACCAAAAAATGCCTTTTCTTCTGTAACTCGGTAAATAATGGTCCTACAGGGCTGGAAATCCGCCTGTAGACTCCTTGTTTCGCCACCCACCTCTACCAGCGCCTTCACGGCGTGGTGGTTAGCACATCGGACTTCAAGTCTTGATGTAGCGTGTTCGAGTCTCCATAGAACCTCGGATTTTATGGCTGTCGAGAGTTCCGACAGAATCCTTCTGATATCCGGTAACTCATTACAAATCGTTCTGATATCCAGAATATCAGCACGATTTCACCTTGCCAAGTGTGCGGTATGCAGGAATATCAGAACGGGAATATCACCTAAAAAGCACGATCAGAGCCAAGATCGTATAATAAAAACAATTATTGGGTTATAAAAGACCAGTGACGTGAGGTAAGCCTACTCAGTGATAAATATTCCTCGTGGCAGTCATAAGGGCTGTAGATAGGTAATACTGCAAACAGATGTGATTCATGCAATAAAGCTGTCCAGTAGCTCTCCATGGTGTTTGCTTTATCTACCAGATTACCAGAATGCTGCTACAAAACCATAACCAATGCAGACATCCAGCCTGATAATTCCTTCGGGGGTTTACCACACTCTGCATGCCCCCTAATAAATCCGAACTCAATCTGAAGGACCCTTCACACTTTAGGGCAGGGTATAGTCGCACAGAGAGATACTGAAAGCTAAGTGCCGGCGTTTATGGCAGGCATCACGAATAAAGCCTGTTGGTGGCCAAAGGGGATTGGTTATAGAGGGGCTATCGCGGATGATTGGTATAGACTCATATGAATCACCAAACATGATGCAGGAACTACTCTTCAAAGGGTATCCAAAGCAGTAACTGATGTTAGACATGATTAGGACGCAAGAGGGATGGGGAATAATGAACGATAGGTGGTATCGGCCATGGTATGACCACTGTCCTAATGCTGACTGATATAGCCTGCACATATTATGTATCTAGTGACTATAGCAGTCATGAGGAAACCCAATGAATTGATGTACACACGGCTGTATACGTAATCAATCCAGTTAGGCGCCATTTGTTGAACACAATAATTGTATATACAATCAGAGACATTCAAGAGATAGGGTATCCTAGTCGACATCAGTCGAGACCTAATTAGATAAACTTGACAACAAATGTCGCCATTTAGCAAAATAATTCATACTACTGAAATATTGACGGTGTATGAAACACCTGTGGTATACCACTTGGAATAGGAATGCCACAACGTATGCAGTCGCTCTGGGGTTTTAGGGTAATGCAAAAAGAGGAATGAGTAGAGGGGGTACTTTTTCAATTAGGACTACCTGAATTGACAAAAAATCAGCCTACCCTAACCAACGTCTGGGTTAAGGGTCTTTATGTGGACCCTCCCTATATCTGAATACCCCTTGATGAGGACTAATCCCTGACTGGATGCCTCATAACAGACGACTGGTGGCAAACAGCTTAAATGAAGCTGAAGAGGAGGAAGATTCCAGCTTGGACATCTGTCTGTAATGGGCCAAGGGGTCTGTCCTGTTCCATGCCCTTATGTTATAAAGTAGGTTGGTTGCCTTTCATCCATTTCAACATGTGCTCAGAACTGCTACAAAAATAATCCTGTTTCCCAGTGCCATGCATAGGTGACCTACATAGATAAGCAACGCCACAGTCCCCTTTCTAAAGGAACCCCATTAAGAAGGAGGATGGGCAATTGGGGTAAAGGACATTAGGTGCAGATCTAACCAGGGAACAACGTTTGTGTATATAGATAATGTTATACAATGTAGGCAGGACTTGAATAGTACAAATGATACCGCTGAGGGATTACAGGGGAAGGTCTCGTATGGTATTGGTGTAAGCAATTGGACTAAATGAGATTCGGCTGCCACAGGGTTAAATGTGTGTCAGATGGAATACTTTGTCATGGTATCAAAGTCAGTTTATAACCTCTTATAAGCTGACATGGGGTGATTATATTCGTCCTCTTGTTACTGTCAAAGGCTATTTGTCTCCTTATTGTCTGGGAGTAGTAGTACAGCCTTAGCTATGTGGTATTACTGTATAAATGTCTGATACATTAGCTTCACGCACTAGCAGTGTTAGGATGGCTACAGGAGCGTGTTTGGCATGAATTGGGTGTATATGTTGTGATATAGGCTGGACAATTGCCCAATTGGTGGCTGCTGCATGCATCGGGAAATCTGATAAAGACGCCATACATCAGTAGCACATATATGGTCCGCCAATATGGGGTGAGAAAAGGCACACTTATCTCACATGAATCAGATAACCAAAGTACCGGAATATCCTCAAAATGAAAGGGGACTACTCACTGTGGTATTGTTTGAATCCAGAATAACAGATGGGATACGTACCTGAAAAGATAGAAACGAGAACATTATATTAATTGCATCCCGTTTTATGCATGGATATCTGTGTGAACAATGGGATTATCAGAGTAAAGGCTGGCAATCATTAAAGCAACCCTGACTTCTGCAGGAGTATTGTATGGATGTCTGGCAATACAGACCCTACAAACTTCACACGTGTATGCCACTTTATTGGTGGTGGGAAGATGAACAAGCAGGATGAGCATATATGAGCTGACCAATCAGCTATGTCTGTTGGACTATGAATATTTCAGCGTTATGCATTATCATCAAATATCACATTGAGACATTGGAGGAGTGGGTGGATGAGGCTAACCGATGGTGTAAGGTCTTAAAGAGTCGGATGTATTCCTAATCAATCGACAGAAAGATGTGTCGTTTATTGCACATATATATGATCTGTCAAAGTTTTTTTTTTTTATTAAATGTTGATGAATTAGTAGGGGATGAGCATCTATCTTTTGACATATCAGCAAGGCAATACCCCCTCTTCTTTCCATGCAGAAACCACATATTGAAAGATCTATAACTTAAGCTATTCAAAGTAATAAAATGGGGGGGGGGGGGGAATCAATAGAATAAAAAAATTATTTCCCCCCCAAACGTTCTTATTTGAACAGCTCTGTAGACCTTGATGACAGGAATATCCATTAAATGACACACCTTTCACTAGTAAATCATGTTTCGATTACAATAAAACCATCAGAACTGTAAATTCTGATGGTATTCCATCCCATAGGGCTGTTCAACGAACAACCTAAAAAAAGAATGTTTTATTCCATCCACATTCCAACCCTAGCTAGCAATGGTCATTCTAATCCAAGTAATTTGAAAGGGGCGTGATACACGGTCTTTATAGTGTCTGAAGTAATTCTCTGGCGAAAACTCATCAAATCATAGATCATTAAATTTGTGGTTACTGCGCGGAAAGAGGAGGGGAAAATCTATCCTTTAAGGCAGCCAGAGTAGCTATATTTGGGTGGATATAGAGCTGGCGTGTTTGGGTATTCAGAACTGATTTAGGGCCAGAAAGTTCAGGCTAACATAGATTTTATCAGCCCTTAGAGGGATGTGGGTAATGATAGGGGAAGGATTCCTAGCATAGGAAGTGGGAGGAGTGGGCACAATAGTAGGCTGCAATGGGGGTATTTTGTGTGCTGGAGAAGCTTCTGTTACCAGTGAACTGAGGGCAGGAGGGTGGCACCACAGTAAAGTGGACCACTTTAGCCTCATTCAGGCCAACACTGATTCCCTCCTTTATCATCAAGACAAATCAGAAAAATGCCTCTGCCACCAGACTTTAAAATGCCCCCATTATTGACGTGGTCCCAAGATAGAAACACTGCCATGAATTGCAGTTGCATCCCTCTACTGTTGCAGACTGCTGCTCAGGATATGTCATGCAACAAAGGGAACGTCTAAGAGTTTTGTGTGCCCGTACAATGAGTTTAATGTCACTGCAAAAGTTAAGTTGTAATTCAGCATAGACGTTGGAGGACACAGCTGGAATCAGATAAAGTGAGTAGACATATTGTATATTTGTATTAAATGCCTATTAAATCAGCCTACACAACATGAATATCCAAGTAAAAAAAATACATGTTGGTAGACAGTGAAAACATGATCGGTCCAGGGGATAACCAATAATAGACAAGACCCTCCTGCATACTAACAAGTTCAATGTGATATGCAAGTCACATCCCTCACAGTTATTTCAAACCCCATCATTCAATTTGAGTTACCAGCCGATCTTCACAACCACCACCTGCCCTCTTTGCACCTCATACCAACAGCCAGCCTGCTTCAGACTATCCCAGGTGAAATCGATTCTGACAAGTTGCAATGTAAAAACGTTGTCCAGTTCCTGTTTTTGCACCATGTAATACACTAGAGGCATTGCTAGAAGCTGTTAGCTGCTGCCTGATATTTGAAGGCACACAGAATAGGTGTTTCCTCATTAACCCATACATCAAATAGTCTCTTCCTTTTCCAAGGCATGGGTTATCTATTACTCATGATTTATTGCTTATAACCAGCTTGTACCAGGTTGTAGGATGTATACTGACTTTTACAGCTTTGAATCTCTTTCGAAGGTTTGAATTTATGTTGATTTTGTCTTCAGAATCCCCCGGGACTGGCCTTTAGGGATCTTTCTGTAAAATGGGCAGAGATACACCAGCTGTTACAGGCACGAAGAGGGCGAGTGGTTTATAGACCAGCACCGGCACTCAGGGAGAGACACACTTGGTTTCTGCAGTGGTGGTATGTAAGCTGTATGTATGTTGTAGACAATACTTATGGTGATGGTAGGGGTATTGATGATGGATGTGCTCGTGAGGGCAGAGGAGGGGAGGTGCTGACAGGTAAAAGTCTGCCATGCATCCCTTAACTGGCACACATTCAAGATATCCACCATGTGTCTTAGTTAGTGTTATGAAGTGATATTCATCAGACCTGGTGTTCACAGTATTGAAATTATAGAGGTTGACAGTAAAGTGTTTAAGTCAACGGTTTCTTCTTGAGAGGGTTATCACGCAAGGCGTTAGCTGATTGGGATACTACATTCAGTCCTAGCCAATAAACACAATGGCCTAACAGACTGGGTCAATAAACACAATGGCTCTAACAAACTGGGCTAGCTGATCTACTGGCCATGTTGAACTACAGACATTCTGGCGTTATGCCTTGTTCTGAGATAAAAGAGTGCTGTATGTCTGGATAGGGGGCTAGTCACTGTCTTCAAGTCATCTAGCCGAGAGAACCAGAGTAGACACTTCTAGGTGGATAGAGCTAGCCAGACATGTATTCAGGACTCATGAAGGGTCAGACAGTCCCGGGTACCAAAGATTAAAACAACCCTCAGAGAGAATAAGGCTAATTATCGGGGAGTGATTCCCACCATAGGAATCATGACTGGTAGAGTAAAATAGTGGGCTGCATTTGAGGTATTTAGTGTGCTGAGGAAGCTTCTGCTACCGGCAGACTTAGGACAGGAGAATGGCACCAAAACTAAATAGACCACTTTAACCTCATCCATGCCAACACTGATTCTCTCCTTTATCATCCAGATGAATCAGGAAAACACCTTCAATGCCAGACTTTAAAATGGCCCTATTATTGACCTGGTCCCAATATAGAAACACTGGCATGAATTATAGTATCAATGTTTGATGCAGACTGGGTTGGAAAGTTGGGAGTGTTGCTCAGGATATGTCACCCAACAAATTTTTAAAGAGTTTTGAAACGTGGTGTCACTTAAGAGGATGGTAGCTACAGTATCATAGAGGAAGTAGACAGGAACTAGATTTAAACCGTTCAACGTTGCATATTCGTACAGGCTTTGATTTGAGCACATGATTTGAACCGTTGCATGATACAATCTTTATAGTATGAAGAGGACAGAAAAGGGGGTCTACCAAGTTTTAATACTGGAAGAAGGTGTTTACATTGGCACACAACATACATATCTGAGTAAAATCTGTATGTTGGAAGACAGGAAAGACCAATAACTAATAAACAGTCCATGAGGCAGATCAGTCATGATAGACAACACCCTTGGGACCTCTCGGGCATACTAATATGGCTCCATAGAGCAGGTTTAACATTACATGCAAGTCACATCCGTCATGTCTATTCTAGGCTTCTACTCTGTTCAAGTTACCACCCTACATTCAGAACCACCCTCTGTACTCCTCACACCCCATACTAACAGACAGCCTGCCCCTGACTACCCAGGTGAAATTGATTTTGACGACTTGCAACATAAAAACAGTTGACCAGACTGTTTTTTTTCAGTGATACACTAGATCCATTGCCAGAAGCTATCAGCTACTGGCTGACATTTGTAGACACCCAGAATAGGCGTTTCCTCATTAAACCACATTTCAAATAGCCTCCACTTTTTCCGGGTTGAGTTATTTTTTGATCAGGACCTGTAATTAAAACCAAATTCCACCAGGATGTAGTGTTTATACTGGCTTAGTGCTAAAATATTCTGAATAGTGTGAATTTCTGTTGATTGTCTCCAGGAGGGAGAATCCTCCGAGGGTGGCCTGGGGGATCTGTCTGTAAAATGGGCTGATATACCACTCACAAAGGGCACCACAAGAACAAATGATTAATCCATGGACATATGTTATGCTGCATCCTGGTAAAATCACTTTTATTTTAGGTAGCACTATTTTGAGCTACACGGTCAGCTACACGGTTCAGGAGCTACCAGTGTACTCTCATCCTTCCCTTATCTTAGAGTGATGTTACTATACTCAATCTGATATGTGATAGGCTCACAATCTTAGGTTCCATACGATCCCAGGACCCTCCCTGATTGGAAGGCAGGCTGCAAGATTTAGTGATATAGAACTCTAGGCCTGTGATTAGGCTACTTCATCATATCCTGACTGCACGTTAAGACGTATCATAAGCACTCAGTTTTGAGGATCATAAGCTATCTTCTATCTTATATCCTACTGATCAACTCTTCATAGGAACAGCTGGTAGAAAAGGGGGCATGTCGATGGTCCGCTCCTTCGATTATCACTTGTTTCACATAAACAACCAGTATACATAAAACTATCTATACAGCAGCTAGCATCTATACCTCGCCTCCATTCTGATGAGACTTAATAAGCAAAAATTAAACAGAATGTGAGTTGGGCAGAGTTAGCTCCTTTAGCCATTGCTTATTTAAAGCTTCAATAGAATAAAGAATATTTTAATTCATTTAGACGCTACAACAGCCTCGAAACATTTGTTGTTCATTTGTGCAACTGGTGGGTATAGAGTGGTCGGGAATATTGTGCAATGTTGCATCAAGTTACTGAAAATTAATTGATTTCTTGATGGGGAACTCGCATTGTTCTTGACGACACAATTACATGTTATTTATAAGGGAACCTATGGTTATCAACTTACTTTCGTTCTGGCTCAACTTCCTATTATCTGGTTGACCCGTTGATCCAGAAATCACAATGTTGACATCTAGCACTCCATATATCACCTATATAATATAATCACGTATCCCTTCCTGCTTATTTAACCTAATTCTAGCACGTTAATTGCCGACCTCGCCATGCACTTGGTGCCTTGCCTTGAGGCAGCATACTTAAGGGTCTACTTTTAATAGAAGCGATTATACCGTCTGAAGGAAGAAGACCCTGGACACCTAATTAGTTGATTTGTGTCTAATATCGTGTTTGAGTCAGACAGACAACAGTGACTGAGCAATTCATACCTTTGGCAAGGTGCCAATATTTCAAAAACTCATGACAGTAGCAGGCAGGGTGGTCCTCCTGTACTAGATGGAAGCTTGTAGCACTGTATGAGAGGGAGAGAGGCATTTTCTCAGCTGTTCAGTGCTGTATGAGAAGAAGCTTATTGCTCTAAGGATATGATTTTTTATGTAGGTAGTTGTGTTAGTGCAGGAAAAGACACATTAGCACATGAAACAGCTTTTTTTGCATGAATTGAATTAATGCAGACTAATTCTCTACAGACCGTGATACTTTCACAATGAATATGAATGTTCTTATCGCATCACGACATTGTATTATATCAGAGAGGTTTTAAAAATATGTGGGCCTACAGGGATGAGAATGTTTACTGCCATATTCAGCATAGCTCAGATGATATATGACGATAAGAGGTTTTTATTTCACAAACCTAATGGCAATGCCGGATTCTCTTTGCATATTAGCCACGTCCCGAAAGGCATTTCGTATTCTGAAGCCCTCAGTTTGCAACTCAAGCCAATCTCATGAGAACGGAGTGTTCATGTGTTTGTCATAAGAGAAACCTTAGTCATTATGGAGACAGACTGCGGACCCACCTTGAAAACAATACCCAAGGACTTTATAATATCTTTGGACTCCCCATTTTCTTAATTCCCCAGGTGCAGTCATTGATGAAACCCTACTCAAAACAGCAAAAAAATAGATATATTCAATGAGTTGTGGTCATGTTATGCCGTTTTATTGCTGGGTACATCAATAGCTGTTTGCACTCCCTTCCTGTTTATTCAATCTGATATTAGCCTGTAAACTGTCAACCCTGAGAGGTGCTTTGTGCCTAGTCTTAAGACCATATACTTAAGGGTCTACTTTAATGAGGAGCAATTATACAGTCTGTGGAACGAGACCCTGGACAACTAATTAGTTGGTGTGTGTCTAACATTGTGTTTGAGTCAGACAGATAGCAGTGACTGAACAATTTATACCTTTGGCCAGGTGAAAATATTTCACATAGGCCTATATATATAGAACTGTATGAGGGGGACAACATACTCTTCATGCCATATGAAAAAAGCCAATTGCACTAGGGTCATTATCTATATATTATCTGCATGCATCTGAGAAGACATGTTAGCACATGACCCAGATTTTCCCATACGTTTTTGCATTCTGTAATGCTCTACAGACCAAGTTATTTTCGTACATAATAGCGATTTTCTTGTCACATTATGACATTGCCATAATATCTGAGAGGCTTATAATCTGTGGCCTACAGGAATGAGCGTGTTTACTGCTACATTCAGCATAGCACAGATGAAATATGATGATAGTGGGTTTTGTTTCATAAAACCTAATGGCAACTGGGGTTTGTCCTTGCATATTAGCCACGTCCCGAAAGGCATCTCTTATTCTTAAGCCGCCATTTTGCAACTCGAGCCAATCTTGTGAGGACGAGAGCGTTCATGTGTTTGTCATGAAGAAACCTTAGTCAATAAGGGGACGTACTGCAAGCCCCCTGGAAACAATACGCCATGACTGTACTTGGTTTTGTTGAATGTGGTTTAAAAAAGGGCTTGAGACGTTTACACGACTCCCCAGGTGCAGTCATTGATGAAACCTACTCAAAACCAAGCCATGCCCAATGGACTGTGGTCATGTAATGCCACTTTTATTGCTGGGTACATCGATGGTTTGCTCTGAGATGATTACTTGGAGACGCAGATCATGTTTGATAGGATATGGTGGCAATGAGTGAAAGACTAATAACGTCAGAGCTGTAGCTTTATTTAAAGTAACCTAGTTATCAGAAAGGCGTATCATAGATGCCTTTATCCCTAATACACCTGATTGTGAATGACAAATGAGATCTAATGATGCCTGAAAAACTATCACCATAGGTAACCTAGTATACCTCGCTTATGATTGCAAAGCCAATAGATGACTGACCTTTAGCAGAATATTACACATTGTATGTAGACATAAATAGATAAAACTCTTTTTACACTGTTAGTGGGATATTAAGTCTTAGTGGAAGGGGTATCACCAATAGCAGGATAGGGGAATCGGTAGCATATTTGATGTGGCCGGCCTGGCACTGTTTGACGTGTTTCTTCAATGGGGTCGATATAAACATAGAGCAATAAAAAAACAATGGTGCCAAAACACATGGTTGAGTTTAATAATAACAACAATTAGAGTATTTCTGAACTATCCCTTTTCCCGTTCTGGCAAAGAAAGTCACCATGGCCGACTAACTACAAGGTAACACAGCAGGGGTGAATGAGCTGCTCACCAGACTTGAGTAGCTCACGAGGCTGGACTGTTGAGACAGGACCCTCCTCGTGGGACTGTTGGAGACGGAAGAAGACACCCTTCTGATGGGGCTGTCCGATAGCGACCCTGGAGGCCCTTGCCTCTTGGTCGGCGTACTCGTAATAGATCCAAGATTGACGGTAATCCCCGTAGCCTCGGTGAACTTGCGGGTGGGTGTGCTGTTGGCCAGGTACTTGAGCGTGTCAGCCAGCATCTCCGTGACGCTGTTAGTCCGCGTGGGCTCGCCCCGCAGCCGCTGCGGCGTGGAGGAGGCCGACGCACCGGCTGAGGACGAGGCATTGTACTGTGACTGCTGGGAGTGGGAGTTTGTGCTGGTGGAATCCAGGGTATCGTCGTCTGACGCGTTGATGCAGCCCAACATGAGGTCCGACATCCCCGAGCAGCTCTGGAGGTGCTCCGGGCTGGGTGAGCGACACTAGGTCACGGTAGGGGGACTTACTACAGGAGGAGGAGGTACAGGTAAATACACACTGCCCGACCCACCCAGCGGCCAGCCCACCTGGACGGGCGGCCGTCGGGGACGGAGGGGCGGGAGGGGGTTGGATATGGGAAGACCTCACCTGAGCCTCCTTCCGCTCAAAGTGCTCCTGCTGCTGCGGCTCCTCCTGTTCGTCCCCACTACACACCCCGAGCACACAGCCACACACGCTTACCTACACGGCACACAGGACCCCGCCCGCACCGCACGAGGAGCCAGTGTTGGTCCCCCTGTTTCTCCCCTTTGGAGAACCAGATGTTGTCACAAGCTTAACTCGGGTCTGGTAGCTGGAGGTGGCTCCCAGGGACAGGTGTTCCTTGTGTGTGACATATCCCTGGTGTTCTACACCTGGAAGTGGTACTGTGAATAGACCAGCTCACCGCACGGGTCGCACGCACGCCAGGTGTGTCGCACCCTGACAGTTGGTGGCAGGACGCACTAATAGCACTGCTGGCTGTGACAGGCAGCTCTCTGGTACTCCTCCTGTGTATAGCTAGCTGGGGAGAGGCTGTCCCGGGCCGAAGCCACGCAGGAAGTCACCACTGCCTCTATTCAGCTTTTGGTATCCACTGAGAAGGCCATTCAAACTGCCTCAGGAGGCTGCCTCTGGAACACTATAGTCTACTCCATGGTGCTCTGCTATGTGCAGGATACTAGTAGACAGGTTGCTCCAAACGGCAACACGTGTCACAAGCTAATAGCTCCTCTGTATTTATAGTAACCAAATAGAGACAAGGCCTCCTCCATAGGTAGCCAGTGTTAAATCCAATGTGGGATGTTGTGGTGAGTAAAACTCCTGAGGATGGAAGCACTACACATACATACAACTCACCCCCTATGAGTGCATTAGAAGTAGCATGCAGAGGTGTAGTCCTTGTGTGGCGGTAGTGGTGGTGGTCATTTATACAAGTGCAGGGTGAGCTACATGACAGGACTGATGGCTCCAGTTGGCCTGCTGTGTGCACTCATCACTGACCACCCCTGTCACACCACGTGAGCTGGTCACGAGCTACTCCCCTCTTCCTCCAGTCGGCCACCACTCAGGACCCTACTCCAGTGTTGTGGGCAGTTAAGTTAGCAGTCGGGTATCTCAAAAGGGCGAGCAGCTCACAGATAAATCCTCCCCCACCAAACTATAGTGGGGAGTTTACAAGTGGCATTGCCGATTGTGTATACTACTTCCTCCCTTAACCC